>JAXRJS010000058.1:1182500-1547500 GCA_037127375.1 Dione juno | reverse complement strand
TCCTTGAAGTGAATATTTTCTAACATTTGTATTTCTTTTTCAATCAAACTGAGGTTTGATTCAATTTAACCATCCAAGTCTAACCTACATTACATCTTCTGATCAAACTGGATCCAAACAATTCATATCTTTCAATGTCTTCCTCTTGCTCCTTGCTTGTCCAGCAGTTCTTAAACATCATCACTACTATCTACTTCTTAATTTATTCTTGGTCTAGACAGATCCACAACTTCTTTTATATTTTTTTGTGTTCTTCTGTAAGAACCATGAGTGTGGTTCAAATTTTTACTTGGGGGAATGTATCATTCCCTATTTAAATTTTCCTGTTGATTACCATTTGCCATTAAACACTCTCGGTGTCTCATTATTCATTCTGAAGGGTAGAATGGAGAGTCAGAAGCTTGAATGCAGGATGTGAGAATGAAATGCATTCTTTATTGTCTACCCTGCCATATAAAATTGAATCTTACATTTGATTACCACTATTGAGTGTTCTCTATCCAAATTTGAAATTCAAAACATTCTTTTTTCAAATAAACTGTTAAATAATCGGCCGGCTCGGAAGGCGGGCCTGCCGAGGATAGCCAACACACCACACTGAACATTGCAGGAGCCCGTCCCCGAAGTCCCGCCGCCTCCGCTCGCGCTCCAAGTCCCCGCGCCGGCGGGGGCGGCGCTCGCGCTCCCGCTCCCGCTCGCCGCGCCGCCGCCGGGACCGCGACCGCGACCGGGACCGCGATCGCGACCGGGACAGGTGGGGTTTGTGAAACATGTTATTATGTGTGAAACATATGTCAAACAAAAACAAACACGATGATGTTACAGAGACCGTGACAGGGAGAAGAATTACAAAGAAAGAGAAGCGGAAAAGGAAAAGCAGAGGGAGAGAGAAAAGAAAGGATTACCACCTATAAAAAAGGAGAATCTGAGTGGTGAGTTTATTTTTTTGTGATAACTTACTTATTTTGATTGTGGATTTATATGAAAAATGTTTATGCTGAATCCTATTAGATTTTTGAAAAAAGACATTGTTTTTTAAGAGTAATGAAATATTGAATTTGGAGTATAACTTTATAATTTTCTTTGTTTATGTGTGACCCATGTTTACTCAGTCATTGCTCACAAACCTAGACATGTTCAGTATTAAATTCATACAATGGTCCTCTTGTGTTCTGTTCTGAAAAACTACCTTAAATTTCGACCCACATAATAAAATATCTTATGCAGAATGAATCATTATTACCATTTCTCTTATTACAATATTAAAAGATAAAATAACTTTTTGAGGTTGTCTAAATGAGTTTGAACTGCTACACCTGTGTGTTATAAGTATACATTCTTATGTAGCTTTATCTAATCTCAATTGTGGGAACATTTCTAAGGTTGTTAACATATACAACTAAACAAATGATTTCGCAAAAGTCACACGACATTAACAGAGTGAGCCGCTATCGCGATTGCAGTGTGCAGCACCACGCTATGGGTGGGGCACCTGTCCAAGCTGGCCACACAGGAGGAGCTGTCGGACCTGTTCGGCGCGCACGGCGGCGTGGTCAGCATCGACGTGGTGGCGCCGCGCGGCTGCGCCTTCGTGGTCATGGAGCGCCGCCGCGACGCCGCCAAGGCGCGCGCCAAGCTCAACAAGCACAAGCTGCACTCCAAGGAGATCACCGTGAGTCATCGGCCTAAAATATGTACTTACCCTTCACGATTTAGATATATACGTAGCAGAATTCCAAAAAAATAATATATTTTCTGGCAGGTGGCGTGGGCGGCCGGCAAGGGCGTGAAGGGGCGCGAGTGGAAGGACTACTGGGAGGCGGAGCTGGGCGTGGCGTACCTGCCGTGGGCGGCGCTGCACGCGCGCTGGCTGCTGGGCGCGCTGTCGCTGGACGCGCTGGAGGACGGTGGCGCTGTGGACGAGGACACGCTGCCGCCGTGGCTGCCGCCGAGGGTATGGAACCGTTTTTGTTGTAGTCTTGTAAATATGTATTTTAAACAATTATACACAAAAAAATCAATAATTAAATATAAATACAATATACACTCAACTAAGATAACAAAATAGTTGTTGTCTATAAATAAAATGAACGCAACACATTCAATGACAGATTCTACCAAAGAGCATGGGCGAGGGTCTGCCCATGCTGCCGGCCATGCCGGGCGCACTGCCGCTGCCGCCCACGTCGCTGCCGCTGCCGGCGCTGCCCACCATGCCGGCGCTGCCCGCCATGTCCGCGCTGCCCGCCATGCCGCCCGCCATGCCACCCGCCATGCCGCCCGTGCGCATGCCGCCGCCGGGGTAAACAATCGTATACAATCTTATTAGTGTAGGCAGAGAAAACTCTCGTCTCCTTTCATCAGACTTGCACACAGACAGATAGGCACAACCAATGTCTTCGATACGATATTTCTGCGACACCGTGATATTGAAACTTTTTCACATTTGAAAGTATAATTAATTAACAACAAAACTATAGGCAAAAAGAAAAAAATAATTATATATTCGACTAATATGAACATTTTATACACACAGTATGACGGCATCTTTACCACCGGGCTTGAGTGCTGCAGTACCGTCTATACGACCGCCAGTGCCTGGTGAGTAAAATTATTATCTATTTATTAGAATTGTATATTACAATATAAATAATTTATATTGTAATAGAAATCTGTTATATTCGAATGACAAGTAAATAAAATATATTTTTCTCACGAAAATTGTAATTATGTCACATGCCTTATAATATAAATAAGAAACAAGGGTTTCAAACACTGCGTTACGTCAAAATTAAAGAACTAAGATGTCTCTATTTATTTTAATGTTTTATGGGGAATACCCTCGCAAATATTGTCCGTGATTTTTATTTATTTTTTTACATATTTCAATATAATTAAACCTTATTATCACTCTTTAATTAAAATTGTTTAAAGAAGATCTAAAATCTGAAAAAATACCTACACTCAACTCGTCCAGAATGTCAACAAACAAATGTATTATTTATATGTTTATTCTTTTTATTTCAAGGTCTCCAGCGTGAAGGTGCCTTGCAACAAGCAGGTCTTTTAGGTTTCCCGCCCGGCATGCCTCCACAGCCAGGTTAGAATTATAATGACTATTTTGAACCGAGTATGGTGTTCCATACTCATTTTTTATATTTTTATACTGGGAAAACTTACTGCAGAGAAGAACACTACAAGATCATCAAAAATATAAGAATTTTGACATTGTTTGATAAACTTTTACTTTAACTTATTCTTTATGGTATGGAAATGAAAAGGCATTTTATACAAAAGTGTATAAAAATAAAAAAATAATACAAAAAAATACACAATGACATGATGATAACAAACCATTCACAGACTGCAGATGTTGCTGCCACTGAAAGAGAACTCTGCAGGTTTTCTGCAATGCTCTTTGGATGAGGCAGTGATTCTGTACCATGGTTCAAAATATGGCTCTGATATATATAGCTTTATAATTGGAATATTTATTTACTTGATATTTATATTTTTTTTTGTTCATTTTAAGGTATGGTTGGTGGTTTCCTGAGTGGTCTGATGGGGGTCAATGTGGGTGGGTTGGTGTTGCCGCTGCACGCACATCCTCATCATCAGCACCAGCAGCATCAGCATGCGTTGCCGCCTGTTCAACATACTCCTGTTAGTTTGTTTTCTTTGTTGTGTTTAGCTTCATGCATGTATCCCTATATACTGCACATAGCAGGTCAGACCCGCATAGTGTGAAGATACTCGCTTTACCATTTCACGCTTAATTTTAAAGACTTTAGACTGCGATTTATCTTGTTACCGGAGCAAAGAAATGAAAATAATTCATTCGCTACGAAGGGATATATCTTTATATAATAAAACATGATTAAGCGTTAAGATATTAAAAAAAGATAACTTTTTACATTTCAGTAAATTAGGTTAGATATAGTGATGTTTCTTATAACAATATATTAATTGTATGGCCGCAGGTTTACAGCTAGTTTTCTCTATACTTAAAACCTTATAACGTTTCCGTATACGAACCAGACGGGCCGCACGGAGGCGCCTGACGACAACATGGACCTGGACCCGGAGGAGCACGAGGAGGCGCCGCCCGCCCCCGCACTCCCCCCGCCCGCGCCGCTGCCGCCCGCCGCCGCGCCGCCCGCCCTCGCCGACGTCGCCAGCATGTCCATCGACCAGGTGAGTCCGAGTGGCGGCGACACAGAATTAAATACAATTTTCGGATAAGTACAAATGTGATTTAATTTCAATTGAGTTAATTAAACGATAGGTAATCCCACAGTAACATACACGGCTACAGATCTTATGAACTTGGACAACTAAATGTTTCGACTCGATGCCGTCGACGACTAATAAATCCGTGTTCGCATCCACCAGATCCAAGCGCTGCTGTCGAAGCCGCCGCCGTCGTTCAACGCGTCGGAGCCCCCGCCGGGGTTCCCCGCGCACGACGTGTCGCAGCCGCCGCCGGACGACAAGCACGACGAGCGCCGCGAGCGCGACAAGGACGGCCGCCGCGACCACCGCGAGCGCGAGCGACGCGAGCGGGACCGCCGCGAGCGCGAGCGGCACCGCGAGCGGGACCGGGAGCGCGCGCGCGAGCCCAGGTCGGGCCTTGCAGAAATGTACAGTGGAGAACAAAACATACTGCATACTGTTTAAACTTTAAATCCATCTATTAGGACAGAAAAAATATCATTCTTAATTTAAGTATAAAATATGATTATTCTTAGCAATAATCTTTCGTTAGCGAAAACTTAACTATGTGCTAGCAACTTAAATAAACTGTAACATGCATATAAGAATGCAACTTAATGAGAACTTATGGCTTAGTGGTCAGAGAGCTTGGATAGTTTCCAAGAGACATGGGTTGAAATGCCGCATATAAAATATCAAATGAAACACAATTTTAATTATATTTTTTCTAAAATTAAAAGATGTGCTATTTTTATCAACTTCAAATAATAAAAAGTTTATTTAGAATTTACACATACATATTTTTTTTAAATGTTTATTTGGTTGTTTTAGGGAAAGAGACGACAGACGCGACCGCGACAGGGAGCGCGGCCGCGAGCGCCGCGACCGGGACAGGGACCGCGACCGCGACCGGGACAAGTTCAATAGTAGGGATAGTAGTAACCGGTTAGTTATCACTGCTTCATATCTGCTATACCGAGGTGCATGAGTCCACTTGCAGATTTAATTTTCTAAATCGTAATTAGCATTAAAGTTGCTTTATTTAAATAATTGATGAGGGGTAGGTTTTGTCGCACAAATTAAATTTGTTAATTTTATATGATTCTTTTACTAAAGAATTAGCTGTTAAATATTATATACTGCAAGGTTACTTACCAACCTATCCATGCTTTGTATGGAATATTTTAATTTTTTGTTAATAATAAATACCATTTTGGTGCAGTCAAACAGCGTCTGTAGACATGAGGGTTGGGGGTCCTATTGATATATAAAAAACAAATGCCAATCAACATAATCAATGTCTCAAAAATTGCGTGGAGAACAAGTGTCTTAACACTAGGCTCCCTCTGCTTACCCTGCCTCTGCTGTGTGCAGGAAATAGCGTGAAGCTATTATTATTACATTTTTTATATATAATATCTAGGTGTACTTTGGAAGTATTTGTTTACTATTTTTTGCAGATTTAAATTTTAATATTGTTTCATATCACTAGTCTTTCTAATTAATTTTAAAATGATATAAATTTTTGAATATAGCTTAAATATGTTTCTTATTGAATTCGCCAGTGAGAGTCGCGAAAGTCGCGAAAAATCACCTCGCAACGATCCAGCAGCCCCAGAGAAGAGTCTGCAGGAGCGTCTGTGGGAGATGGCCAACGGGAAGCCCGGCGACGCGGGCGACGCCGCCGACGCGCTCCCGCCGCACCCGCCGCACCCGCCGCCCGCAGGTACCCTAATGCCTGCCCTTCTAATCTCTTGAGTTGTGATACACCACAAACTTTGATTGTCCTTGCCTTTTTTGTAACTATTTTTGTTTGTATTCTTCTCTTTCTCGGTAAAAATTGAATTTTATGGGACGCAGTAGTTTTTCCTTATCTAGGTCTATAAGTTTCGTACATTAGCATGAATGTTCGTATTGGAGGCAGTTATCGATCGTGTCGGCTCCTTATAATGTTATTACAGTTGGAGTACTAATGTCCTTATTGCATCCTCGTCCCTATAAGAAATAGCCGTTTTCATATTGTATCGTGTCAATACTATAAAATGTATAGATATATATTTATATTTCTATAAAAGCTTATTACTTAGGTTTTTGTAATATATATATATATATATATATATATATATATATATATATATATATATATATATATATATATATATATATATATATATATTATAATTTTTTGTAGTTAGGTAAAATTAATAAATATTACACCCAACGCTTTACGGAACATGTAATATAAAACATGCGTAAAGCAAATTTAATTTAATTTTTTAATATAAAATATACAAGGTTAGAAGGTTTCGTAATTCATAAATATTAATAATTCATACACCTAAATGGGGTATTCACAGGAATATTCCATTCTAAAAAAAAATACTAATCATCCAAAATATTGTACCCACTCAGCAAAAGTGAGTTAATTAAGTACCGCGGCAGCGTAGGATCCAAAAAAAAACCAAATCTTTTAAATATTTTATTAAAAATTATAATTTAAATTATTAACTAAAATAGTGACTACTTGCTCGATGTGAGAAAACAAGAGTGAATAATTATTTTAATATTAAAACTAACATGAACTAAAACAATGGATGAAAAATGACTCTACATTTTACATTTCTTGCTGTTACAATTCTTGGACTTGATGGAATGCAGTAAACAAGTGACGCGAAATCTGGCTAAGCGATCCCCGGGTGGTGTGGGAACGTAACACACTGACAATATTGTACACGTAATTAGTTTTTGATAATAACAACTTATGACTAATTATGAATACCCAAATATTGATATACGGTATTTTTTTGCTGTTATCTTACAAAATAATAAAGTAGAAAATTGAAATGTTTGTATGTGATAAAATTCACCATATATTGAAATGAAGATTGAATGAATTAATATTTCGTGTCTGTGACGTATGCAGAGCCCGCGATTGGTTGCTACGAGTTATATGGACGCTGCTCTTCTGTTACTCGTATATTAATCCCTGAGATTCATTGATTGTGAGGGTGCTCGAGTACTCCCCCTTTCCATATTCTCTTCTAATAAGGTCCACTTCCTCCGCTTTGGAGGGCAGCCCCTGTGTAGTGACCTCGGGGAGCGTCGGGGAGGGAGTCGTCTATTGGGCTGAGTGAATTCCATCTAAGTCTCGTAGTGGACATCTGTAGGAGCTAGCTTGACTGATGGTCGTCACGATTTTTAGGCCAATATATGCAATGCAATTTGAATAACTTTAAATTGTCGACGAAGGGCACTTTGTAGATATTCTCGATGAGTGCAAGTGTATTGCTTTTGATAGTATGGACAAAATGGTTCATTCAGGCCTCGACCACGATGACTGATCTGATCTTTGCAACTAAAAGTGATGCTATTCCTGGGATGCTCTGCAGCCTCAGCAGTCGAAGTCGCTATGAGATCACTGTCGGGGATTAAGTTTTTGACCACCCAGGCGGATTTCCCGCATCCGGGAACGCCGTTCACCCATTGTATGTTTGGTGGCTCCCATGCTACTTTTTTGTTCCAACATTACCTACGTGCATTGCGCTACAACGTCAATTGGATCGTCAAAAAATGTCATATACTTGTGTGGGTGTTGTTTTCTCTTCAGTTTATTTGTCGTCTTCACATATAAAGCCATGTTTCCTTCTGTAAGCTGCCATATAGAAGGATTTGGGCAGTTTCCCCTTAAAGTATTCACGGTTTTTACTGTCATAAATGGTGCCTTTCTTTCTCTCGAGTAGCACCCCCTTCGTTTGTAAGTTAGAAGGTCTCCATGATCTTCTCGCAAGTCGCGACGTTCATTTTGATGCTGTCTCTTACGGTTGCCTCGTACTATAGGAAAGCGTGCCTCCTCCGTGGCTTCGCTTGCTGGAGGCAGGTCGGGTTGAGATTTGTCCTCTGTCAGCTCTAGTGACTACCTTTCCTTACCAGTTTCTGTATCAGTCTGTTTGGTTTTGGAGTAATTTTGTTGAAATGTTTAAGATTTTTCATTTTTTCTTAGTTCCCTTCAGGTAGTTTCGGTGGTTTTGTTCTTAAGAAGGACAGGTGTTGGCCTATTTCTCCGTAATTGGCTACACTACTACTTTGTAATTGGACAGAACACTCCTATATAATGTTTCCGTGCGTCCCTCTGCTGCAGACGGCGCCGGGGCGGCGGAGGACGGCGGCTGGACGCAGCTGCCGCCGCCGCGCGCGCCGCAGCCCGCCTTCAGAGCCGGTGCGTATATTGTCGTACATATGGTAGCGTGTGTTATATTCACTTTACTAATTTTAAAATATTTATAATGCATTATCCAAAAATATATTGACCCTCTGCAATCTTTTACCGTACAAAGTTTGGGTATGCTAAATATCATACTACACATACCTAAACATGTTTCCTACAAAAACCTCATTTACTTTATTTTTCACTGCATGTAGTTCTGTGTCCCTTTACATTTCTCAAAATATTAAAAAAGCATCCCAATTTTAACTAAGCTTTATACACTTAAACTAATTTGATTTGTGTTTATCACTAACACGTCACTCGCTGTGACAATATAACTAAATAACGTATTATAAACATAAACGTAGCGGGAATGGAACCCGCGCCTCTTGGCCGCCTGAGCCGTCGCCGATTAAGCCGTATGTTCTTCATTCTTACAAAACTCATCTTATATATTTTTTTTAATAAATGACATATCCGTTGTATTATACATTTAAACACATTTTGCACTTAATGTTAAACTGCATTTAAGTTGAATTTAGTAATAGAATTCTATTAGAATAAAGATACGAGTCATTTCAATTTGCAGAGTTGAGAATGAGAGGGCCACCGGCTCGGCAGCCAATGAGAGGTACGATCTGATCTAACCTCACGAAATACCATATTTATTATTTAGGCTAAACGTTACATTGTCTATTTCCAGGTCCATGGATGGAAGGAGGCCCAGGACCTGGACCGTTTGGACCAAGGTTTAATGGAATGGGACCGTTTAATAGACCACCTTTTGAAAGACCTCCATTCGAAGGCCCACCCATGTTTGAAAGGCCACCCTTTAATCGTATGCCATTCGATGGACCACGACCACCATTCGACGGTCCAAGACCACCATTCGATGGACCGAGACCTCCCTTCGATGGACCAAGACCGCCTTTTGATGGCCCACGACCGCCCTTCGACGGACCAAGGCCGCCGTTTGACGGTCCAAGGCCACCATTCGATGGACCCAGACCGCCTTTCGATGGTCCAAGGCCGCCGTTCGATGGACCTAGACAGTTCGAGGGCTTCGAAGGAGAGAGGCCATACGATGGACCTAGATACGACGGTCCGCCTGAATATTACGACCGCGGCAATAGGAGATACGAGGATCGGGAGTTCAACGACCGAGGCTGGAATGCGGATAGAGAAAGAGATTGGGACAGACGAAAGGAATGGGATGATAGGAGAAGAGACAGAAGAGTTAGAGAGCACGATGACAGGTTTAGAGATCGAAATGATAGACGGCGCAACTTTGACGAAAGGCCTAGGGATAATAATAGACCGCCGAGGGAAGAAAGGAATCCAAGGCGGGATAAGGATAGGAAATCACGATGGGGTGCAGCTGAGGAGAGCACAAATGAAGATAAACAAGAAGAGGATAAATCCGATGATGCCCCGAGCGTTAGTCAAACAGAGAACGAGGATAGAGTCAATCCTAGTCAAGAAGAACAAAGTATACAAGAACATAGTAGCAGTATAATTAATGAAGGTGAGCCAGAAGTCACGGAAAATGATAAATACGATCCGCTGCATAATGAAGAATCAAATGATAATTATCAAGTTGCTCAACAAGATGACAATAATGAATCAGTTGAAAGAGACCCGACTTATGAAGAAGAGAGGAGAGAAACTGAGCCTGAAGAGGCTGTTGAAGATAATCGGCTGCCATTAAATCTGTACGATACAAATGAAGCTGTAGACACCAGCTTTTCGCTTTCACGTGACGAGTCACCGCAACGGGAAATTGAAAAATCAAATGACGAACAAATAGACACTTCGAAACCTGTAGATATATTTAGTCAAGAAATGGTACAAGAAGAATCACAACTACAGTTGGAACCGGAACTAGAACCGGAACCGGAACCAGAACCGGAACCGGTACCAGAACCGGAACCGCAAATGGAAATACAAGAAGGGGAACAGTCTGACAATGCGGAGGTCGACGAGAAAAAGGAAGCTTGACACCGAAGAAGGTGGAAATGTGGATATTTCCAGTGAAAATGATTCGGGTGACGCGACACCCGAGCGGACCGCGGTCACCGCCGCTGCCGCTACCGGCGCGATAGAGATACGTCACGTTCAAAGTGCACAAGATGCAAGGTTGCCGTTGCTTTGGTCGTCGTTAATGTTTTATATTTATTTGATTTTTAAATGTTACTATACAATCGTTGTTATATTTTTTCAAAAACAATATATTCGACCAGAAGACATCTCAGCCGGCTGACCGAAACCAAAGCAACTCCCACCTCAGTGTGACGTGCCATACGATGCCATACGATGCAATACGATGCAATACGACCGACTCGCCAAAGATTTTAATTTGATATACATGCATACATATATGAAATATACGAGTGCCTTACTGGTTACGATGTTTTGTTTGTCCGGAGCCGGCGCAGGAGGAGCCAGCCTCGGCGCTCAAGTGGAGCGACCCGGGCCAGGTACGGTCGACGCGCGCCGCCTACACGTTTAACGACTCAATAACAATGATGACTATATTGAACAAAATTTAAATATAAATTCAATTTTTAGAGTGCTATTAATTGATTTAAATAAAAAAATAATTGTTATTATTAAAATATTGTATGGATACATTTTTATTATCAAATATCAGTATGATATGAAATTCCAAATTACAATATAATATATTTAGTCCTTGGTGCATCACAAACTTTGCTTTATTTTATATAAAAAGACAAATTATTTACACAAATCATTTTTTTTTAATATTTTGTACTCGGCGCGCGTCTATTTTTATATTTACTCCATTGTGCTGGAATGGTAACATATTATTAATTTTAAAAACATATTAAGAATATATCTTTTTAATTTAAATTTTGCAATCAGTCTATAGATTTAATTTTAACATTCCAACATGATGATATAATATCGCTAGCAATGTGTGCAAAGGCCTCGCCGGAGCGTGTCACCCGAATCACCTGGAAATATCTAGAAGAATGTACCGAGAAGATTCAAGGAACCTACGTTATATGTTAACATACTTGTATATTTTATACTGTGTCAAGTAGACATTTCTTTTTAAATTTGTATCTACGCGAATCGGCATATCTTAGGTTATTTTTCATTCGACCTATATTTATATATATATATATAATTTTTTTTTGTTCATTTTTTTTCAACTTAATTGGTGAAGGTAGGCCAAGTTAGGAATTTTCGTCTAATAAAGCTAATGCATAGATACTAACAAATCTATAGATGTATCTTTAATTATTCGTCGTATCGTAAAGAAATAGATTAGGAGTGTTTATAAATATTTTACATTTGGAAGGTATAAGTAATTCAACTGTTCATATTATGTGTAAAGTATATATATAAATATATCTATATATATCATATTAATTATAATTTTATAGGGGCTTAGAGAATTAATAATTAATTATATGGAGATATCACATAATTCATTATACATATATATAAGCAGATAAAAAAATTGCATGCTTAATGTTTGTCATACTTGTGCTTGAATAAAAAAAACATTGTAAAAAAATTTCACCGCGATTTTTTGTTGAGGACGCATTTGCAGGTTGTTTTTTTTTTTAGTATTATTATTTTGAAGAAATCCGATATGAACTCTTCGTCGGGGTCATTTGCACGCATTGTCTAGTTGCTTGTTTTCTTGTTGAGTTCCAGCTTAGCTGTTCCTGACCCTCTGAAACAATAAAACACCATAAATTGCAGCTACAAATGACGACGAAGAGCATCTTGAAAGTAAAATCATTATTTTAGCTGTAAACGTTTTGAGACCATTTTTTTTTATTAATTTAAAATTATGCGAAAATAGTTTATAATACTTTACTATATTAAAATCTAAATTAAATTTTAAATTTAATTTCTTGTAATATGAAATTTCATATTATTTATATTTATGATAATAATTTTGAAGCATGGTTAAATATTTTTTGCTTCACAAGGTCATTGTGATAAAGTGAGTTGAATGTTCGAATCCCACTCGAGGGGTTCGATTATTTCAATTTTCTGGTAAGGCGAGGGCGTTAAATTCAGCTATCAGATTCCTATCCTGCTATGTCGGGTGACCTCACCCTCATGAAGCTGTAAAAGACGGCAATAATTTCATAGAAACGAATAAACATTATTAATATTTATACGAGCCTGTGAGCTAATAGCTTGCAGTCGGTTTGGAGTGATGTTTGATATTCAAAATGGTTTTTAATTTGAGATGTATGTGCAGCTGTACGTTCATTTTCAAGCTTAACCAAATTTAATAACTGTGCTTAAAAACTTACGCCTAAATTAATATTTTTACAAAATCTTTGTAAAAGTCTATCTTTGTAAAATATCTATCTTTGTAAAAGTCAATTTTGAAATGAAATCGGCGCCAAGATGGATGGGGATTATTGGACAACCTCTGATTTTAAATGACATTGTATTTGGAAATTGATATATTTAAAAATCCTACTGTTTTGGATAGAATGCATTTCGAGTTTGTTGTTGTGCTTAAAGTCGTGCCGACTTATTTTATTAGCGTCAGTGAACGTATGTGAACGACAGACACTGTCGTAAGCATTATGCAATCCACTGAATATTGTGGATTTATATTCACTTTTCCTTCGGATTTTTACCGCTTATAATCAAAATTTACATCGCGGTAATCAAAATTCGCTTTAGGTAGTAAAGCTGAAGGTTTTTTTTTATATTATTTTTTGTTACTTACTTTTTAAGTAATTAATAGAGAACCGTCATGGCGCAGAGGCACAGCGTCTGCCTGTAAACGCGGATTGTTTGTGGGTTTGATTGTGGGAATCAAACCCACAAATACGTCTGGGTTATTTCATTTTAATTATTTCTATTTTCTTAGCTCTGGCAACAAAGCAAATCGCGGCGTTGAGTTCCACCACTCAACACGCAACGGTTCGAATGGCGGAAAGTGGGAAACTGACTGCCTTAACACTAGGTTCCTTCAACCTCTGCCTACCCAACTATGTACGAGACAGCGTGATTGAGATTTTATAATTTCCTTTTGAACAATTAGTAAAAAAACCCAAATGAAAAGAGCGAGACGAAGTCGCCAAGGTGAAACAACGTTATATGGCAATGAAATTCGATTACCTGAAGGTTGCTAGTTGTATGTTAATGATGCAGTGCTTATTCTCTGAATGGAAGTTGCAGGCATTAGTTACAAGGTACTTTGAAAGATGGATGTGAAAATAATAATCTAGGCCCGAATAGGAGTAAGACAAAGGTTCTGGTATTCGAAAAGACGGAAAGTAGGATCAATGTAAATAGAAAGATGTGAGAATATTAAGGATTCGTGTTTAGTAGAGACGGAAGATATGATTTGGCTCTGTTTTTTTTTAGGATTTCGTTTCGAAAAAACACAGTGCCTTATAAGATGACTCTGTTATCCGTATCTATTTGTCGAGAGCATATTCTCAAAATTACGTGCAAGAATCAAGTTGAAATTAATATTAATAACCGAGTCGATGACATCTTGAAGCACAGAAATCAAACTTCAAGTCAACGCAATCAAAAGTTATAAGCGTTGATGCTTAACTTTTTTGTATATTCTATGGAAATTGCCGCTTAATCAAAGCGTCAATGGTCTACGGGAATACACTGACTTCCAGTTGACCTAGAATTATGAAATTTGGCAATAAGTTAGAGCTTCTCGCGCAAACAAAGGAAAAATCCGAAAATTGGAAATTTATAGATATATCCCCGTAAATATCATTACAAACTTACACCGTGGTTAATTTCATACAAAATTAATGCAAAAACCGCACAGTTAAACTGGTCCTTTCCTTGATCCTAATGATCCAAATTTCCTTGATCTCGTAACTGAAAGTATGGCAATAGATTTATCCACTCAATATACAATTTCTCTAAAATTTCTCTAAAGGCATTCCCATCAGTATTCACATTACACATCATCTATTACAACAACAAAGCGAAGTATATTACATACAATTCATTACATTAGTAGATTCAATATATATGTGACAATAATTCTTAAATATTTCTACAAATAACACTTTTATTTCAAACGTAATTTTAAATTAAGACAGCATAAAGATATTTTATTTATTCCACCAAGGGATAAACAATTGATACCTCTAAAAATGACGCTTGACATGACACTTGTGTAAATGTATTCTGTATTTGTCATTGACAGTTGACAAGTGCGTTCATTGTAGTTTGTTTTTGTGTGATCGGCAAACATTTCAACTTATTCAATTCTGTTGTAGAAAATAATAAAAAAATATGGCTGATATTCAAATAATTACTCAGGATTTTGTAAATGTACATATCACTAAATCTGATAGTGAAAGTGCACCTCCTGTGGAGAGGCGGTTCAAAAAAGGAATCACGATACAAGAATTTAAGGTTACTACTTAGTATGATTCACAGACGTTTTTTATTTCTTTTCTATATGTGAAAATTTAGTGGCTATTTTTGCTTATTATTATTTTAAACTAATGTTTAATTATTAAATTTACACTAACATATTATAAAAAAAAATATATATATGTATATATATATATATATATATATATATATATATATATATATATATATATATATATATATATATACATATACATATATATATATATATATATATATATATATATATCTATATATATATATATATATATATATATATATATATATATATATATATATATATATATATATATATATATATATATATATTATATATATTTTTATATTTCTTAAAGTTTAAGCTCTTCAAAGTTTATTATTTCTTTATTATATTAGTTAATAAAGTCATCTTTTTCTTATATAAATAAATAACCCTAAATATTATTAAGGTTCAAATAAAAATCAATAACTATATTCTCTATAAATTTATCTCTGCAATGTTACTTTAAAATTAACATTTGTCTATTAAATAGTCTAATATATTTAAGCTTCTTTTATATAAAGTATTATTAACATATTAAAATAATCTTCCTGTTTAATTTATTGTAGACAAAATTAGAACTGGTCACTGGTGGGTCAGCTTCGACTATGAAATTAAAAGTGTATGATGTCAAGAACAATTTTGTATGTGATATAGACAAGGATGAGGCTTTACTTGGTTCATATCCAATTGATGACGGAATGAGGATACATGTCGTCGATAATTTTACATTGATCAAAGATTTTGCTGATGCAGATAGTGCTGAAAGGTGAGTCACTTATAAATATGAGACATTCTTTATGTGTCTCTCACATTAAATTAACCACAGTGATATACAAAGATATATTTAAAACTAGTGAAATGAATGGTAAAAAAAATATATATGTACAGAGTTCTAACTTTTTAACTTTTCCAGTGTTTTTAACTTAATGTGATCTATGTTTCTGTAAAGGAAATATTTTTCAATTTTTAGATTTCGTCTATCTGAAGAAGAATATGAAAAGAAAGGTGACACTCTTCGCTCTTTCCTTCAGCGTAACAAACTAGGCAAGTACAACGAGGAAGAAATGAAAAAGCTAAAGGAACAGCAACAAAAGGAACTTGAAGAAGAAGCTAAGTGGGTATTTTAATCACAAATTAAAATATTAAAAAAAATCAAGTCTGGTTGATGAAATACCAATATCCTCAGGGATTTTATACTGTTTCTCATACATATTCATCATAATCAATCAATAATCAGGAGTGGGATACTAAAATTGAGGAAGACTTTTGTGTGAGCTTTTTATAAGTGGATTCTTTCACTAACTATTGATTATTTGCTGGTTCTCATTAATCTTGCTACTAAAAGACTAAGCTTGACATATGATTTCTAGTACATTTTCATGGCGTCACAAGTGTTGATCTATCCAAAAATACCCTACACCCCGCCAGCATTTGCTTAGCAGCCTCAGTCCTATAGAAGTAGTAAGATTTATCAGTAGCTTTACCCTGTCATACAAAATTACTATGATCCGGACAAGTAATTTGGAATATATTTAGATAAAATTTCAAAAGTGCTGGAGACCAGTCCTGAATTAGGATGCGCTATTTTGTAGCTAAAAGCATACAGAATTCTCTTATAGCCACTGTTTTGCAATTCTAAGTCCATTGCCTGCTCCTTACTTATCATTCTTATCTTGACGAATAGAATATTTTATTATATCTATGTTATGAAATATACTATTCCATCCTAACTCTACTCGATTGTGGTCTTATTGTAAATTGCTTATGGAATTGACTTGACTCTCAGCTCTGGGATTCTTCTGTGTTTTGCAAGTGATGTAACAATATCATTATGTTATTTTTTCAGTTTATAGAGCTCTGATGGTTTCTTTAATCTCAGCTCAAATTTCTTTTTATCCTTAAACAGTGTTGACATGTCCGCTAAATGTTCTGTTCTGTTCTACGGTAATGGCGTTTCGAGCGTGCCAGTTGAGCACAATTCACTTCGCCAATGTCACGTTGTATGGAGAATACACGAAGGAGAATGTACGGTGAAACGATAACTAACTTTACACAATAATATAATGCATGTAAAAAAAGAGATCCAATAAAAATTCTTCCTTCACTTACAACAAATTAAACACATTCTAATTACAATATATACACACAATAAAGTAGGTTAGTACTAAATAGTATTTTACACGGGTGTTAGTTTATAATCGAATATTATTATACTTAATGTATTTACATAGAAATTTACATAAGGGACTAAACACAAACATTAACAAACACTGAACATTAAGGGGACGAGGAACTTTATTGGGAAGAACATCATACAAGGAACGAGTTAATTTAGAACAAGAGAAAAGGATGTGAGAAGGGGAACCATCGTCCAGGCCACATTCACACAGTGAATGGTCCCTGACCCTGATCTTAGCCAAATGCACAGGCGTACATGCATGTCCAAGGCGTAAGCGGCAGATTGTTGATATAATCCTCCGTTCAATATGTTTTTGAGAAAAAAACCACGGTCGCTTCGGGATATTAGGTTGAATTAAGGCATAGTACTTACCTTTGGTTGATTTTGACTTGTCCCAGAAATTACTCCAGGTCTTATATAGATGAATATCTGCCAGGGTCAGCAGATCCTGGGCCGAATTGAAAAAGTGATCAGAAGACCGCTAAATGTTCTAGCCCAAACCAAAACTTCAATATTTTTATGACGCTTCTAACGCAAGGATATGAGGGTTTTATTAATATTGTATACGAGGAAAAGCCAAACATCTTTCAAAATCCTTATAAATGCTGTCGACATCACTAATCATAGCAACGCTTTTACCGTCAATTACCGGATCGTATGATGTATATTTGATATTTCGTCTTCTCAGATTAAAACTTAAGTTTTATCCTCGTCCATGTACATAACTCCTCTACTTCATTTGCAGCTGACGTTACTTTGGGTTTCGGGTCAGTATCGCGTTCGTCCGCAAATGCTAGGATGGATTTCGTGTATTTATTATTGAACTTAATCCGATTACGCCATTTTTTCTCGATATTAATTAGTTTATTTATTAGAATATTAATAACGATATTATATATTATGGGAGATAAACAACAACCCTGTAAAATACCTACATTATAGCTTATAGTTTTTGATTGGCCATCTTGAGGTTATATATATTATAGTATGATGCATTTATGTTGGAAAAAATAAAAGAAATGAAATTATACCATTTTAAAGAGAACATTATTAGATCTTCTTGTACTGATCCAAACGCGTTTTCTTAATCTATCCAACACCTCGTAACTTGCCTCACACGTTCCAGTGTCTTTTAAGTTTTCGGTTAACTTGTGCTCCAAGCGTTCTGAAATTCCAGGCAAAAACACTTTCTGGCATAAAGTGGGTCATTTTCGTTTGAAGTATCGAGATTAAGATTTTAAATAAAGTGTTAGGAAGAGCAATTGGTTTAGTATCCTTTGGATTTGATACCCGGTCATTTTTTGTGAATGAGAACGAAAATTACTTTTCTGAAGGACTATTTGCTTTAGGAGTATTTGCTTTCTTGACCAGACTTAATTGATTTAGATAGTTTATTTTTAAAGTGTTCGAATATTTCCTGAAAAGTTGATGAATTGCATTGAAAGTCAATATGAGGAATCTCTAATCGCAGTTTGTTTGGCTCCTTTTTTTACAGATGTGATCTTAACGTAACCTAATTCCGAATCTGAGTTTATGATTTTGGTTTATCGTAGTAGGGTACTGTAGACAAATCTGTAAAGATTGTTAGAGCAGAGCTGCTTAAAAAACTCTCTTTCCATCTGAAAAATATCAAGTCATAGAGTAATTGACCAAAAGAGCATTTATGCACTCGCCGTGCGACAAGTTTAAACTTGTTTATACACGCTGAGCGTCGGCGGTGACGTAACTCCACCGCGCCTGTTTCTGTTTTTACCTCAGATTGAAAGTGTCGAAATCGAAGGTGTTATATCAATCGGAAGTTCTGACATATCAGAATCGAAGGTGAAGCGTCGTAACATCTCTTATATCTCTCTTATACAGATAGTATTTATATAGAAGTAAAAAATAAATATAAATAAATTTTAATAATTAATTCAAATAACAAAATTGTAATACATTTTATATACAAAAAATTATTTCATGTTTACCACAGTCACTTTATATATTTTTGGATTATTAAATTTTACAATCACAATTTAGGTTATTAGTGAAGTGGGCTTAGACTATATTTATCTTCTTCTTGGCATTAGTCCCGGCTTCGTTTGTCTGGATCTGCCTTCCGACTAAGCTTACTCCACTTTGCTCGGTCTTTAACATCCTCAGAAGACAATCTATTGGCTCTCATGTCCTGCGTCACGACATCCAGCCATCGCTTCCTTGGGTGCGTCTGGGTGGTATAACTCCAGGGACAGACATGTTAAGGCACTTCCTTCCAACATAGGTCTCAGATCTGCGCATAGCATGGCCATACCATCTCAGGCGACGCTCTTGGAGCTTATCCGCTACGTCAATGATTGTGTTGCTTATGCGGTCAGGCGTAACGCCACACATCCACCTCAGCATCTTCATCTCCGTGACGTGAAACTCCTGAATGTGCCGAGATAATGTTGGCTAACATTCGCTGCCGTAAAAAAGAACCGGTTGGATAATGCTCTTGTATATCAGTCCCTTGAGCTTGGGTGGTATTCTGCAATCGCAGACCACACCAGTGACCTCCCGCCATTTGGCCCAGGCAGCGTTTATACGGGCATAGATGTCGTGGTCGATGCCTCCAGACTCATGCATAACGGATCCAAGGTACCTGAACTTCTCCGACTTAACGGCTGGCTCAGGCCCGATATGAATAGTGCTCGAGTCCGGGTTCCCGCAAGCCATATACTCGGTCTTCGATGCATTCAGTTTAAGACCACCGTTCTCAAGCGCACCCTTCCAGGCGTTCACTTTACGCTCCAGTATCAGTCGGTTCTCGTCGATGAGTACTATGTCAGCCACGGAGGCTGGCATTGGATGTAAGCCGAGACAGTATCCCGCACTACATTGAATAAGATCTGATTAAGAGCTGAGCCATGGTGAACCTCTACTGTAATCGGGAAGGACTTAGTATCGCCAAGAGCAGTTCTAACCGCTGAAGCGGAGTCGTTGTACATATATTTGATAACCTCAATATAGGCTTTATGGATCCCCTTGGATCGCAATGCCCACCAGAAACACTGACGTGACACACAGTCAAAGGACCAAAAAGGTCCAAAAAGCCCACATGCAGAGCTCTCCTTTTTTCTCTGTAAGCCTCCATCAAAGTTCTAAAGGAAAAAATGGCGTCCATAGTGCCTTATCCTGAGATTCAGAGACAGTACACTCTTGGCGAAGCCTGAGGCCGATCATGCGCTCGAAGAGCTTCATGGTGTGGCTCATAATCTTAATGCCCCTATAACTACAGCAATCTTGAACACTGCCCCTTCCTTTGTAAATAGGTATAATAAAGCTCGGCCGCCCAGTGGCGGTCGGCCACATCAGTATGTAGCATCTTTCAAGTATTCTAGATACGGTTAAACAGGTCAGTAAGTATAAGCACACTAAAAGAGCCCAATGATTTCCACGCCTCGATTGGGATGTCAGGTCCTACCGCTTTTCCGTTCTTCATGCGTCGAAGACAATTAAGAGTTTCGTCACGGGTTATTAGAGCAACAAGTCCGAGGTTAAGAGGTAATTCAGGAGGTAGACTACAAGACTGCTGAGTGTTTAGCAGCTCCTTAAAGTAGCTTTTCCATCTCTACTTCACAGAGGCATGACTACAAAACAACGTGCCCCGAGAATCTCTGACGCAGAGGCATTTTGTAATATCCTGCATCGCTTTATCTCGAGCACGAGCCAGTTTTGTATATGAGCTTCTGCCTCTCCAGTTTCAAGTTTATCGTATAATGTCGACAAACTTTCTCTGCGGGCCCTGGCTACAACTCTTTTGCTGGCCCGTTTCGCTGCTATGTACTCCAGTCTGTCTTCTGGGGAGGTTTGAGTGCTGCCACTCTTTAAACGCAGCCTTTTCCCGAATCACCCCCTGCACCTGGTCATTCCACCACCATGTCTCTCTATCGATGACACGTCCGCCCTTAGTAACACCAAGAACTCGCTTGCCCGTCGCAATGATTGCTGAATGAGCTCGATTCCAAACAGCCTGAGCGGTCTCGGTGTTAGTAGATTTTGACTCTCCACCTCCGCCAAGAAGCCGGTCTGCATCGGCCCATTTAACAACCACCACTTGATCCTAGGCTTGCGTTTCTCAGCTACTTTCTTTTTCGGAGTAACATTATAGTCCATGACAAGGAGACGATGTTGGGCCTTCAAGCTTTCACCGAATATGACCTGACGGTTGGTCACCCTGCCTATATGACACCATCTAGTCAGGAAATAATCAATTTGAGTTGAGTGAGACCCGCTCTTATACGTTGTAAGGTGCTGAGGTTTCTTCGGGAAGAAATTGTTCACGATCGCCAGATCAGACGCAATGCAGGTTCTTGAAATATTTTCTCCTTCTGCATTCCGAAGACCATATCCAAAACCCCCGTGAACACGTTCATACCTCAGCGACTCCACCCACGTGTACGTTCAGGTCCCCCCCAACTAAGACTACTTCGGTAGACGGTATAGCGAGTAGGACCTCTTCATACTGCTCTCAGAAAGTCTCCTTTTCAGCCGCGCTACAACCCGCCTGGGGAGCATAAGCACTGATTAAGTTTGTGGTAACGCCTTAATCAGTACCCTTATCCGCATCAGTCGGTCGCAGCAACGGTCAACTTCAAAGAGCCCATTCGGAAGCTCTTCAGAAAGCACTTTTTACCTGTAGGTTGTTGCTACGAGATGCCCTGCCCGATGTTACGAGACTTATTGCCCTGGACCCGACGTCTCATGAGTACATCTGCGAGTTCTCTGCATCGTCCGGTTAGAGAGCCAATATTCCATGTTGCAAAGCGGAGTTTCCGTCTGGGTACTGACGTCGTTAGCCGTGCCCGTACTTGACACGGTAGCCCTTGCCCACTTATCGCAAGTGTAGGGCGATGTGCCTGCGCGTCGTTTAACGGCGACGCCCTAGCCATACCTAGCTTTTTTATAAATCGATCCATGAGTGGCGAATTGGTTTTTAGTGGAGCGATTGCCATCTGACCTCCAAAAGCATTACTGGGAGAAACCAAGAAAGTTAGTAAATAACAAAAGTGAAATATAATAAGAAGTTTCATTTTAGAGATTAGAAACTCTTTAATCGTCTTAAACGCGTATGCGCCGACGTGTTTGAGCCTGCAGTAGTCCATGACCACGTTGTGAATGCCAGGCTCGCGGAGGCGGTGCTGGAGGGCGCGCGCTGCGAGGTGCGGTTCCCGGGGGCGGGCACGCGGCGCGCCACCGTGCGCTACAACGGGCCGCTGGAGGGCGCGCGCGGGCTGTGGATCGGCGTGCAGTACGACGAGCCGCGCGGGAAGAACGACGGCGAGTGAGTACTCTCTAGCTACGTACATGGAAATTGTCTTTGCTTATGTTAATTACTTTTTTTACATAAATAGAACAGATGGATGTAATCTGTGTGACTGAGACCAAACGAAAGGTCAGTGACACAACCGATTTGCCGGGCAGCCGAGTCGCGCTCTGGGCCGGTGTTCCAGAGACCGAACGTGGGTGTCAAGGTGTAGGTGTGTTATTGTCCTCTCGATTGGTTAGTGCCATGGTAGAGTATGGGCGATCAATCCGAGACTGCTTTGGGTTCGCTTCAAGCTGGGGATAACTAGAATATTCTTGTTAGTGGCATATGCACCGGTATACTCAGCTTCATTGAGCTTGAGGGTATTAGAACGGTGTCAGGTATGTCCTAGGTAGTGTAAGATCAAATGAAAAAGTCATATTATATGGTGACTTAAATAAATAGGTCGGAACTGCGCGAAGTGGTAACGAGGGTATGTTAGGTCATTATGGTGACACGAAGAGTGAATGAGGCTGGAAAGTTGATATTGGAGTTTTGTAACTTTGACCACAAACAAATTCACATGTATTATATAATTTCATATGTATATAGGGGCTGGCATGTCACCTTGGCTTGGCATTCAAACGGGTGTCAAATAAAATTGCGCCATGTCAGCCTGGCTGTTCGAATTGTATTTTATAGCTGTTTCCAAGGAGTGAAACAAAGCGACATGAGAGTGAAAGTGGGTGACTCGGTGAATGAGCTAATTAATTTTATTTCCTCGTTCTGATTTTTGTTCCGCCACTAAACAAGCAATTCCTCCCAAATTTGGCAGAAAGCCAAGAACGGAGTGTCTTAACATAAGATTTTCTCTCATATCGGGATAAGCGATATGCGGGATACAGCGTGAAGCTAATATAGAAAAATCAAAGTTAATAATATATGTTTAATTGAAACTAAAATTTAATTCCTTAATTTCAGAGTGAACGGCAAAAGATATTTCACATGTCCACCCAAGTATGGAGGATTCGTCAAACCGATGTATGTCACAGTCGGGGAGTTCCCCGTTGAAGAATTTGAATTGGACGATGAAATATGAAGTGCTTGAAACCAACCGGTTGTACTGCTTTAAATATATTATTGTATTAGCGCTCTTATATTTATATTGAAATTTAAATGGTTTACGTGATTTTTTGGTACATTGAAAAAAATATTTAACTATTATTTGTACCAAATTGCTTTCACAAGCTTAAAGACTTTTTTTATATATATTCTTAATATAGATTGTTAGGTGCTTCAATACAATTATATCTTATTGTGCTTTACTATTTATTATTAAAAGCTTAAATATTAACACATGATACAAAATTTCGTTAGAGTGAAATTTGAATAAATTTTTATATTCTCATATAAATTTCTTATAGGTTTAGAAAAAAAAATACGAATTCATTCGCTTTATTATTTCAATAATTATGTCATTGTTTTTTAGGTATTATATATTTCTGTTAGTATGAAAAGATTGATTGATAATGATTTTTGTAAATTTTGTAGATTTTAAAATTGGCTTATATATTTTTTTTAACATTAAATTAACATTCCAATAAATCAATCATGAATTAGTTGTAAAACATTTTCATTTATATAATTGAAAATGTTTCAAAAATTCAATTATATAAATGAAAATGATTTTTCAACTTTTTTTTACAAATTTCATTTATTTTTACTTTTGTACTGTTTCTTGTAATTACACAATTAAAATAATGTTTCATATATTTTGTAGTTTTATTTTTCACCTTTTTCTAATAACAGTATAAGTCAGTATAAGTAATACTTTATAATATACTCTTCTTGATAGATATGTGATGAAAGAATCAAGATTCAGGACTATTGGCTAGCATGTTCGTCCCTTTAATATTATTTAAGGTATATGTTTAGATCTTTTCCCTTTTGCTATTTTAACTAAGCTTTTTGTTGCTTAACTGTTGCCATTAAATTAAAAAAAAGTAAATATCTATACTTATTTTTTTTTTTATATATATTGACACAGCGTGCACGACCAACGCCCGACTACTGTCGAGTCCTCCTTACGTTTAGTTTACAGTTATTAAAACGTTATATACCTATTTATTATTAATGTTACGTATGATTTTTTCCTAATATATTTTTGTTTTGTGCCGTAAAACGGGGTAAATAGGTCCATTTTTCAGTTTCAACTAGAATTTCAACTTGCTTCTGGAACGCGTAAGTTATTTCAAGATGCACATAAAGATGTATGTTCACCCCTTTTACATTTTAAGAAATTTAAAGTTCACAAATTAACTCCATATTTGCTAAAAAATAACAAAACCCTCACTAGATTCCAATTAGCCCCCAACTGGGATAATAACTATGTAAGAAAGGTAAATTGGAATTTTTACAAGGGTTGTCAATAAAATACTATATATTTATTTGTTTATAATAAAATAATTAGATATGTTACGTTCCCACACCACCCGGGGATCGCTTAGCCAGATTTCGCGTCACTTGTTTACTGCATTCCATCAAATCTAAGAATTGTAACAGCAAGAAATGTAAAACGTAGAGTCATTTTTCATCCATGGTTTTAATTAATGTTAGTTTTAATATTAAAATAATTATTCACTCTTGTTTTCTCACATCGAGCAAGTAGTCACCATTTTAGTTAATAATTTAAATTGTAATTTTTAATAAAATATTTTAAAGATTTGGTTTTTTTGGATCCTACGCTGCCACCGTACTTAATTGATTATAAGAAAATATTTTTATTTTGTTAGGAAAACGAAAAGGATTATTCATCGATTGATTATTTGTTTCTAATTTAACATAACTTTTAATTGGGAATCACGTTTCTTCTAATAATCTTGTATATGGTCTGGTCGCAAAAACTAAAATCTTAATTATTATTCTCTCCATTTAACAAATAACACTACTTGTGTCAGCGTCTATAATTTGATTGTACTAAAATTATTCTTCTTCTAGAATAATTAAAATGTCGTAAAATTCTTTCCTCTTCTTCCCCTTTGACTAGTTGATTTAATTTTTTTCACTATTATTTATAGTTGAATTTAATGGCATCGGCAAGTCAACGATTGTCTAACGGTTATCGCCGCATATATTTAATTTTTCTACTATATACAGTTCTTCTTTGGTAAGTGCCGACAGTGTTTATGTCGACACCGAGCGTTTGAAAAACCTGGTTCGGCTACGTAGTTACGGAACATTCTGCAAAATATGAATTTACAAAAATTATTCCCCATTTGCGCCCCATTCGCGTTCCTATTAACCCCAAAGTAGCATCAAATGTTCGTGTTTGAATAAAATATTCTTTTCTAATACAATAATATGATAAATTACTTACTTTTAAGTTTATTTTTAATCACAAGCCACTATAATAAACTAGGTAAGCTCTATTTGTACAGTTTTCTCAAGAAAAGTCATCAAAATTTCAAAGTTAAAATGCACAATAATCACGTCTCCGCAGGGACTCGCATTCAACGTCCTTTTCCTATTGTAGAAACTGATTGGTTGGCTTAAATACTCAGTTTAGCCAACAGTAAATCGTTCAAAAAGAAAAAAGTTTAAACCTCTAATTTAGAATATGACAATAGGAAGGCTGTTAAATAAATCAGGTTTTGATTCCTATTTACCCCGTTTTACGATAATTTATTTATATATATTTTTACTTTCATATTTGTTTATATTTTTTTTATTTTATATGTGTAGGCTGCATATTGCTAAGTTCTAATCCTTCCATATTCAAATTTGAAAAGTTAATAATTTTAGATATACTGTGGTTCGGATTTCTGCCGCCAAATCAGTAAAAATGTTTGTTTACGGAGGAAAAAAATTAGAAATTTCGTAATGTTTGTTTTAATTTTATAATTTATCATTGTTTTTATTTATTTATTTTATTTAGAATAGCACATTATATATATATATATATATATATATATATATATATATATATATATATATATATATATATATATATATATATATATATATATATATATATATATACGACGTCATTCTTCAGTAGGTATCTAAAAATGAATAAAGCGAATGATGTTCTACTAGAACTTGCGCCGCTTGAGCACGTCGGGGCGCCAGGCCACGGGGTGCGAGTCCTGCGAGGCGGCCTCGTCCTCGCGGTAGATCTTGACGGTCTTGTCGGCCTCCGCCGTGAGCAGGCGCGCGCCCGAGCGGTCGAAGCACAGCGCGAACACGCCCGCCTCGCTGTCCATGGAGCCCGGCTGCACCGCCGCCTGCAGCCTCTGGAAGTTGTACCCGGTCCGCCAGTCCCAGAAGTGCATGGTGCCGTTGTCCCCACCGCTGACCAGAACCCCCTCCGGATTGACGGCCATGCAGTTTACTATAGCGTTGTGTCCGGATAAATTCTGTATGAATTTCCCTTCGGGACATTTCCACTGTTTAATATTATCCGGGGAAGCCGATGCGAAAGTGTACAGATGAGGGTGCAGAGCCAAAGCTCGAACTGACTTCTTGTGGTTGGTCAGAGTGCACCGAGACTTGCCCGCTGCCAGGTCCCACAGCCGGATCGTGGAGTCGTGGGATCCCGTTATGATCTGAAACGAGGTTGACAGATACAGGTACAGTTAGCACAACGCGCCGACGAGTGTCCCGGGGCGGGGCGGGGCGGGGCGGGGCGGGGGGCACGCACCTGCGGCTCGGCGGACTGGCAGGCCAGCGAGGCCACGGTGTCGGTGTGCCCGGCCAGCGTGTGCACGTTGGCCTTGGAGCGCACGTCCCACACGCGCGCCGTGGCGTCGCGCCCCGCCGTCACCAGCACGTCCAGCGCGGGGTGCAGCGCCAGCGAGTACACGGCCGACAGGTGCCCGTGGTAGTGGCGGATGACCTGCGCGAATGAGACACTCGATATGATATATTACTATGGACATAAAACATGTACACATTATGTTGGAAATATCCGATTTGGCGGAATGTGTAATAATAATAGATTACAAAGAATTATGTGAGTAACGGCCATATTGGCATGGCTCGGTTGGTTGACGTTTGTTTATGATTAAATAGCGGTGTTTAAGTTAGGTCGGTTCTCTCATACTTTGGCTCTTCTCCACGTTGCGTCTTGAAAGCTAAGTATCAAACGTTACTATTCACATACCGAGTCATTATATGTATCTACATATTACAAATTACTAGTGGATTTCATATCTTGTAAATTAAAGTATTAGGTATATTGTAAACTTGTAACTGTTATATTTAAAAGAACATCTTCTCAACAGGACTGCATTCCGAACCGGTGGTAGCGACATGTTAATTAAATTATTTATATCATAAACTTCTTATATTGTAATTATATGATACGATACCTTCTATCCCTTACTAAATAAAAAAATACGTAATCTTAACTTATTGTACTTATATATACCCAAATTACTAGAATTATAATTTATAATTAGATTCCTAAATTCTAGCCTCACTCTCTTTTATAATCTAACACGAGCAATGTGGTGTATGAACAGAGCGAAAGTAATATTTTGACCAGTAGAAAAAACAATAAAAAGAAGCTTGACTTTATACAAATCTACGTTATCGTATGAGCCAGTACTGCGTGAGTGCGTTATATTACATAGCTAATAACCGTTATTTTTTAACTAATATATCTACCTATAATTTATCTATATCAATTTGCGTTTTTACGTATTATTTCTAAGAATTCTAACACGATTTGTTCACATTGTGTATAAATCGAATTTGCGAAACAGCTTTTTTTTTACATTCTAAATTATGCTCTAACTCAATTGAATAAGAAGGATATTAGTAATGAATAATGATGAATGATATATATTTTAGAGTAAATTACATAATCTTAGTACAAATTTCTCGCTTGTCCTTGAATGATGATGTATTATATAGTATATGATTGATGTAGATTTCAGAGAAATTTTGTTACGTAGTTATTTTATATTAACTTGTTAAGATAATTTAAATAAAATACTAACATTAGTGTCTCTTTCTTCTTAGTGTTAAGGTCTAATTAGAGTTTTATAAAAAGTGTATATTTTTTAAAAAGTGAACAAATATGAAATTATTTCTCTATTTTATAAAAAAAGTTGAATGCAATTATTTATCTTTCGTAAAACGTAAAAACGACAATAGCAAATTTTAAAAATTATTTAAACAAAAGCATTTACCTTTTTTTTACATGGGAACAAAAACTTATAAACTAATATATTATAGCATATAAAACAGCAAGCGTTTTAAAAACAGAATTTGCTATATAGCGCTTACGAAATAAAGCCGTTGCGAACACCTCTAGTCCATACCTCTAAGAATAGGTGATAAAGTTTAAAATGAATTGATGAGTAAAAAGTAAAATCAATACTCTACAGATGAACTTACCTTATTATATTCGAGATCCCAGCATTTAACTTGTCTGTCTTCACCACAACTGAATAAATATGGATGTCGAGATGATACCTCTAAACCTGTAGGTAAAATTATAATAATTTGGCTAGGAATAGTAATTATTGCTTAAAATGGTAAATTCGACACTAGATTGTATGTGTTACATTTTCAAACTTTTATAAGCAAAGAGATTATAATGTATGACCTAAGTGAACAACTGTAAACACGTCAGAATTGGGTTCAATCTACGCTCAGTGTATGAATTAACTGTATTTCCTCTGCTCTGGCATACCTATTAATTTCCAGGGTACTAAACATGTACCCTGCAAAATTGACTACAGCAGAGAACCGAGTGTCCTGACACTAGGTTTTTTTTATCTGCCTACCAAGGATAAAACTATAGACAAAAGATTTAGAACTTTAGAAGAATAGAAATATAGAAGGAGCTGATTAAATACTAGAACTTTATTAACTATGTAATATATATAAATAAAAAATGATACCTCTGACAGTACTGACATGACCAGTGAGTGATACTTTAAGTTTCCCACTAGCCAAATCCCATATTTTTATTACTCTATCAGCGGCACCTGAAAAGACAGTTATTTTTTCTTCATTAGTTAGTTCTTTTATACCAATATTTAACCATGTTTATCAAACACATTTTGCAGTGACAATTTAACTATATATCAAAAATTAAAAAAAAATACATATTAATATACAATATTTAAAACATAAACCAAAAGAATACAAACCTGTAGCAAACCACTCATTTCCAGGTTCAACAGCTATACACCTAACCCAACCAAGATGTCCAGATATAACTCTAAATAACTTCCAAGGTGCATGCCATTTAGGTTTTGGCATTGTAGGTGCCTTTCTAGGAGCAGGAATCATGGCTGTAGGAGTTGGTGTTGAAGGGGCACTGTAAGGCAGCATTGCACCATCTGATGCTAAAGCTGCTGATTCTGCTATGTCTGTATAATGATTGATATTAAAATATTTGAAAAATAGCTATTTTAAATTAAACTTAAACAGGTTTATATATCTTAAAGTCAATTTCATTATCAAGTTGAGACACTAAGTCATGAGGATCATATATAATAAGTTCTAATAAGGTAAATTAATAAAAAATGTAATTTTAATGATGAAGTTGATGAACAAAAAGTATGGATAAGGATGTGCCTAATAAGCAAATAACAAAATACAATAATTGTTCCATATATATACAATTTATAATAAATATTACAAACAATATATATTTTTATTTCATACCTGTGTCATGAGGTGTCTCTGGTCGACTTAATGCCTCGTGGTGTTTGACTGCTTGTGCCTTGTGAACTGCTGACATCACTTGTCCATAACTATCTCTTGCTTTTACTCCTCGTAATACTTTTTCCCTATTGACATATAAGCATATGAATTTACTATGCAGTTTTAAAACAAAAAAGATTTTAATATTTAAAATAATTATTAATATTATTTACTTAATTATTAATATTATTTACTTTACAAAAAATGTATACTTACGCTTTTTCATCAATTGGCGGTAGCATACTTTGGTTAGAAAGAAACATATCATGCGATCTCTTTAAAGATCTAAACACTAATGTGTGAACAGAGTGCTTAATAACGTCATCAGTCATTTTAATTTATTTTTAGATTTCTCTTAATTAATCATAATATTTCAACTAAAAATTATACTTAATGGTAGTTTATTTATGTTTTTATTCACAATTTTCTAAATCGGCGTCAGCCTGGTCTTGGAATTCCTATTGTCAATGTCAATTGTCAAAGCGTCGCTTGCCAAATGACAGTGTGTATATATACCATAGACAAAAGTATAAGTATACAGATTATATAGGCATAGCCATAGTTATTTTACTTTCAATATATTTTATTTTCAATTAACAAGCAGATATTACACAAATAGAGAAGTAACAAATTAAATAATATTAACAAGTTCACGCTGTATCCCATATAGTAGGGAAGGCAGAGGAAATATAGCGTTGAGACACGTTCCTCACTTTCTGCCCAATTTTCGAGACAATGCGTATTGAATGTCAGCCATTCAATACGTGACGACGCGCATTGTATTGTTACCAGAGCGGAAACATGAAAATATTTCACTCCTCCAATCGAACCCACAACGTTTGCGTTTACGCGCAGACAATTTATGTTAATATTAACATTGATTGATTTTATTTAGACAGTCTGTTTCGTTTTAATTTTCTTACTTTTAGGTAAAAAGAAAAGAAATTAATAATCTTATTTATTAAAGACAATGAAATAATGAAAAAATTAAAGAACTAGATACGCTTTAAATTTAATGTAATTTTATTCTGCAACATTTTGTATAAAATGATTTTTGTTTAACATGTTACATGGCTTTATTAGACTTATAAACATAAATGAATACAAAGAGTGGATTCTTACTAGCAAACTTACAAAAAGTTGTAAAGTACATTTATAAATAAAATTTATTTTTAGTTGTTGTTTAAAATTTATGACTAGTGAAGTTTATCAAATTATTAAATTATTCTAGATCTAGTGACGTTACAAATTATTTACATTGCACAGTGCTTGTATTATAATATACCAATATTTACAAAAAATACACAATCAATTAAATATCACAAACAAAAATAAATAATTATTTAACCTTACCATTTGAGAATTTGTTTTCTTAATTTTGCTAAGCTTATATTGTATGGTGCTTAAATTTAAGTTTACTGCACTATATTCTAATTACAAACTATTTCAAATACAAAATGGCTAACATAAATATAAATCACTATAACATAAAATTTCGTTTTAATTTAACGGACTTTTGTCTCATACGGTGGCGGAAGCGATCATTGTGGTCCTTAAACGAGTCGATCGACATTCGAGTCAGTAATCGTCCACTCGTAATCGATATCTGTAGAATCGGCGACGGAAAAAACCGCGCCATTCTCGGTTCAGATGGCCGACTTCTCTGAATTATTCGCATCGCTGACGCGTCGAGAGTGCGGCGCGCGTCGCAGCGTACGCGGCTGGAGGTTCAGCGGGGGGAGGTTCGGTCTCTCGATCCTGGTCGGGGACGAAACCAGCGGACGATTTCCACGTCGGAGAGTTTCTATGCCAGTTCTGAAGTACTCCTCCGTTCTGTCCGTGTAGCTTTCGATCAACGGCGCCGGATCCTCGTACTCGACATTGAAGTGTCTCGCGATGGCGAGGTCCTCGGGCGGGCCCAGCTTGTACAGCGGCGGCTCCACGCACTCGTAGTGGTGGTCCTCGTCGTCGTGCGGGTAGGTGTCCGCCACGAAGTGCCGCGTGCCGCGCGGCGTGAGGGCCGCCCACAGCACGCGCGAGTCCAGCGCCGCGCCGCCGTACAGCGCGCCGGAGCCGGCCTTGCCCGCGCCGGCCTTGCAGCCGCCCCGCGCTCTGTCACTCAGTCAGTTATAGACAATCTATATACATACTTATTGCCATAGGGCAATAATACGATTTTTATCTGATCTTGCACTTTGGAGAGAATTTAATTTAGTAACTTAGTTCTTTCGTTATGATTATTCTAGAGATATTACGTGTAAAGATACTGTATACGTAATAATGAAACACAAAATCTAAATTTGTGTCGTTCTATCTATCTATTAATATAATATATAATCTAATCTGAATAATGATTCAATCATTTTTATAAATGAAAATAATGATATAATGAAAATAATCTATATTAAAAATAATAAAAACAAACTTACTCTCTACACTTGAGCAAGAAGAGCGCCAACAGCGCCGCGATACACAGCACGGCGATACAACACGTGATGATCACCAGGAACCACGTGTCGTCGTTCGTGGCTGGCTCTGTGAGGATATTTTATATTTAAAACATATTACATATTTTAAATATAAATTGGACGTAGAATGGGTAACAGAATGTCTTAGCACTAGGTTCCTTCTGGCCATCCTACTACATACGGGAAAAAGCGTGAAGCTATTTATTTATTTTATTTTTTTAAATCCACGTAACTAAATGAGTCAAGAATGTTTTAATTTTGATTTTTTAACAATCTATGCTTTAGTGTTCAGATTCCTTGGAGGATATGAAAGCGCGGGTTCCAATCTCGCTATATTTATAATCTACACAATTAAAATAGTTTTTTTCTGGTATTAAAAGAATTCTTGCAAAGCTACTCTGAGAAAAATAACTCCTCTAACCTAATGAGCAAAAATTAATTCCAACGAAAATGCATCCTATATGATACCAAATTAAACGTTATACATCAAATAATGGACTAACCACTGAGGATGCTCAAGGCCGTGCAAAGTGGAGTAGATTAAGTAGGAAAGCAGATCCTGGCAATAGGCCGGGATAATGCTAAGAAGAAGAATAAGAAGAAGAAGACATCAAATAAGAAAAAAAACAAAAGATGAAAAATTAAAAACCCACCATGTCTCGGTAACTCGTGGTACTCAACGCCTGGGAACAGCGCGTTATCTTCACTGTTATGCGTAGGAGGGCACTTAGAGGCCCTACACGGTGGTGTGAGATTCGCGATATTGGCCAAAAACGCTGGCAGAGGGGGCGGCGGCATATGCACTATGGAGTCCGGTGGAGGACCTAATGAGAGGCAATCCGCCCCACACGACATGCTATGAAATAGAAATAGAATATTATTAATAATAGCATAATATAAACTCTACACGCATTCAGGATGTATTAAATACAGAGTGTCTAAAGCGCGAAGATATTTTTTTTTTTACAAATAACATGAATTACAGTGTCTAATTGTACGAGTTGGCTCGATTCAGTTTTATACATTGATTACATACATTTTCTCGGCATTATGGTATTCTTTTTGTTTCTACATACTAGTCAGTGTCTAAGTAACATTGATACTGTCAATAAGTTATAATACACATACATATAAAATATTATTTAACAGTTATAAGGTATTTGTTTATGAATTTCTTCTCTTATATTTATTTAACAGCCCATTAAATGGCTGGTCGTGGACAGTTACCACTGCGTTTTATCACTTGCTTAGAACGATCTAATGCACAATATATCAAATTGCATACACTCATATTCTTCAATTTTGAGTAAAAATTAAAAACTTTTCTTGAATTTTATATAACAATGACAGAAAGTAGCATTTTATTTTACAAAAAACATTTAAACTTGTTTAATAATAATTCGTATATAATAATTACATTTGAATTCAATTGTTTTATTATTTGTACTAAACAAAATCAAAATGTCGAGACGTAATCAATAATTGTAAGTTTCGAATTTTGTACCATTAAATATAGTCTAAATATAAGCTATTCCTATATATTGACACTTAATTAGTTAAAGTAATACTAATACCACACAAAATAACAAAAAAAAACTTACTTTATAGATTTTAAGCGACTTTTCCTACAAAAGGCAGCACTTCGACGTTATTTAGTAATATTTTATGAAAATGGTCCATGGATGTAAGACGCAGGCGCGAACTCTAACTTTTACTAAGGCGTAAATGCACTTACATATTCGAATATTAACTAAGATATTATATCCATTGCGGGTTTTTACCAAATTTATTTTACTTTAACAACTATGAGCCAGCAATGTATATTGTACATCACAAAACAAACATCACTTGAAAGCGTCCATGTATAGTACAAGTTATTGATTCGCGCAAGCGCAAATGATTTCGCAACCCTTGGCTAAGGGTAGTAAGGCTGCTAGATAGAGTTGATAAAATATATCTATCTCTTTCCCCCCATATGCTATTATATCATGCCTGAGGAGTGTCGATAAAGTGATTATCTTCGTCGTGTATTAATATGGCGTTGTAAAGTAGGGCTTTTGGATTTCGTATAATGAATTGCGATACCTACTTCTATAGACTTCTTTATAAAATGCATGTAAAATATTTCTGTAACGCATCTGTACTTTAATATTGACTTTAAATATTGAATAAGATTGTCGTCTCTATAAAGAATTGTCTCAACTGGTAGTTATTTGTATGCACACATGTGACATCATGTCACATAAGATTTGTAAAGTAATTTTTATGCTACTTTACTTAATCAAAATCAAAATATTCTTTATTCAAATAGGCTATTACAAGCACTTTCGAATCGACAAGTAACATAAGTGTCGGTATTGTCAGTCCTACTAGAAGCTACCACCAGCTCGGAGGGCAGTTCTGCTGAGAACAGCTGGCGAGAAACTCAATAGATGCTATTTTTAATGTAAATTTACAATATATTTACAACTGTGGTTAACCTCCCGAATGCGCGTCACCAGTACTTAATTCCACACACTAACATCCGTATAATACTCTTGGAGTGAATAATATATATAAGCATTGCCATTACTTATATAGAATACCTTTGTGGCGCATGAAGCAGTGCTCGATTGTAAGTTAACACGACGGTTGTAGGTTCTATTTCGACTCGAAGAAATGTTACACTTAAATATATTCACCATCTGATTACTCTAAATAAAAAGCAAAAAAATGTATCGATTTGTTATTTGGCGATAATTATAACATACTAGAAACTCAATTATTGGAATGAAAACTTTTTCTGAAATCTTTCTATTACTTTTTTTAATCATCTCCGTGGCCAAATGGAAATAGCTAAGAGTCGTACCTATATGACATATGATACATTCTAAGCGTCTTAAGTAACTCTATTTGTAGCTTTTCGCGATACATGGAATATCTAACAAAAAATAATTCTTCATGCAAACCAGTAGTTCTTATAATTAGCACTTTTAATTAGGCAACCTCTTCAGCATTATAATATTAGTGTAGAATATAAATCACAGATAATAAAAATGAATACTTATTATAGTATTAAAAAAAAAAGTTCTAAGGCGAGGCGTAAAAAGGGATATGCACTTTGTGAAAAAGTATTCAAAGAAGTTAGACGTTACAAAGAGGTGGTCTTAATTAAATTCTTTAGGTGTACCGGAAAATGCACGATGAATATTATATGACGTCAAAGCGAGGTATTAGAGTCTTATTTTAATTAAATAATGGTTCTGACGTTTTAAACATATTTTTATAATATATTTTTTTTTAAATTTAATATGAGCTAGATATTTATGTACTATTTTTATTCTTTTAAGGGTTATTCTTTAGTTTTTGCTACATATTGTATTAAATTCGCCTCGTGATCAAAACCTAAAACAATCACAAACTTGTATTTGTAGTTCACTTCAAACAAAAAGAGTGCCATCCATCCCTGGGTGGGATGGATGGCACTCAACATAAGTTTTCTCCAACCTGACCAAAGAGTATATGTATTATGTAACTTTAGGAACTACTTACATATAAAAAAGTTAATGGAATTTGGACGAGCCAGATACACTCGTATATAATATGGTGAAATATATATATATATATATATATATATATATATATATATATATATATATATATATATATATATATATATATATATATATATATATATATATTATATATATATATATATATCTAAATTTAGGAGAGCCCGCTCGTAAATAATATAACAATGTTACCGTTTTCAGAATGTATGCCAAGCTTAATTGTATTGATTGGAAATGGAGGGTTAGGATAAAAATACCATACATATGTTTTGCATTTTCAAAGAGATCAGTTATAAGCAAGTCTGCTATCTCAAAAAATACCCGTTAAATAGTAAATATGCTTGGTTAGGGTATTTTTTTGTTTTTAAAAGCTTCTTTGCCTTTTTCTTACAATGTGTACACACGTTATTGTTTACTACTAGAAATAGTTCAGACCGCATGACAGTGCTTGTGGAATACCTGGTTATTAAAAATTATCACTTACGATAAACCAACTCGTAGAAAATTTCGAGTTTCCAATTGGAAAACTGGATGGTGCTGTATTAAGTTAGATCGCGCTATCGTTACGTTCAGTCCGAATGTTCATATGAGAATGAAATTGTATAGCCAGTATCAGGCCAGGCCCGCTTTTGGGGCGAACTCCCGGACACTGGAGGCGCGCGACTTAAAAGCGCGCTCCACTGGTGTTTCCGGCCCCCAACTGGCGGTCTCAGTGCCTCCCGCGGGTGTTGTTACCACCTCCCCGCGTGGAACAGACCCAATTATAACGCCGCAGCGGGCTTCCAGGCCCGCAGGTAGAGAGGTACAACCCTCTTAAGAGGTCGCCATCCGCGCCGTCTCGGTATGAGGCGGAGCTGTCGCCCAGAACGCAGCTGCATAGGGACATGATCCTTGTGTCCCATTTGCGGCAGCGTGGGGCTATCTCCAAGTCATTGCTGGAGCATATTTGTATGTTCCTCAACGACAAAGAGAGAGAGCTCGCGGGTGCCAGCACCGCAGATATCTGGATGGAGGAGACGCCGACATCAGCCCTCACCCCTGTCCGGAGACCCAGGTCCGCCGATGAGGCCCCCGAAACTGATCCAAAAAGGCTTTGCGCGCAACCGCGCCCCACCGCCCCGGGAGCCTCTAGGGACCCACGCCTTCGGGCACAGAATTCAGCGCCTAAAACGGTCGCACCCATCACCTACTACCACCAGCACCACGGGTGCCGCTACTGATAGCTCGGTCACCTTTGCCGATGCGCTCCGGGCAGGAAGCCCGAGTCAGGCGGCGCAGGCGGCACCGGCTCCAGCAGCTGCACCCGCCCCAAAACCGAGGCCTTGCTACCCACCTCTCGTTGTGGAGACCCTGCCCAACTGGGTGACCCACTTCCAGGTGCTCAAAGAGAGGTTGGGACACGCATCCAACGCGCGCCCATTTGGGAAAGGTGTGCGCTTCTCTCCAGAGTCGGAAGGCGAATATCGTATAATCCAGCGGTACCTCGTCGATGGTGGAAAAGATAAGTTGGTTCTCCTACGCATTCCCCTCGGAAATGAGTCGCAAGGTGGCCATCGGGGGCTTCTTGTGACGACCACTCCTGAGGAGATTACGGAGGCGCTGGAAGAACTCGGGTATCAGGCCGAGTATGTCCGACCGATCCGGGCGAGAAAAGGTCGGCTGGGCTGCATTTTCTTCACGGTCCTGACTAATACCCCGGACTTCGTGCCAGGCATCTACAGCATCATAGAACTGCTGTACATGCCTGGCGTTAATTTCACAGGGGCATGGATGACTTAGGTCTTACGTTAGAGTCTTTGCCTGACGCCTTTGGCTCCAACCATTGCCCAGTCCTGGTGACGGCGCTGGGAACGGTGGCAACGGCGTGGAACGTTCCACCAAGGGGTCACATTCAGTGGCCACGGTTCGAGGCCCTGGTTAGCAAACGCCTGCCTTCGTCGTTTGAGCTGCTCCAAACGCCTGCCGATATTGACGCTGTAAACGAGGTTGTCACCGGCACAATTCGCGATGCTCTTCAAGAAGCAACGGCTCCTCTTCAAAAGAGAATCCTCCCACCCCCAGACGCGTATTTGAACTCATCGCGCGTAAGAAGAGAAAGCGCGCTGAGTGGCAGAAGAGCCGCGATCCCGCACTCAAGACCAAGATCAACGGCCTGATCGAGCGCATTCGCGCCGAGGCATTCGAGTCTGAGGCGGCGGATCGGTGGGAGGAGCGCATTCGGGAAGCCAGCGAGGACCAGCCCTCGCTTAATAAACTATGCCGCCTGGTAACAAAGAAGGTGCCGTCGGTGAGACCGTTAACGAACCCGGACGGCACTCTCTGTTACGACGCCCTGGGGAGGGCGGAGATATTTGCCGACCATCTGCAGCTCCAATTTGTCCAATTTGTAGACTGGGGTCAGTCTACGTGAGACAGTTCACATCCGCCCGGAAGAGGTTGTCCTCCATACTTTGGAACATCCCCCTTTTTTTTTTTTTGACGCTGGGAAAAAATGACATTACGCATCCCCTCCCCGCCGGGAGGCGGGAGAAGGGTATGTGGGACTCCCCGGTAAAGACGTTCCCGGTGTACCCACTAAAAATACCCACTCCGATCTCACCTGCGTGGAGAGGGCCTGGGAATCCATAGCGTCCAGGCCCGCCCTACGGCAGGCACCTCTCACCCCTCTCTCGTGGGTCTTTACAATGGCCGGAGTGCGCGGCCATTGTGGCCCGATGAGTGGGGTGATCCTTGAGATGCGGGCGTTGGCGTTGGAACATTCCCCTCTCCCAGCCCCTTTGCCGCCATTTTTCTCTCCGTCGAGCTTGAGGAAGACCATCTCCTCGCTCAAACCGAGGAAAGCTCCGGGGAGAGACAGCATCACAAACGCATCCCTCCGTCACCTGCCTACAATGGCCATCTCCATCCTCACCAGGCTCGTCACTGCCATCTTATGTCTGGGCTACTTCCCCTCACCACCTAGCGCGAGTCTTGCAGGAGTTCCTCCAAAATAGGACCTTTTACGTGAGGGTAAACGACACCATCTCCTCCAGCCGTCCAATGTTGGCTGGAGTTCCACAGGGCAGCATCCTGTCCCAGATGCTCTACTCATTGTTCACCGACGATATCCCGGTCGGTCGAGAAGCGATGTTGGCATTATATGTCGACGATATTGCACTCCTGACCAAATCGATGAACATAAAGCACGCGGCACGAAAGCTCCAGACAGCTCTGGATCTCCTGCCGGACTGGCTGGTGGAGTGGAGGCTCTCACTCAACGTGGCAAAAACCCAGGCGATTCTCTTCGGGCGCCCCAGAGTGAGCCCTCCTCCACTAACCCTCCAAGGCATTGAGATCCAGTGGAAGAGGACGGCAACTTACCTGGGCGTGGTCATAGACTGGCAAATGACAATGACTGCCCAGGTAAAGAAAGCTAGAAACGCGGCAAGGGTCGCGTTGAACCTCTTGCGTCCCATATTTTGTTCCTGCCTTCCCCTTCGGACTAAACTGGCCATTTACAAGGCTTACGTCAGACCACATCTGACGTACGCAACACCGGCCTGGTACTTCCTTGCCAGCCAGCGCCAACAGAACCTCATACAGGTATTACAAAACACTAGGCTGAGACGTCGTCGTCGTCAGGGCGCCTCGCTACGTGAGGACCGCTACCATGCAGCGTGACCTCCGTATCGAAAGCCTTGAAGAGCACATCTCTGAGCTCGCTTCCCGGATGTTCCACCGTGCCGATACTTCGGATCATCCTCATATCCGAAATATCGCACCTTGGTACACTCGCCCCCCGAACTTACCAAGAAGGAGGAGACTCCCTAGGGATATCCTTCCTCCTCCTCCCGCAGACTCGTGAGCTGCTGCCCAGGTCGCTGGTCGCCTGAGCCGGGCCTCTTCTGGGAAACCAGAAGTAGTTCCCGACCAGACTGACCGCCCTGGCAGCGTTCCAGCTCCCCATAAAGACTATCCATTTAACCCTAAACACTGAATAATTTCAGGGACCAGTCCCAACACAATGACACGTCCATATTAATGGGCGTCGGTGGAACCTACGGCCAGAGGGCATTGCCCTGATGCCGTTTCCCCTCTCCCCCCTCCGGGGTTTAGAGAGAAGATTATTTGACTTGACTTGAGCCAGTATCATATCTAAAATTAAAAATATATTTAAATTTTTGAAATGTATACTTTTATGAGTGTACATACATGTAAGCATTGAATTTGTCATATGACAATTAATTATATTTTATTAGTAAATGTCCTGAATAATAGTTTTTCTCATATATCAACGGTGCCTACCAAGGTCAAGTATCGAAATTGGAAAATGCAACTTTAAAGGAGAGCAACTTTTTTTATTGTGTTTAATTTTTGCATAACGTTTTTGTTAATAATCAGATCTTTTTAAAAAATTGGATTCACTATTGAGTGGAGATTATATAATATAGCGTCACAGCAAAAATCAATTATTGTTAATAGTTTCTAAGAAAATTAAGTTACGATAGTACAGCACGTATAACTGAACTCGGTTTTTCTATCCAAACTGTTACTTTCATTAATGTACAGGGAACTGCTATACGTCCACTCGTGTCACCAATACTTTACTAGCACTGACTAGCAATGACTCTAAGATTAAGTTAAAAATTCAATATACATTAGAGTCTGATATATCAAAGAAAAAAAGCTATTTTAAGAACCATTATAATGAAATAATATTCACTATATTTACCTTAGTAGTTGTCTTACTTAAGCCTCGGTAGCGCAGTAGGCAGTGCGTAAGTCTCATAATCTTAAGGTCGTGAGTTCGATACTCTCCCGGGGCAATCTTTTCACTTCGTTCCTCGTGCATATAGCAGAATGCAGTTTCTAGTCCTTACTTTGATTTCCGATCATTATATTGACATTTTACATACATTTTTTCGTCTGACTGAAAGTAAATTTACTAATTAGTGATAAGCCATCGTATATAATGAAGCACTGTCCAAACAATTTGCTCTGAGGAGACAGTGTTTGTGGAATAACTTGTTATTAAAAAATTATCACTTACGATAAACCAACTCGTACAAAATTTCGAATTTCCAATTGGAAAACTAGATGGCGCTGTATTAAGTTAGATCGCTCTATCATTACGTTCAGCTCGAATTTTCATATGATCAATATATCTAACATAAGTATAGGGAACGGAACTTAACGGGATCTCGGATTGCAAGCTTCGCACTGTATTGACGTATTCATTACGCTCATACGGCCCGAACCTTTCTATTGTCCTTGGAAATTTTAAATATTTAATTCGTAAATATTCTATAATTTTCGCCGGCGTTCTGTCGCCGTGTCGCTTTTGTGACGTCGTGGTGACGTCACCTAAAGTCGATTCTCGGTCTTCTGTTGACCGTATGGTTGTCGTGTGCGGGCTTTCAGCGAAGAAGTCGCCGTCTCAGAAATGAGCGGCCGAAAGAATGCGCAGCGGGATCGCTCCCGTTCGCGCACCAGACCTCCTTCGGACGTAGGGGCCAGTGGGTCGGGACCAACCCCACCCCCTCGCGCCTCGCACCTCTCCGGAGCAGGAACTTCTGCGGGCACCGCTTCTGCGCGGAGCATGCCCCTTATCGGTCCCTTGCCGACCGCAACCGACTCCGGCCTTGTGTCAGTCTCCAGTGGCATCACTGAGTTGGGTCGTTCTATGGCCAGGCCCGCTTTTGGGGCGAACTCCCGGACACTAGAGGCGCGCGACTTGAAAGCGCGCTCCACTGGTGTTTCCGGCCCCCAACTGGCGGTCTCAGTGCCCCCCGCGGGTGTTGTTACCACCTCCCCGCGTGGAACAGACCCAGCTATAACGCCGCAGCGGGCTTCCAGGCCCGCAGCTAGAGAGGTACAACCCTCTAAGAGGTCGCCATCCGCGCCGTCTCGGTATGAGGCGGAGCTGTCGCCCAGAACGCAGCTGCATAGGGACATGATCCTTGTGTCCCATTTGCGGCAGCGTGGGGCTATCTCCAAGTCGTTGTTGGAGCATATTTGCATGTTCCTCAACGATAAAGAGAGAGAGCTCGCGGGCACCGACTCCGCAGATATCGGGATGGAGGAGGCGCCGACATCAGCCCTCACCCCTGTCCGGAGACCCAGGCCCGCCGATGAGGCCCCCAAATCCGATCCAAAGAGGCTTTGCGCGCAACCACGCCCCGCCGCCCCGGGAGCCTCTAAGGACCGACGCCTTCAGGCACAGAATCCAGCGCCTAAAACGGTCGCACCCATTACCGCTACCACCACCGGCACCATGGGTGCCGCTACTGATAGCTCGGTCACTTTTGCCGATGCGCTCCGGGCAGGAAGCCCGAGCCAGGCGGCACCGGCTCCAGCAGCTGCACCCGCCCCAAAACCGAGGCCTCGCTACCCACCTCTCGTTGTGGAGACCCTGCCCAACTGGGCGACCCACTTCCGGGTGCTCAAAGAGAGGCTGGGACACGCACCTAACGCGCGCCCATTTGGGAAGGGTGTGCGCTTCTCTCCAGTGTCGGAGGGCAAGTATCGTATAATCCAGCGGTACCTCGTCGACCTGGAGATGGTGGAAAAAATAAGTTGGTTCTCCTACGCACTCCCCTCGGAAATGAGTCGCAAGGTGGCCATCAGGGGGCTTCCTGCGACGACCACTCCTGAGGAGATTACGGAGGCGCTGGGAGAACTCGGGTATCAGGTCGAGTATGTCCGGCCGATCCGGGCGAGAAAAGGTCGGCCGGGCTGCATTTTCTTCGCGGTCCTGACTAATACCCCGGACCTCGTGCCAGGCATCTACAGCATCACAGAGTTGCTGTACATGCCTGGCGTTAAAATAGAAGCTTGGCGCAGCCGGAAGGGCCCAGCGCAGTGTCATCGCTGCCAGGCCTTCCGGCACTCAAGTCATGGGTGTCACCGCAAACTGGCCTGTGTGAGGTGCGGTGAGGAGCACTTCGCACGGGACTGCCCCAGGCCCCTAGAGGTAGCTGCAACGTGCGCAAACTGTGGGGGGCCTCATCCAGCAAACCACTCCGCTTGCCCGCAGTTTAAGAGGGAGCTGCGGAACAAAAAGGCCGGCACCGTGGCCTTGACACGGGCGACATCCACCAGACCCTCTTCTTCTGCACCGGTGACCACAAATACGGTTGCCGCAGAGCCTCAGGCGCCGACCCTCATGGCGGCTGCAAACCCTCCTACGGAGAGAGGCAGCTCCCGTAGGAATATGAAGAAGAGGAGCAAAGGAGGCAAGAAGATGAGTGAGGTGGAGGCTGCCCCCCTGCCTACTCATGCGGCCACTGAAGCCGCTCGTCCGGCTGCATCAGTGCCGACCTCAACCCCGACGTCCACAGCCCATACCCAGAGGCCAGCACGCAACTTAGTTGCAATAGACAGGGCCCTCGATACCCTGAAGGAGGTTTTAACCGCCTTAAGGGAAGATCGAGACCCTGTCCAGGTCGTGCTGAACGGGATGATGCGTTTGCTCCAAGATGTCTGAGGAGCTACGCATCATCTACTGGAACGCCGCGGGGTTGAACAAGCGTATGCACTTCCTCCGCCTTCTTTTAAGAAAGCAACGGGTAGACATTGCACTCGTCTGCGAGTCCCATCTGCTCCCTTCCGACACTGCAACGTTTTCCGGATATCACACCCTGCGGTTGGATGCAAGTGCAGAATTTAGGTACAGAGGCCTTCTTATTGTCATCCGCCGCTCGATCATCCACCAACCCATTCCCATTATCGACACCCTGACGTTCCAGTCCTTGGGAGTTGAAATACACTTCGGCGGTAGGCAGCTGCGCATCTTCGCTGTCTACCGCCACCCACGCGGAACCTTGGCCACCAGTGAAGTGAGGGCGATCCTCAATGGTCCCACTCCCACTCTGGCAGCTGGTGACTGGAACGCTAAACATCCGGCGTGGAGATGTCCAGCTGCGTGCTCCAACGGTCGACTACTCTACGAGGATGCCGACCGGCATGGGTATGCAGTGGAGGGTCCAGATGAGCCCACCCATTACCACCACTCTCCCACTGGCCTCCCTAATACAATTGACCTAGTTGTCCACAAGGGCATGGATAATTTGGGTCTTACCTTAGAGACTCTCCCAGACTCCCACGGGTCCGATCATCTACCCGTGTTGGTGACAGCCTTGGGTAGTCTCGCCGCAGCAAGGCGTCTCCCACCGAGAGGCCTTATCCACTGGCCGATATTCGAGGCCTTAGTTCTCGAACGGCTCCCTCCATCGATCGGGCCACTCGACAGCCCCGCCTCCATTGACCAGCTTGAGGGCACCCTCACCCAAACGTTCTGCAATGCCTTGAAGGACGCCACAGCACCGCCGCAGAGAAGAACCCTTCCTCCCATTCCACGACGTCTCTCTGAGCTCATTGCGCGGAAGAGGAGGACGCGCACTGAGTGGCAGAAGACCCGGGAGCCCGCCACGAAAACCAAGCTCAACGACCTGGTGGAGCGCATCCGCGCTGAGCTTGAGTCGAAGGCAGCAGAGGACTGGGAGATGCGCATCCGCGAAGCCAGTGACGATCAGCCTTCACTCAACAGACTGTGCCGCCAACTCTCAAAGAAGGAGCCCCCAGTGAGACCACTTTTACACCCGGACGGCTCTCTCTGTTATGATTCCCAGGGAAGGGCGGAAATCTTAGCAGACCATCTGCAGACTCAATTTGTTCCCAACCCAAGTCTGAAGGCGGAAGACCATCTGCGACTGGAAGGGGAAGTCCTCCGTGAACTTAACAGCCCACAGGAGCCTGAACTGACACCACTATTCTTCTCCCCGTCTAATGTGAGGAAGGCGATTGCCTCACTGAAGCCAAGAAAAGCTCCGGGGAAGGACAACGTGACGAACGCGTCCCTACGTCACTTGCCCCTGAAAGCCATAGCGTCACTTACTAGGCTCTTTAACGCCAGCCTCCGCCTGGGATATTTTCCCAAAGCGTGGAGAGAGGGCTTGGTGGTGATGCTGCCCAAACCGGGGAAGAACCCGCGTCGCCCTGACAGCTACCGACCAATCTCCCTGTTGAGTTCGACATCCAAGCTGTTCGAGAAACTGCTGCTACCGCTATTTCAGGCGCACCTCGAACCGCGCCCCGAACAGTTTGGGTTTCGCAGTGGTCACTCCACAACTCTGCAGCTAGCTAGAGTGATCCACTTCGCATCGGCCGCACTCAACAGGAAGGAGGTACCAGCAGCAGCCTTCCTGGATGTATCCAAAGCATTCGACCGCGTGTGGCATCCAGGTCTGCTGCACAAAGTCCTCCGTGCTGGTGTTCCCCACCAACTAGCGCGGGTGCTCCAGGACTTCCTTCGGGAACGCACTTTTCGGGTGAGGGTAAATGAAGCCGTGTCCTCCTGCCGACCTATTCTGGCAGGAGTTCCCCAGGGCAGTATTCTGTCCCCAATTTTATACACAGCGTTCACGGACGACATTCCGGTGGGTCAGGACGCTATGTTGGCCTTATACGCCGACGACATTGCGCTCCTGACCAAATCCTTGAACGCAAACCACGCTGCCATCAAACTCCAACGAGCGTTGGACCTCCTGCCGGACTGGCTGGCGGAGTGGAGGCTGTCGCTCAACGTCGCGAAGACCCAAGCCATCGCCTTTGGGGGCAAAAGAAAGCAGCCTCCCCCTCTGGTTATTCATTGCACGGAGATCCCTTGGTCCTACAACGCCACCTACCTAGGTGTGGTCATTGACAAGCGTCTGACAATGACTGGCCAGGTGAAAAAGGCCAGAAATGCTGCCAGGGTCGCACTAAACTTGCTGCGGCCTATATTCCGGTCTCGACTCCCATTACGTACAAAGCTGTCAATATACAAAACATACGTCAGGCCCCACCTGACGTATGCAGCACCGGCCTGGTATTCACTTACCAGCCCGCGCCAGCGTGATCTCCTTCAAAAAATACAGAGCGTTAGCCTGAGACGTGTGACCGGGGCTCCTCATTGCGTGAGAAACGCTACAATACAGCGTGATCTCCGCATTGAGAGTCTCGAAGAGCATGTCTCGATGCTCGCAGCCCGGATGTATCACTGCGCTGATGCCTCGGATCATCCTCATATCCGAGGCATCGCACCATGGCATACCCGCCCCCCGGATGCCCCTAGGAAACGACTCCCCAGGGATATACTTCCCCCCCAACACGACTCCTGATCTGCTGCTCAGGCCGCTGGTCGCCTTGCCGGGTTTTCTCTGCAAAACCAGAGGTTTCAACTGGCTGGGCTGATCGCCCTGACAGCAGCTAGCTCACCTTTTTGTTGCTTACCCTCAACCCAACAATAATGAAAATTTCAGGGCCTAAGCCCATCACGACGACACGCCCATATTAATGGGCGTCGGCAGAACCCACGGCCAGAGGGCATTGCCCTGATGCCGTTTCCCCTCTCCCCCCTCGGGGGTTGAGAGAGATGATACGCTACATAAGTATAGTCCTCGCAGCCTGGATGTATCACTGCGCTGATGCCTCGGATCATCCTCATATCCGAGGCATCGCACCGTGGCACACCCGCCCCCCGGATGCCCCTAGGAAACGACTCCCCAGGGATATACTTCCCCCCAACACGACTCCTGATCTGCTGCTCCGGCCGCTGGTCGCCTGGCCGGGTTTTCTCTGCAAAACCAGAGGTTTCAACTGGCTGGGCTGATCGCCCTGACAGCAGCTAACTCACCTTTTTGTTGCTTACCCTCAACCCAACAATAATGAAAATTTCAGGGCCTAAGCCCATCACGACGACACGCCCATATTAATGGGTGTCGGCAGAACCCACGGCCAGAGGGCATTGCCCTGATGCCGTTTCCCCTCTCCCCCCTCGGGGGTTGAGAGAGATGATACGATGATAGCCATAAGTATAGTCATTAGCATATGTAAAAATTAATTTGACATGTGACAATTAATGGTGTGGAAACAGAGAAATTGGTATATTGGTGGATTATAAATAGTGTATAAAATATAGACATATTATGGGTTACGACTTATTTTGGGTTGAACGCGCTTGTCTCAGGAATTACTGGTCCGAATTGAACCATTCAAGATTATGTTTCTTTTTATATTTAGATCATAGTTTCCAAAATTTGTGATCAAAATTTTCTGAAATCGCCAATAAAAACTAAAACTATAAAAAAAAACGTCATAAATAATGAAAAAAAGCTATAAAAGCTGGAAAGCTCATGATGATTATAAAAGAAATCTTTTCTTTTTATAATACATGATATTTACATAGAGGATATAATTTTAAACTCCAAAGTTTCACTCAGCTACCAAATAAATTTTGTACTAAAACTTGCATTGACGCTAGTTTGATAGTGTGCAGTGTGTATATTGAACTTTGCTTTACTTGCAACTTGCTAGTTTATGTTACGATCTAATTTCCTTCAACACGAACATGACACGAAAGTTTACTCTCTAGTGGCAACTATACTGTACGATATTAAGAAAAGTTTCCTGTAAATGTGTTTATTCGATTAATTAAGTATAAAGAATGACGCTATAGCCTATAGTGGCGCATTGGGGCGGTGTCCAACTGAAGTGCGATGGATGTGACTTCAATTTCACTCGAGGGAATTCATTTTTCCATTTGTCCCCTCTAGTGACAAAGCGTGGCGTTGTGTTACGGCAATCAAAAATATTACTTATTTGGGCGGAGAGTGGAGAACAGAACGTACTTATACTAAGTTATCTCTCTTTATTATATTGGGCGGGATAAAAAAAATATATATTTATGTTATAAAATATACGAGTAGCCATGATCAGTTATTGTTGGTGTCAAACAATTTGAAGGATGATTCCGGGTAGAGCCTTTTTGGTATCATATGAATAGTAATGTGATTATAAATTGACTTATTAAAGACTCTCTAGTGATATTTAAAGTATAATTTTATATTTATATATCTATCTATACCTACATAAGTTTCATAAAATGGATTAATAAATTAGTTTACAAAGTCTGTCGTTTCCTTTTATTCCATACATAAAAGACAAACCAACATAATTTGTCACAAAATAAGCTAAAGAAAAATATAATAACAAAATAAAGAAAAATTAAAACTTGTATGTGTTTTTACAGCATTTTTACGTATACCCTTACGCGCATATAAATATATATATATATATATATATATATATATATATATATATATATATATATATATATATATATATATATATATATATATATATATATATATATATATATGTACATAAAAAAAAATTTAAAAATATAAATGCAGGAAAAAAACAAACAATCCATCCTAAACTGAACCCATAATCTGCAACCTGTTTAATACAAAACAAAGGTATTCAATCAAAACATTAATAAAACTTCAAAGGTATTCCAATTTCGCTATTTTATAGCCTCCTATCATAGCATCGTTTTATAGGAGCCGTATTGATATTATTAACCTCTAAAGGGATTCATACCTTTTGCTCGATTGTTCAACATGTACCATAAAAGAGATGTACCATACCATTTATCATAATAATTAATAATTTGAACGTAGCATGATTTGAAGCCGCGCCTATTAAAAGCTCTCATGTGAATTGGTTGACATGTTTTTCCTCCAGAACCATAATATTCGAACAAATTTAAAAGTAATATTAACCTTAATAATTATAAATAGCGATAGGAGCGATGCACAGAGCCTAATTTGAATAGCGTATAGACATATGCATTTCTCATGTGACATATGAACTTGTAACTTGAACCCATAAATTTGCGCTTAAATTAAAGTGGCACAGTTATTTAATCATAATTATTGTCCATTTACCCAGAAAGTTGTTCAAAATATATGATTTGGAGAATATTTTATGAAAATTATTTGGAAATGTAAATAGTGACTTTATTAAGGTAAAAATGAGGCAGCCCCAGCAAATACTGACAGTCGCCCCAATTTGGAGAAGGAAAATAAACATAATGACGGCCATGTCTCTGACGTCAACAAGATGGCCACCCCATTGATAAACGTCATGCGCGCGCATACTATACAACCATTGATAGAGCGTGTTGTGCTATTTACAGGAACAGACTTAGATACGACTTTTAACGTTTTTTTTACATTTACACAACTTTTAGCATTTAAATAGAATATTTAGATTTCCAAAAAAAAAAGCATTCTTTGATGAGCTATAATTTTGTCAAGTTGTCGTTTGTAATATGAGGATAGCTTCATTTTTACTTCAATTTACTGTTTTAGGATTTTTCGTGGTCTTTACGTTATTAAGAAATAAAACAAATTGGAAAAGAAAAGATATCAGATATTGAAAACGATTCCAATTGTCAGAAGATAGATAGAATGTTGTCGACTAATACTATTCTAGTAAGTTATTGTTTAAGATGAATAGTAAATATAAAAAATAACGTAATACGACATTCGTATATTTTATTTGTTCTATACGTTATTTGAGTAGTTAGAAGATAGAAATATATTTTTTATCAAATATATTGTAAAAAAGTAGCGGTCGTAGAGACTAAAATTACTTTCATGAGAGCAGACTCTGACGCCACAATAATATATAGCCTCCAGGACAGCTTTCAGACGGAGTTTCAGCGTTATACCGAGCACACGCTCTGGCTGAATAAACGCCGGCTACGAATTGAAAGTAAAAAAATAAAAAAGTTTTCTTTATTGTCTGTGGAAAAGTTTGACAGTAGACTATAGAAAAGTAATATTTCGAGAGGGTTGATAAATAGGTAAGTTTATTCGATTGATTCTCACAACTTTCAACTTTTTTTGTATGTATTAATAATTTAATAAAAAAATATTTTATTTAAATTTGTATATTTTTTACTCAGAGACAACGTTATATTAACATTCTGTTCTTTACTTTCTGTTAATTTAAGAGCTCTTAAAATTACTTTATAAATAATGAAATCTACACTGTATCTGAAATGAAAACAGAAAATAACATATATTTTACACTCTTCGGTTGAGATTCAATTAATCAAACCTACAACTATCGTTTACAATCCAACTATTTCGAATTACATCAAAATAGCGTTTTTATTTATTATAGTATTTTTTAAGCTATATATATTATAGAATTTGCATAAAAATTACTATACTATATGACTATTGATATTATACTGTATTATTGTCGATTAATAATTATTGAAATAATATTGTCATAGCCAGACACCGGTAGAGCAGTGGGATGGACACGATCCCCACTCGACGGAATGATATTTTTGTTCTCTTGTCATATAAGACTAAGGTAGTTTTAAGCTATTTACTACGCCATGTTCAAATTTCGATGGAAAGTGGAGACGAAGTGTATTAAAACCAGTTCCTCTTTGCTTACTCTACTATAGGTATGCGGGAGAAAATAAAAATCTAATAATGCCATAATTGCTTAACAATAATATAAAGCTAGAAAATAATCATATTGTAGCTATTTTTTTTTATATATTTTGTCTGTGTGTTTGTGCGTTACGTTAACCCCAGGAATTGCTTAACCGTGTCGAATGTAGTTTTGCACCATTGTATTATGGTAAACATCACTTAATATTCTTTGTTTTATTTCAATCTATCGGTTCATAAATAAAAAATATATATTAATTTAAAGTATTTTATAATAAAATACGACAAAATTGCTACAAAATAACTATTGAAGTGGCTGAAACTTCAAATCTTGTTTCCCACGTTAATGCATATATTTGAATAGAAAATAAATAAAATGGACAAACGATCGTTTATCATAATATCTGCTATGTTTGATTCCTATAGCAATATTATCTCATTGCTTTCAATTTCTTTCATCAATCATCCAGCTCAGATACAGATGTTTTGAATAAAAGATACCTTTTACTCGTGAATTGTAAATATTTATAAAAAATATGATTATAATGGGCCTTTTTGTAACAGCGGTTGACCCTCTGATCGTAAACGCAACGGTTGTGGGTTCAATTCCAACGGGGGAATGATTTACTTTCACTTCACTTTGCTCCGATAGAAACGCAAAGTGCGACAATGATCTGCCACTCAACATCCGATCTCGGATGGCGGAAAGCGGGGAACGGAGTGTCATAACCCTCTGCATAACCTGCTATATACGAGATACAGCGTGAATCTAAAAAATGTACTATTTTAGTATAAGTTAAGTTGAGATAGTCATATTTTCATGCCTCTCGTATATTCATATACCCTGATCTATATCTCATAGAGATAACTGCAGTATAACAGTTGCTATTTTAAAGCAAATTACACAAATAAATAAAACTATTAACTAAAAATATACCTAGTACTAAAAATAAAAAGAATCTCACCTTTTATATTGTCCTTGTTCTTTTTGTTTCTTCTGTAGATGTAATTTTTTAGGTCAAAATGATATTTTAAGTGACATTATCATGATGGAAATTTATTCTGGACTCAGCTAAGTTGAAGCCTGCAGCTGCATTTTCATGAAAATTCATAAAGTAATCGATATGCAAGGCGGTGTCGACGTTCTATTACACTTTACATACATTTGAATATTATTAAATTAATTTAATTCTGAATTTGATCCAATAATCACTTACTAAGAGTAATTAAGGCTTATATTAATATTATAAGTTTAGAGCATAAGTACCTACCATTATTAATTAGTTATTTTCGTGGTTTTTATACGTTTTAAATAAAACACTTTAGCCGCATAAACCGCGTATATTTTAAATGTTTCAAAATACACACACATACACATTTTACCCATGCGTATCTATGGGTTCGAATCTCATTTAGTGTAATAATAATGTAGAAAATAATATAGTACATATGAATAGAAAAATACATGCAAAATTAATTATTTATGTACACAATATGTATAAGTAAATTTGTGGAAATACAAGGATAAAATTAAGATATTAATAGAATGGTATCTATGAGATAATAATAGAGAGGTTCGCATTTTTCATTTAGGAGTAGACACGTATAGTAAGACACGTTGAGGTCCTTAACCACACGTGAACTTGGGGCTCTAAATAAACCTGTGTGGCCCAGTCATCCCTATACATATAATATGCCCTCGTACCTACCAATAAGTGTAAATGGACGGAAAATGGGCTTAGTTACTTATCATTAGCGACTTTATTCTCTGACAAAAAGTGAATGAAGTTGTAGAAAGCTCTTTTTTTTCGAACTGTAACTTCACATATTTCAGGCATCGGTTGCGGGCTATGCATGGGCGCATAGGATTCAGCGCAGCATACTCTGGCTGAATGCCCAGCATGGGGCCCACAGCGTCATGTTTTAATAGCTGTACTGGGTGGGGACCTCTCGCTGTCCAGTGTGGTGGAGTCCATGCTGGATAGTGAGAGGTGCTGGTCAGCCATGGTCTCGTTCTGCGAATTTGTCATGGCATTGAAAGAGGCTGCGGAGCGGTTACGCGAATCCAGCGCGATGGCAGGCTCGCTCCGTCAACGACGGACAGGGGGTAGGAGAATGCAGTATGCGCATCTCCAACTCCCCTTACCCTAAGCTACTGATTTAAGCCTAAAAGCGATGGTCCGCATTAGGGCCTTCCACTGAGGCGTCGTAGTAGCATGCGCGAGCGATCCTGCGGCGTCTCCATTGGTGGAGAGGTTCCGCTGGGTTTAAGTGGGTAGTATCGAGTTTACCGGTGAGTCCCACAGAACAGTTCCTCTGTAAGGCACATTTGCCTCGCGCATGAGCGGTCTGCGTAAAATGCAATTCCCAGCGTTAAAAAAAATAAAGAAAACAAAATCGGGCAGGTTAGGTTAGGCCCAATTTTTAAGATATTATATGTTGAGTGGCGGAAATTTAAAATTATAATGTAGCATAGCTAATATATATATATATATATATATATATATATATATATATATATATATATATATATATATATATATATATATATATATATATATATATATATATATATATATATATATATATATATATATATATATATGTATATACCGCACAATAAACTGGCGTTCACTACTTAGTGGCACGACGTTTGAATATAAACGCGACGGTGGTGGGTTCGATTTCTACTCGAGGATAATGAGTTATTTTATTTCCTCGCTCTGGTAACAAGATGAAGCGCTGCGTTGAGTTCGACCACACAACACGCAATGTCTCAAAATTAGGCGGAGAATGGGGAACGGAGTGTCTTAACACTTCCCTCCCCTCCCGGTTCCCTCTGACTTCCATATAGAAAAATAGCTATTTATTTATTTTACTTAATTATATACTATATTTTTATCTCTGAAGGAGTAAAAATATGCGTGTAATTTTAAACGATCCACCCCCCCACTTGCACAGATATAAAAATACGTAAAATGGCGTGGGCGTTCGTCATAAATTGGTGAAAAATAACTCGCGAAGAACAAAAGGAGAGCTTTTGAAAAGTTCAGACGCTGTTGTTGAGTATGTAGCTAAGTACTAAAATAATTAAAAGGTTTTAAAAGGTTCCAAACTTTCGCCAACGACTTCGTTTGTGCGAAGTTCAAAGAAAAATTTAAAATATAAATGTTAAAAAGACATAGCGTAGAGGTCTGATGTCGAGGTCTGATTTAAAAAATGGTTGTTGTCAGTTCGATTCCCGTTTAGGAATTTCATCGGCTTAGCTTAGAAAATTGCAGAGTTAAGTTGCATCACCTGTAACACAATGACTTTGAAATGGATAATAAATACAGAATGGAACACTCCTTTCTGTATTTATTATCCATTTCAAAGTCTTCTCTTTGTCTTTGTCTTTCAAAGTCTTCTTCTTTCAAGGTTCTCTAGGATAATTCTGCCTACCCCTAATGATACAACAGATGTGCATAGCAAAAATATAGTAGAATTTAAAATAACGTGATAATAATCGCTAAATTTTTCAAATTAAATGCGATGAGGTAAAAATATATATAATTAAAAAAATTGCAGTGAATGCATTTAGAGTCAGACTTATAAGCAGGCATAAATGAGATCGAAAAATTATAAGAAAACATATAAAATACCTGAACTTAGCCTTACCTCTAGCCCGAGCTTTTTGTAAACCGTCTGCGTGCTAACTACTAACGCGAGAACGAATTCCGCTACGCTATAAAATATCTGTGTTATATACACCAGACGTGCTTTAAAAAATAAAAAAGAATATTACATATTATAATTTATATAAAAACTTGTATGCATAACTTCATTCATATGTGTGAAACTGATGTGAAAAGCTAAGCTCAAAAAGTTCACGCCGTCGTCTGAACACGTATTTTGTATAAATAATTGGGAAAAGTTTGATTGAAATCCGTTAGTGAGCAATTTTAAGCACCGACAAAATTGAGCTTAAATTATTAGGAAACTTTTAATTGGGGATATCGTCAGATTATCTGTTTCCTAAAAGTTTCTGATAGAATTACGTGCTAGTAAAGTGATTCAATATTGGTACTTGATTACTATGCAGTATTACAGTATAGTTGGAAGGTATTCTTTTTTTAGTTTCGCGCTGTATCCTGCACATAGCAGGGTAGGCAGAGGAAACCTAGTGTTAAGATACTCTGTTCCCCACTCTCCGCCTTTCGAGACATTTTGCAACGCTTTGGCTTGTTACCAGAGCGAACAAAATGAAAATAATTAAATTTCCCCAATTAGGACTCGAACCCACATACCGTCGTGAACAGGCGGAGGCTGTGAGCCTCTGCGCCATGACGAAAGCTATCCTAAAAAACTATTCTTATTACGCTCCAATGCTGAATATAAATAAATAAAGTAAAATAAAAATAATTAATTAATAATTATATATTTTTATTTGCAAATACAATTCATAGCATTCATAGCAATGCAATTTTTTTCTTTTTACTCAATAAATAGGATTAAAAGATCGTTTGTTTAGAAGAGAAGAATCATTTGTTTTTTCGCACACTTATAAATATCTCATATTTATTGTATTGGCTAATAATAAAGACAAGACAATGACAAAGCAATATAAACAAAGTAAATAATAACAAATAATTATATTTATATTATATAAATATATATATATATATATATATATATATATATATATATATATATATATATATATATATATATATATATATATATATATATATATATATATATATATATATATATATATATATATATATATATATAAATAATTATATACATATATTTATTTTATTGCTACTCTACTACTACGGTAACGTAGCAGTAATGCTACGTAGCAATAAAGCTACATCGCTACACTGGTCTGATTAACATGAAACTTTTTCCGTACTTGAGTAAAAATGGAACCTTTATAGGATCACTGTTGTTCATCTGTCTATCTGTCTAGACAGTCCTTCTCGAAATCGTGTGGCCCATCACGTTTACCAATCAAGATCAAATGTCCAGATCTATAATCACTTGAAGTATAGTATATCAAAATTCCAAATTAACGGAGTTGCGAGCACAGACTAGTCATCTTTAGTAATGGATCTCTCTAGAGCAGTGTTAAAATTGCTAAACTTTAGAAAAGTACACAGCAAAGTACCTGAGATGCGATAATTTAGAAGTTACAATTTAAGAGTTAAAATGAAAAAATATGGATGGAAACGATGGAAACTTTAAACTACGTTGTGTTTTATTCTAGCGGTTTGTAACACTGACTGATAAACCAGTGGCTGGGGATTCGATTACCGCCCAATACAAAAGAAGTGTAATTAATATTTTTTCTGCGTATAGGTGTTGATTCATCTATTTAGGTCTATTTGAAAATTGCATATACCTATGAAATAGATATTTACCTAATGGTTTTCTTTATGTTCTCGCAAAGAGGACCTAGTGTCAAGACATTCCGTTCTTCACTTTTCACCTGTACTCGAGACATTACGTAACGCAACTCAACGCCATTGCTTGTCCTGTAAAAGCGGATAATTAGTATCATGTCAGCCTCTTGAATGGGGCTTAATCTACATACGGACCTTACTTACTATCACTTACTATCCGACAGCGTCATATAAGTTAGGATAGGGGACAGCATAAATTATATTTCATACATATTTTATTTATATATTTTTATTAATTAGTACATTATAGAGGCCGTCGTGGCGCAGTAGCACAGCGTATTATTGTTAACGTGACGTTTGTGGGTTCCATTTCCATTCGGGTGAATAAATTATTTAATTTCCTCGATCTGGTTAGAAGACAAACTCAACACTTAATGTTAAGAAAATTGGGCGGAAAGAAAGGAACTTCTTTACATTAGGTTAGGTCAGGTAATTGTGAACCTATTTATTTTTTATAATATTTGTAGTAGATATATTTATATTACTTTTATTATGTATTATATGATTAGGTTACAAGATAGTTTAAGTTAAAATAATAGACTTATATTATAACAACTTAACTACTCTGTATGTTTTATATTTCTCATAAAAATATTCAGTGTTGATTGTTTGTTACGTTATGGTTTACTGAATATGTAAGCGTGTAAGGTTATCGGATTTACAGATGCAATGGTATTTTTGAAAGGATTATTACTGATGTAAAACTACTTTCCACACTTTAAAAAGTAAAAAAGTATAATATAAGTTGTGGTGGATCAATATCTGTCTGTAATTAATTATTATCATTTAACGTTCAAAAAGAAATATAAGAATAGGCACACCGGAGTTGTCCTCTGATAGGACTATTCCATTAACTTCCAAACCCAATCCAAACTTGATCAGATCCTTAAGGATGGTTCATCCAGCCCTTAGTTCCACCACTCAGCATATAATGTCATGAATACGGACGGAGAGCGTGTAACGGACTGTCTGGACACCAGAATCTCTCTGCCTTTCCCGATTCATGCGAAATAAAGCGAGTTGAAGACAATTTAGATATACTAGAGACAGATAGAAAGACTAGGTAACAAAAAAAAATCAACACCCTATTTTAATATATAACATACCAAATAAAGATTGGAACTACCGAAAGCTACCAAAAGCTATCACAAACTAATAAAACCTATCATAAGCTGTCGGAAATATTATTTTGACAGGGTATAAATCCCTAATATTATAAGATATGATCGTGTGATAGGACTTGCCGACCGTGACCTCGCTCTCGATCGATATTGATTTATACAACGGGTTCTTTATCTGTACTTCGATTATACAAAATAGTTTTAATGTTTTATTGTCGCTGACGGAAATAAATATATTTAGTTTATGTAGCATTGATCTTAAGCTTTAAGCTTTAAATTGGGGTAACCTTAAGCTTTAAATTGACATGTATTATAAAAAGAAATTAAAAAATCTTATACAGAGTTGTTGATATGAGTCTACAGAGGAATAACGACTTGATATGGGATTTTCTCCGACTAACTTGCTATATTCTTCTGTTGTGTTGTCTTCTGTACCAATATCATGATTGTATGTCAACGGGATGTGCAAAATATAAAAACATTGAAGAAAATTCCTTTAAAAAAACTTAAGCTTGCAAAAGCATGCGTTAATTAATCGAGTTTTTTTGCCTAAAATTAAGTATAACAGTGTATTGGTTTTCCAACTATAAATTAGCAATTGTGTGTGTATTTTTTATTTATCTTGCCTTTTCTTATAATATTAGGTAGGTCTTGATTACGAGGTGAATTTTATAAAATACACGATAAAAATCAAGCGTACTCGTAGGTTGCTTTAAATTTGTGTTGCACGCAATATTACGAGAGTAAAATATATGAGGGAGAGGAACAAAATGAGAAAATTTTTAAATTTCTATAATATACTATATATTTGGGACGTTTCGAAAATAAGCGCAACTTAACATGCTTTAGATATTTCATTCAATTTGGGTATCTCAGTTTATACCTACGCTCCACGTAACTGATATTGTTTCTATTAAAATTAAAGCTCTTATTCTGTTAACGAAAAGGTTTAAAAGCTAAAAGGTTTTTGAAATACATAGTTTTACTACTCACCGTCGTGGAACAAAATCTGACAGTAATCGCAGTTGTTGTGAAATAATTTCTCTCTCGAGATTTTTTGATACGACTATCCTTATGGTAATCACAATAACCTCCACTATTGCATCTTTACTATTTACTTATTTAGCCTCACGCTGTATCCCGCACATAGCAGGGTAGGCAGAGGAAAACGTAAGTTGAAGTAACCTAGTGTAGAGACACTCCGTTCCCTACTTGCCGCCATTCGAGGCGTTGCGTGTAGAGTGGCGGAACTCAACGCCGCGATTTGCCTTGTTGCCAGAACGAAGAAAATAGAAATAATTCATTTTCCCCGAGTGGAAATTGAACCCATAAACCGTCGTGCTTACAGGCAGACGCTGTGCCTCTGTGCCACGATGGCCTTAAATCTTCACCATAATACTCACAATCGAACCTATCTTGAATGTCTCTACTCTTTTTTTTCTTTTTTTTTTTTTTTTGTTGACGCAGGGGAAATCTAAATGTCTCTACTCTGCTTTATGCCGCGAACACGTAACGCTACGTTTAGTACCGATATATACCTATTATAAAATATATTTTCGAAAATAAGAACTATTTAGAGCAAAAATTGAACCTAAAACGTTAGCAAGAAGTCCCGGTTACATACAATTACCAATGACCGTAATATAACATAACAATATAACAAAGCTTTGTTACTCGTCAAACGGGAGTTCCTTTAGAGATAGATACCTGAACAAGTGCGTACCGAGTATGATTTCGACATGTTCTGTGATTACTTTGAACATGTCACACACATACGGGCACCATTGTTGTAAATACAATAACAAGAATATTGTATTGTCATACAAGAAAGTAAGTAATTGGACTTTATTTATTTATTAATCAGTTTTTCCAATTTTAGGGTGCCGTTCCGATTTTTAAAAAAATAAGCAAATTTGTTCCGATTTAAAAAAAAAAGCTGTTTCTCCTCGTCTCCGGCAAATGGAAGTTGAGTACCTAATATTTTAAATTATTGTTTGAAAAAATATGATCATGTCTGCATGTACGTTTATTCAGCCATATCTTAGATTTGTTCATATAAAAATATTATTTTAGTATACTTCTTATCTCATATTGGGTATGTGGGTGAAATGTGAAAATATATAGATTGTATTATATTGTATTTTTGACTCTTACAATTTTTTCTAAGCTTTACGCATCGTTCGGGAGGAGATTCGATGAAGGAGAAGAGAATTTTGTTTGAGGGGAACTTATAACATAGTAACTTCGACGTATTCATTTTTTTTAATCGAGTTGGTTTTTAGTGGCGTATCTCAACGTCGCACTATGTCTAATCAGCACAGTAGAGAATTTAATTTATTTTCTACATTTATACTGTCAGACGCTGTCCTACTGCAATTCGCAAACAAAATTTGACAAAAAAAAAAGTATCAACATATATTATTTAAAGATACAGAAGACAATATTTATGCGGAATTTAATAATACTATTTCGATATTGAAAATACATTTATATTATTGTGTAAAATAATGGACACTTATTGTTTTCATTTATGAAACAAATGGTAAATGAAGTTTATTATTTACATAACGTATTATTAAGTCGATGGCTGTTGACTTTTGTTTGCTCGACTCACTGATTAATTACTGATCTTGTTAGAGATACGACGGGGGAACGCTAGTATGAGTACAATAGTAGTACAAGCAATGGTTGTGGGTTCGATGACCACTCGGGGGAACGTTTATATTTTAAATATTTTCACATCCTTTTCTCATAAAATGATTATTAATAACAATTATCTTTAGTCGGTTCGTAACTGTTTAACGAACCGAGAATGTATCATTTTAGGAGCTGAAGCAAATGTGTGAAAAAAAAGTATGTATTAATATTAAAAGAGATTTTAGTCTAAAAAATTGTACTCTGTAGATCTCGATGAACACATACAAATGTATATATAAGTTTGTCAACATTTTTAATTATCTATCCCATTGTACTAAACCATGAAATTGCTAGGGAGTCTCACTCACACTCGGCCAGCTTTTTCTGTTCAAAATTTTAATAACCAGCGAGAGAAAGCGAGAGATCTTAAGCGATATTTGTTCCCAATTTAACCGTGAGTGGTAGACCAGTATTACACGTCTTTGGCTTTTATAATTTATTTATATTAAAATATTACCTCATATATCTATATGAAAAATTTTTCACTTTCTGCAAACCATACTTACGACGGGAGCTTCAACAAACTCGCCATACGAGAGAAAGCGAGTGTAATAAAGAATTTAGCAAATTTTGTTCTATTTATTGCTTATTGATTTTCTACAGAAATATCTCTCACGCGCCACGTTCAGAATAATAGATTTACGCCGTATTTATAGCTTCATAAAACCCACCAATTCCAATGGATACATTTGGTGAGGCAATTTTAATTAGTAATACTATTTGCGATAGATGATATTTGCGATAGATTATATTTTGCCGAAATTATGTACGTTGATATTCTGGAACGGGTAGATGTTTTTCGCTTTAGTTTTACCTTACAGCAAGGAAAACAGAGAGATTCTAGCGCTAGGACACTCCGTTCTCCGTATTCAGCTCGAATTCTAGACACTACATGCTGAGTGGGGTCAAGAATGGAACTGAATCATGTTGCCAGTTTTCTTCTGTAATAACTTATGCAAATTTAGAAATTATGGCAATAATTTTTATTTTATTCTTCATAGATACGTAGTAGGATTATGAAAATTGAACGTAATGCCAAATCATTCCAACATCTACTTTTCTGTGTAAACATATTAAAGAAATATTTATTATATAAATACAATCATGTGACCATCGAGGCTCAGTGGACTGCGTCTGACTGTAAATGAGATGTTTGTGGGTTCATTACCAATCGAGCCACTCGCTGACGTGATTTCGAGTACTGCCACTCAATATGCATCTATCTATCTATCTATAGAATAGGTTAAATAGCCTTTAAGTGCGAGATATTTTTTGAATAAATACCTAAACCCGCACGTATCGTTACAGTCATCAACCATCTTGCCTATATCACAATGTCAATCCTCTGGCTTATCTATAAACCTATGAAATACTGTTTACCAATACTATTCCAACAGAACAAAACTATTTTTTCTATATCTATATTTGTACTGATGGAACAAAAAGTATAATGCGAGTAAAAAAATGGTACGACATAACAAAGGTTTCAGCGACTAATGGAGCATTAATTACATGAAAGTCGATATTTTAATAGGCTGAGCGTGTTTATTTCGGTCTCCCTAAATATATATATATATATATATATATATATATATATATATATATATATATATATATATATATATATATATATATATATATATATATATATATATATATATATATATATAGTTTATTATTACAAACAACTTGAAGTATAATTAAATAAAAAATATGGTAACTTTATTGGAAAGTGAGAGTCTAATGTTTAGTCTAATTATAAATATGTTTAGTCTAATTTGTTTTATATAGTGTGGGTGGAGTGAGCCTTGAGGAATAGTTTATATTCAAAATATGTTTGTTTCTTACAACTATCATGGCACAGCGCCGTCTGACTAAACGCGTCGGTTTTGGGTTTGATTCCCACTGGAAAATAATGTTAGTTATTTTCATTGTCCTCACGCTGGTAACAAGACAATACCCTATTATATGGTACAAGTACCCTATTATATGGTCTCTCTTAAAGTCAGTAGAAATTGAGGTCTACTCTAACGATACAAATATGATTACTTTCTACATATTCTTTATGATATATATATATATATATATTTCATAAAAATATTGATTGGATCGGTTAATATATCTTATAATAGAAGCTAAAAATCCACTCAGCATAATTTTTGTCTATCTGTCTGTCTGTCTTTCTGTCTGTTTATTTGTTGGGCAGATATGAATTAATTTTTGTATAGTTATCAAACGAATCGAACGAAAAATAAAAACAGAGAATTAAAGGTGGTTTTATGTCATTCTTACTCAGTAACAGTGGCAAATGGCAAAAGTTTTTTTAAATTTAAAGATAATAGCAATTGAAAATTATTACCACAGTTTATCTAGATGTCACAGTAATAGTTATTTATTCATTTGATTTAGAGCTATTATAGTGACATTTAACGATCAGAAGGTAATTTAGTAGTTTCTATTTGATAGAATACCATCTATTGATCAAAATCATTATATATCTTAACATCATTTTCAGAAACCAATATAATGTGTTTAAAAAACGCTTTACGCTTATTTTATACGCGTATAACGCTGGTGGGATTTTTTAATTTATATTAATGTCGATATATATTAAATACATCTACGGACCATAGATGAAATTGACGTTGAATTAAAGTATAGAAAAGTCAATGTTCACAAAAGATTTAAAAAATATATTAATGGCTCAATTTATATAGCGTAAAGAAATATAAGCTAAGAAATTACGCAGTGGATTTTTTGTCCGTATGTTTGTTTATTTATTCGCGAATCTCTTAAAAGCTATTGGCACAAAAATTTAAATTGATGAAATTCAATATTTCAAAAGTTTTCTTAATAAAAATGAATTACTGATAAGGTCGAATTACTTGATTACTGGTATCTACTAAAGAAGTAATGAATTTTGACAGCTTGACAGCATTTTGACCTAAATCAAAATATAAAACAGTGGTCGTTCTGGCATTCAATGAGGTTTCCGTAGAAAAATCGAAGAATTGCACTGTGAATTGCATTTCTCGTATATATATAGATTCTCTAAAGTAGTATTAGATAAAAACTTTAAAAATTTTATGTTCACATAGGTGGCTATCTCTAGCTTCCAGCCAACCCTTGGAAAATGGATAATTCCCTGCCTTTGTTCTAGGTAACACTTATTATAGAAATAATGTAAAGATAGAGATAAGACTTTGTTATGATCAATATTAATTCAAATCAATCTAAAAAAACAAAATGATAATAATTTAAAAAGGGTACGGATCAAGTGTCTGTAGTGTTAAATACATTTCAATAAAAAAAGCACCCCTGGAATTGTGTAAGTGACAAGCAGCTTAGAAGAATCAAAATTTTAATTAAATAAGAAAAAAATATATAATTATTAAAATAAATTAATGTTTATTCGGTAACATAACAACCAAATTTTAGACGTATAAAGTAATTATTATCGTTTCTATTAGAAACACATACAAGACCGGTTCTGTGGTTGTCCTTATATTAGACAAATAACCGCTTGATTATTACACTATCCCACTATGATTTTAGTCTTACGTCAGTTCATTGAATTTAGAAACTTCTCAATATTGAACTTGATATTCCGTGGGTGGTACAATATAGACGTTATAACGAGAACTCGTAAAACAAATATTTAAGTTTGCGTCGTGCGCTCTAGAGATTTAGAGTATTAAATGTTATATTCAACTCTTTAGTTCAATATTGTTTAAATTTGTTATATTTTAATGGAAAATGAAAAGCGTTATTATATCTATATGCGTATATTGTTATAGCTCAGCAGCAAACACTTGTTGGTAGCTTGTATAGTACTCTTAGATGACAATCATAGTCGTCGCTAGGGTGACATATGAAAATAGAAATAAGAAATCAACGATAGTATTGGTTTTTTAAACAAGTCAAGTCTAAAACGATTAAATGATCTAGTACATCTTGTTTTTTAAATCAAGCACATGTACGTTGAAAACTCACCAGGAATAGTTTTAGAGATATAAGTAAAAACGAGGGGGAGGAGGATATTGTGGGGGGTATTATTAGAAGTACTCAAGTCCCAGACACTGCATCTAGTACCTATCTGCAATGGTATGAGCTCGATGCTCTGACAGCATCGTGGAATGCTGGGGAATTTCATTCTCGCAAGTGATAAGTGGGAATTTTTGTTACTGTGGAGAAAGCGGAATGGGAATACCGAATTCAAGCCAAAGTAAATAATCTAGAACTTTCAACGAACAAAATAGGTTCAATTGATTGTTCCTTTCTTGTTTCGAGCTTGTACTACTTTTATATGTTGCAGAGTACAAGATAGAGCCCAGTTACAAGACCTTAACTTTTAAAATTAGGGTATACTCACACATATGCATAAAGGGTAGGTATTATATTTATATCTATATTATATTATATGTTATATATATATATATAAATGATATTCCAATATGGATACACGTCACATATAACATGATTCCTATCGGCTTACCATTTGTAAATCTGAACAAAAAAGTCCCACTATAAATAAAATAAACTTCGTATACTAAGCTCTATTATAATCTTCGTATAATAAGCTATATTATCCTAATTGAATTATTTTTTTATGTTTTTATTTTATACCGGCTTACCTTTATAAAAAGTATACTCTTCGCCTATAATACACAGTCATTATGTATGTATAATACGAGTATATTATACGAGTATGTTACATATCGTGGCATAGTTTGACGGCGTTTGAATGTAAACTGCAGGTTCGATACTCAAATAGTTGTCATAATCATTTTTCAGTCTAGTCACAAGTGATTAGACAAAGTGTTTCAAGTTCCACCGCTTAATACGTAATTTCTCTAGCATAACGTTCTCTCTGCCGCCAGTCATATTGTAAAAAATATTTTTTACAAAACAAACTGAGAACATTATTTCTTAAAAACGTGGAAAAAAGGAAAAGTGCTATCTTTTTCGCACATTTTTAAATATTTTAAGAGCTCTTCAGTTTCGAGCCAAAGATTTTCTGTAAGTTGAAGACGAACAAGTGTCCATTTTTTTTTAAAGTTTTACATTTTGCACTTTAATATACAAAATCCAAATATGAGAGAATGATTATTATTTGATTCAAGTAAAGACATTTCAGGTTACATTATCTACAACGTATTGGTAACTTTTTCTCCAACTAATAAATAGCTTTTATACCTTTCGCTTTGGTCGAGATATACCTAAAATAACTCGCATATATCTAAAATTAAAAACAAAGGAATATATATTTACCCATAGCTAACCTTAAAATGCAGAATATAGCCGTATATTAATAATAAATAATTACTATATGCATAATATAAACCACGGAACTTATGATAGCGTCGCAACTAGCAATATTAGAATAGAGATTGCAGTGTAGCGGCAATCGATGCCCTATATACTTGTAGACTACCGGAACATCAAGCACGTGTCTGCATCCGGTTGTGACGTGTTAAGTGTTTGTCACTAACTAAGCTAATGTAGCTGGCAATGTGGGGTGTGTAGATTCAAATCCTACATAAAAAAATTATATTGATATGGATCAATTTCTATTTAAAAGAAATATTGTATAGAAAGGAAGGGTGTTTTTAATAAGAGTACAATTCAAGGGTGTATAGCGTCAATAGATCTGAAAAATGGCACCTTAGCATAAGTTGTTCAGTCTGATGAGCATTTAAAATAATGAGAAATCCATATAAAGATCAAAGGTCCGGAAGGTCTCTTGTCCGGAACGACTCTAAGAGATTAGATGCCTCATATATTCCACGCGAAGGCACCAACGACATAGACATAAACATAGTTTGTCAAATTAATTATTAAATACAATGTTAAGTTCTTTTATTTTTGACAGCCCATACATTGTTAAAACTAGCGTTTTTCAGCTTGACTTATTCTCCCTAGGGGGTCAGAGGGAGGGTTATGGTTCATAGTAACGATAAGTACATATATTTAATATCATGTTCAGTGCTAACGTGACCGTTATGGGTTCGATTTCCACTCGGAGAGAATGAATTATTTTAATTTCCTCGCTCTGGTAACATGATAAAGCTCAGCGTTGAGTTTTACCACTCGACACGCAAGGTCTTGAAAGGCAGAAAGCATGGAACGGAGTGTCTTAGCTCTAGGTTATCCTGCCTGGTGATGGTTATCTTGTCATATCCAGGATACAGAGTGTAGCTAAAAAAATATTTTCGTTTGACAATTGATTTTAAATAATATAACTATTACTTATACAAACAATGCAATAACTTTATTTAAGCCCATATGATATTAGAAAGAGGACCACATTTATAGAAAAGTCGATTATCGCTGAAGCTTCATGAATAAATAGATTAAGCGTACCGCTTTGCGTTCCGCCTCCGAGCTCAGTGCGACGTGGCACTTTGTTAGTCCTACATTATCATTATATAACTATTTTAAACATTAAACAGCGTTATAATTATTATCTTAGTGACTATATTTACTTTCTATTATGGGAATTTTAACGTCAAAAATAACTTGAGATTACCGTGACGTAAGAGCAAATGTTGTGTCGAAATATAGAGCGGGGTTGACTTCTGTCATTCAACGTACTGTTTAGGAAGCGGAGAACGGAGTGTCTTGACTAGGTTAGTGAACATTGTGAACACAGTGGTGTTAATATGTTATATATTCTTAATATGTTATATATATATATATATATATATATATATATATATATATATATATATATATATATATATATATATATATATATATATATATATATATATATATATATTTCTATAATGTTTCGTTAAGAATATGCATAAATCAAAACGTAGCGTCCCCATACATTAAGTGCGGTTAATAAACAAATTACAAACCACCTATTGTAGGTAATGAAAGAATCGCGTGTCTGTTAATGTTAAGGTCAAAATCTTTTAATTACTTTATTGTTTACAAAGGGATTGTTTGTAAAAGGCTTTGTTCTGAACCAAGACATTACTAATGGATATATCGTAATATATTAACTGCAGAATCACAGTAAAGTACCTATGACATACGGACGGACTGACAAACAAACAGACATATACATCCATACCATAAATAATGAAACCAATACGGGCTCCTTTTTTCAAAATTCAACCACGGAACCTAAAGCTTGTGAAAACTTAATTGAATAAAAAAAGTACAAATACTTATTTATATATTAAAAGTATGTTTACTAAAAATAGGTCCTGAAAATCATGCAAAACAAATTGTAGGCGTTTGTCAATATTTTTAATTGAAAAGCACTCATGAAGTGCACGTGACCAATCAATGCAATTGAAATTGAAAATACCCGTAAAAGTAATTACTTTTGCCTGCGTCATTGCTGTTCCATATAAATAAAGTATTTCGTAGTGCAAAATCTGTAAAATAACAGTTTTGAGGTTTTTTAGAATGACGCAGGCAGTTTTTCCCGCATTTTTCAACAAAAGAAGAGGCGTCGTGACGCAGAGCTGAAAATGTGACGGTTTGTGGGTTCGATTCCCACTTGGGGAGAATGAATTATTTTAATTTTCTTCACTCTGGTAAAAAGGCAAAGTGCGGCGTTGAGTTCCGCCACCCAACACGCAATGCCTCGAAAGGCGGAAAGCGTGTAACGGAGTATCTTAACAGTAGGGTCCTTCAGCCTACGGCTCCCTCTGCCTACCCTTCTATGTACAGGCTAAAGTGTGAAGCTATTTATTTTATTTATTTAAGAGGCTCTAAGTGATAATAAAAATAAAAATTTAGATGACAACAACAGTTTACAACTATAATTTACTACAATAACTGACTACGCAAGGCGCGTCCCTATAAAACCTATTCTCCATATTATAAAACGCGTTGAAGTTCAAAAGTAAACCAATTTTCACTTTGGTAAGACAAAGCCGTTCAAGTTTCACCATTTAATATGCAATTTCTTAAATTCTAGCAGAAAGAGGAGAATGGAGAATCTCTACATATCATTCTCTCTGCTGCCAGCGTGAAGCTGAAAAATATTGTAAATATACTTATACAAAACAAACTGAAAAAATTATGCGTTTCTTTTGTATGTAATAAAAAAAGTAAGTAAAGCTGGACGAGAAAATATTATTTATAGTCCGGGGAGCCTCACAAATGAAAGTTTCGGAAATTCAGCTATAGCCATCCATTGTCGCACTTTCGAGAATAAAATACACTATTTCTATTTAGTCTCACGAAAAAGTGTTTATAAGTCAGTCAGTATTAAGCCATTATATGTAAAGATATCCTGTGTTTTGTCTGTTACTATCGATATGCTACAACCTTGCACGGGTTCATAATATATATATATATATATATATATATATATATATATATATATATATATATATATATATATATATATATATATATATACATACATAGATACATGCATACGCATACATAGTAACTATTGGTAAAGTAATCTAAAAAAAAGTACACGAGATAATATAGATAGATAGGTAAATTCTTTATTGCCTACTTAAGATACAAATTTACAAAAGAAAAAACAAATTGAACAAACTCATATACGACTCAACGACGGCGAAGGGAAGGGAAGTAACTGAGCTAAGAAACTCGGAACTCGGTGGAAAATAATATATATATATATATATATATATATATATATATATATATATATATATATATATATATATATATATATATATATATATATATATATATATATATATATATATATATATATATATATAATAGGTAGTAATAGAACATGGAGATATCAACGATATCGGACTGTCAACCATTGAAGCTTATCACGATATGCGGAGATATGTTAAAAAAAAATATATATATCTAATGTAGAGATTTTGTAAGCGCTCTAGTTTATCTAGGTGTTGTTGTGACAAGTAAAGGTCACATGTATTGGCATAGTCAATAATGGAAAGGAGGAGGGAATTTACTAATGAAATTTTTGTTTTTTACGATAGAAAATTATATTATTATTATTATTATATTACAAATATTATCTATATATTACGTAAAGCAACAACTTTGGATCTCTTTTTACGAACATTACGCGAGTATGAAATTTGGGACCCTTGTAGCTTATGTGTCGAAGTGCAGAATGCTTATATTTTTCAATAATAATGCTTATAAAGTACATTAAATCAATAAATAAAACATTACACACACTACCATATGTCTATTAATATAACTTTTGTATAGAGTGACATACACGTTGCTATGGCAACGCGCGCGTCATGCGACAGCCTCCTCTACTATATTTAATTATTCAGTCTATATATGAAGAACTAAGTAGTATCAATGGCTCAAACATACATTTATGTCTTGAAATCGTGATAAGAATATCAGGTAAAAGTCATATATTGTTATGAAATCAGTATAAGAATGAAAATGAAATATATACCTAATACGTAAATTACAAAACTATTTCATAATAAAATGATGGAAAAGTGAATTTTAAAAGTCATTTCTAATACATTAATTAGGTTAGTTAATATATCGATAAGTAAAAGCTCAATATGTCTATCAGGAATATTTGGAAGTTAAATTAGAAAAATTTTATACTAAATTTACAATTTTCATTAAAATAAATTAATATTTTCATTAAAATAAAATAATTAATTCTATTCATCGAATTAATCTCTTATCTTTCCATTAATTTGGCAATATTCAGTGTAATATAAATATTGTTTTAAGCATTGGAAACGTTAAAAACTATAAAGACGGCGCGCTTAGGAAGTACAAATGTAAATGATGTTGAAATAATTTTTTAATTTACTTTGTGGTGTGAAAAACTACAAACGAATCTACTTACAGATATATTGCATATAAAATGTTATAGTAAAAAAAAATGTATTCAACATATATTTTTATGCGAAGATAAACATGTATATACGATAACAATATACTAGAGTAAATTCGCGTATACCGAAGACTGTACAATGTCATTTTGTAACGAACGCTAAACTGAATTGTTGCTAGTTTATATATAAATCATTTTCACACTTTCATAATTAATTCGCTTTTAATAAACGTCCTCGATCCAAAAAAAAACGTTTTAAGCGGTTTATAATTACATTACGTACATTACATTAAAAAAATAGCACCATAAGTAGTAAGCTGTAGATATATAATCTACAAGAGTGGTCAATTAAAACCAACTCTGTAAAAGTGCGACCGAGCTCATATAAAAGCTCATTATGACTAATGAAAAAATCGTTCAGAATATCAGATGACATAAAAAAGGAAAGCTAATTAAAGCTCTACATTATATTTTACAATTAAAATACATATAGTTAGTGAGATTTGGTTGATTAGTTATAAACCGCAGAGTTGGGTTTCCCCACTCAACTCATAATGTCACAAAAATAATCAAAAAGTAGAGAACCAAGTGTTTTAATATTGTATATTTTCTCGGAGACGTCTGTACATTTTCGGTGAAGCGTAATTATAAATAAATAAAAAATAGCTGTGTAATCGAGTAACTGCGAAGTCAAGATATGTTTTTTTTTTAAGTTTCACTTGTTTGAACCTATACCTTGCCTTACAACGTACGTAACGTATTAGGTACGTTGCATGGTCCATACCCATACGTACTTAACAACGTCACTAAAACAATCGCGCTTACAGTCAGACACTGCCACTGCACCATGATGGTCTATCCGGGGCCTATGATGCAGTTATGGGTTCGAGTTCCACTCGAAGCAATAGTTATAGTTAGATGATTTAAATTTCCGGCCTAATTAGATAACATGAAGGTTTACCTCATACAATACAATCGCTATACCCGCTAAGATAAAAAAGACAATTTTAAAATCACAAATAATATATTTATTTTGTTTTTTATTTTTAATATATAAGAAAGTAGAAATATAATATGTTCTTTTAGATATATTCCTCTTAAAAAAAGCTTTTGCACGTGAGTGGGTTTTTCTAACAAAAAGCTCACATGTATATAAATTATACTGTACACTGTTTACAGCTAATGGACTTTTCTCAGAAATTCATATAAAGGAGGATTACTAGCCTCCTTTATGTGACTTTCAATGTCATTATATTATATCTGTATTCTATAATTCTATACTCATATTATAAAGCTGGAAATTGTTTGATTGAACGCCATAATCTCACGACCTATAATTTTGAATATAAAAATTGTTTTTTGTGTTATATAGTTCATATATAGAGGAAGCTTATAGGCTATGTCACCCATTGAACCTACTGTCAAAGTCACCTCGGATACTTAAATTGTGGCATGTGCCCTAGATCATTGTTATTTATTTATTTTTGAACACGCGGTGGAACTCACACGTTTTTTTATGGGAAAGACAAGGCGGACGAGCGTTAGGGTCCTCAAACGGTGAAAACAAGTCCCGTAATATATAATTCAAGTGTAGATATAGTTAGCGTTGCTTTTAATTTGCATTTATGAAAGATATAAGATACTTATCTATTTATCGTTCAATAACATAGCAAGTAAGATAAAATTTTCAATATTCATATAGAATATCTTATCATGCTTTTTATAATTTTCGAATGTTATTGCACGCTTAGCAACGGAAAATGTTTTAAAAACCTATATATATATATATATATATATATATATATATATATATATATATATATATATATATATATATATATATATATATATATATATATATATAAATCTATACCTATAGTGAAATTTGTGGGCACACGTGTCACATACATATACAAGTATACCAAATTGATCACCTCCATTATATACATTTAGCAGTCACTTTCAATCACACTTAAAGCTGATCCACGTTGGTGTATGACAAATTAAATTTCAATACAAAGCCCCCTTTATCAGGTACTTATCCCCCCCCCCCCTTTATCTTGAGCTGTAAAGGCGCTTGTTGATCAATGCCGTGTTTAATAACTTTGCAGATAATTGAGTGAGCGGCCGGCAAATTGCTTCACCAATCTCGGCTCTCATACAAATTGAATTTCAACAGAATGTTATCCGTTTGTACTATGTTAATCCTCCCTTTATAATTGATTTAACCTATACCTGTACGAGATATATACAGAGTGTACACGTTTCACAATAAAAATAAATATTATTTTAATTTATGGAAATGGAATCATGAAATATTTTTACAATAGCTGTTTTTCTTTTTGTAACAAAGGGAGTTTTGTGTTTGGAGCCTATACAACTGAAAGTTTGGCAGCGTATATTAAGTGTTTTTATTACGTAAAGCAATGTATTGCTCAATTACAACATTTATTTTCATATTAATAATGTGTTTTATGTAAGTAAAGTAAGTTCTTTATTTAGTTTATTTCAAAATAGCGTATGTAATTTAAAATTTGTCTAGACAGTAAAGGTAAAAGCTCCTCTCCCTGTAAAATATATAGTTATAGCCTATCGGCTATGGTTATATAAATGAGATATGACTAAAGAAACGGATGTCCAATCCATTGAAATCATAACATTCTATAAATCATAAGATACTAGCTCGGTCTAAGTTGTTTGAACACGAAAATTCCAGACCGTATATTCATACATAGAGCTTCAGAAAGCACATAAAGCGATTGACCTTGTTTACACAACAACGGCGTTGTACTTTATGAAATTTATAATATTTTAAAATGTCACGCACTACGGATTATAAGCATGTACCTATCCGGTATCCCGAATATCAAATAAAAAATCAATTGGTAAAAAACGAATACATCTTACAAATTGCCTCACTTGAGTATCGAACCCATAATCCATATCTAGCTGCCCACACTGTAATCTTCTATTATTATTAGATTTGATAATATTAGAATATTTTATTAGTCTTAGACCATAGTATATAGATTTATTTTTTGCTTCAGAAATAATGAGGCTAGTGATGCCTGGGTGCGTCGGGGATGTCCGCAACATGCCGTTCGTGCGACTATTACTACTCATCACCGCTATGGGCTTGTACCTTAGTATGGGTAAGTTGGCTTAAGAATTAATGTTACTACATTACTGACAAGACATTTTGGGAGAATATGGCATGGTATATGATGGGGGGGTCCCCAGAGTGTCCATGATATTGAAATATATATCACATGTATGTATACCGCCCTATTATTTTAACCTGTAAAGCCACAAGTCTAATAAAAATGTTCATTACTCAAATTTATGATGTGAATTAAATTTCACCAACGTTTGTAACTTCTAACAAGCGGTTAGAGGAGAACTTTTCATGCCGTATTCGTATTTCGGCTTAGAGATTATCAAACAACATTTAATGGCTTTGTGGAGTTTTGTCAAAATTATAGTTAGGTAAAATTTCATCGTATATATTTAAATTTCCATATATATATATATATATATATATATATATATATATATATATATATATATATATATATATATATATATATATATATATATATATATATATATATATATATATATATATATATATATGTATATATATATATATATATATATATATATATATATATATATATATATATATATATATATATATAAATCGTGTTAAAATATAATATGGCCGCCACAATATTATTACGGATAAAATGTATTGTGTAGATATTTTATTATTCAACAAATAATAGCAGCGCCTTTGATAACCAATGCGGGTAACGAAGCTCAAAGCTCAAGCTGATATTTCTTTGTATAAATAATATATGTGATATATGTGTACTCTGAAAACGCTACTAACTTATTTAATGTGCTGTGGGGCACAGGCAGGTAGGGCAGAGGGAATCTACAAGAGCAATTATCCGTTTCTCTTATAGTGTCCATCCATCCATGTCCATTGTATGTAAATAGGTAGACAGCCTTCTGTCCTAGTGTTAAAACACTCCGTCCCTCACTTTTCACCCAATTTTTAGTGCGTGTTGAGTGATGGAATTCGGGCCACGCTTTGTCTTCTTACAAATAAATAATTCCTTTGAATTTCCTTGCGGGGAAATATATGAAATGGAACATAACTCGGAGCCAAATCTGAAGAATAGGCGGATGAGGGACCAATTCATGGATTTTTGCCATGGCAACTGCACATGTGTGCACCTTGCATTGTCTTCGTGGAAAAGAACTTTTTTCATGGCCAAACGAGGTCGGTTTTTTTTCAAATCGTCATGGAATCGGTCCAATAAGTTGGCATTATATTCCCCATTGATTGTTCTTCCCTTTTAAAGGTAGTTGATGTGGATCATCCCGCGTGCATCCCAAAAAACAGTTGCCATAATTTTATTGGCTGACCCACCTTGGCCTTCTTTGGCGCCGATTCACCCTTAGAAAACAGTGTTTTGCCTGTTGTTTTGTCTCTGGTGTGTTGTGATGGATCCATGTTTCGTCCACGGTTGCAAAACGGCGCAAATACTACTCCAAATTGCGACTAAACAACGCAAAACCTTCTTGTGAAGTTGTTACACGATTGCGTTTATTTTCGACTGCGAGCAAACGCGGCACCCATCTTGCGGAAAGCTTTCTCATGCCCAAATGATCATTTAAAATTAAAACCACTCAGCCATGCGAGATCCATACGGCTTCCACAGTCTCTCCCACTTGTAATCTTCGGTCAGCCAACACCATATCGCGAATTTTTTTTTTTTGATTGTTTCGTGCAGAGACCTCAACTGGGCGTCAAGGACGTTCAGCATATTCAGTGCCTGTACGGCCACAACGAAATTCAGTAAACAACTTTTTTACCATTGAAATCGATAGAGCAGAGTCCCCATAGTATTTATCAAACTTAGCTTTGCTCTCAGTAATGGTTTTTTTCCGCAAGAAATAATGCTTAATAAGCACACTAAATTCACTTTTTTCAATTTTCTCCTCAAATTAGTGAGTAATCTGATAAAGATAGCTGTTGTTGTTGTTGTTGTTGTTGTTGTCTTTATATATGGCGTTTCGAGCGTGCCAGTGGAGCACAATTCACTTCGCCAATGTCACGTTGAATGGAGAACACACAAAAGAGAGTGTACGGTAAAAAAGAGTTAATATTACACTATAGAAGAATGCATGTTTTAAAGAGATCCAGTTTAAATCCTTCACCTATAACAAAATTAACAGATATCTACAATATGTACAGATAACATATAAGGTTAGTAATAAATAATATTTTACATGAGTGTTAGCTTATACTTTAATATTATTATATTTAATATATTTACATAAAAATTTACACAAAGGACTAAACACAAACATCAACAAACACTGAACATTAAGGGGACGGGGGACTTTGAGAGGAAGGGCATCGTATAAGGGACGGATTAATTTAGGGCAAGAGAAAAGGATATGGGAAGGGGAACCGTCGTCCAAGCCACATTCACACAATGAGTGGTCCCTGACCCTGATCTTAGCCAGATGCACAGGTGTACATGCATGTCCAAGACGTAAGCGACAAATTGTAAATATAACCCTCCATTCAGTAAATCTTTGAGAGAAGAACCAAGGACGCTTTGGTATATCCGGCTGGAGAAATGCATAATATTTACCCTTGTGAGATTTAGATAAGTGCCAGTATTCAGACCAAGACTTGTCCAAGTGAGTGGCTGCAAGAGACAACAGATCCTGAGCCGAATTAGAAAAGTGATCTAGAGTGCCACACTGGATCGCTAATTTTGCGCACGAGTCTGCAGATTCATTCCCACTAATTCCAGAGTGACCTGGAATCCATACAAGAGTGACCTCCAAACCCTTTAGATGACATGAGAATAATTCTTTACGAATCCTTAAAACAATTGAAGATCTCAATTTACTATGAAACGGGTTGCCCTTAACAGCCATTAAGCAGCTAAGAGAGTCAGTAAATATAACTGTCTGTTTTACGTTGTGGGAGAGCGTGAACAGGATAGCTTCTAACAAAGCAACAGCCTCGCCTGTAAGCACTGATGATTCGGGAGGGCACTTAAATTGTAAGATAATTTTGAATTTAGGTATCCAGCAAGCTGCACCAACACAGCTTTCTTTAGAAAGCTTTGATGCATCAGTAAAGATATGAAGATGTTTAAACCAATTTTCATTTACAGCCTTTTGGAATTTTGTGATGGTGCCTGGATCTGGACCAATGCTTTGTACGGTTTACAAAACAATGGATTAGAAGGGAGGCGTAACAAGGGATGAGGTAAATTAGTAAACTTCAGGAAACTGTGTAGCAGGTATGGTAATGGTTTATCACGGGGGAGTAGGTCAGCTAACTCAGTTAACTTAGACCATAAAGGATGGGAAGAAAGCTGTAACATTTTACCCACAAATCGGTCTGCAACGAATTGTCTGCGTATAGGAAGAGGAGGATCAACACACTCCACTTGAAGTGCATTAGTGGGAGTAGACTTCATTGCCCCTAGAATAATGCGTAGGCATCTGTACTGAATACGATTAAGCTTTTCTGTGGCTACTTTATTAAAGGGGTCCAGAACATATAAAGCATAATCAATATGACTGCGGATAAGGGCACCGTACAGAAGTTTTTGAGTATAAGGATGTGCACTCCACCACACACCGGACACCGCTCTTAAAGCATTAATGCCCTTTTCACATTTTCTGCTGAGATATTCAGCGTGAGCAATTCCGTTCAGTCGCTTATCAAGTATAATGCCTAAAAATTTAACATTCTCCGCTACTTGGATGGGAATACCATTATGTTCAATATGAAAATTAGGAGTACTCCTTTTGTTTGTAAATACTACTATCTGGCACTTATCAATGGACAATGTAAGGCCATGATCAGTCAACCACTGGATAAGATAGTGCAAAGCAGTATTAAGGCGGTAAGTTATGTCCTCCACAGAATTTGAGCTGTAATAGAGGACGATGTCGTCAGCGTACTGAAGGATGTTACAAAAACTACTAACAGACAATTCGAGGTCATGTGTGTAGATGTTATACAACAGAGGACTAAGAGCTGAACCCTGAGGAAGTCCTTTCCAGACATGTCTGGGGGAAACAGTAAGAAGCGGATGTTTAACAGATACCGTTCGATCGGTTAGCAAATTACATATGAAACTAGCCAGCCTCGGCGGAATACTCAGCTTATGCAGTTTCTGCCTAAGTACCGGAAGAAGTACATTATCATATGCAGATGCAACATCTAAAAAAACCTTTGGCAAAAGATCGTCGAATGTCTGTAGTTAAAATGCTGAGACTATCTGCAGTGCATAGCCCCTTTCTAAATCCAAACTGAGAGGGAGCTAAGATATTTCTGCTTTCCACTATCCATTCCAAAGGGTTTTTTAAAAGTCGCTCAGCAGTTTTTGATAGCGTTGATGCAAGGGCAATGGGTCTGTAGGAAGAAGGGTCAGAGGAACATTTCCCTGGTTTAAGGATAGGGATAACAATTTGGGATTTCCATGCATCAGGAATATTGCCAGATTGAAAAATTTTATTTATTAAATCTAAGAAGTAAAGCTTAGATTCCTCGTTTAACCTCATTATGAAAGAATAAGGGACACCGTCTTCTCCTGGACTAGTGTCTTTTAAATCCGCTAAAATGCTTTTGAGTTCCTCAAAGGAAAAGGGGGCATCCATTTCCTCTGAAGATTCAATCGGCATGGTTGGGGATAAATCAAACGACGGTACAAAGGGTGGGGCCAATTTGTCAGCAAAATTGTTAAGCCATAGCGATGGATTGTTGGAATTTGGACTAGGGACATTATTAAGAGACCTACGAAATCTCTTAACATTAGTCCATACAATGAAGGAAGAGGTACGAGGATTAAGGGACTCGCAGAGGTTGACCCAACCAAGTTTTTTCTTTTTCCAAATTAATTTCCTAAATTTTGCATCATTGCGTCTGTAATCCATATACTTCTCCATTGTCATACAGGCTGCGTATGACACCTCGGCAGATACTCGCCGATCGACAGAATCAGAGCATTCCTGATCCCACCAGGGATTGGAAGGCATCCGATTCTGAATGGAGAGTTTTTTGGGGATATGTAAGTCAGCTGCAGATAAAATGGCAGAAACAAACCGATCATAACAAAAAGTGACATTCTCATAATTAACAGACTCAGGAAGATCATTTAACCTGAAATCCACCGAGTCAGCATACTCAGACCAATTAGCTTTTTTTAAATTGAACTTAAGGAGCGGATGTGGGTTATTAATATGAGGGTATCTATTATTTAAGGATAAAAGAATTGGGAAGTGATCACTACCATGGGAGGAAGGAAGAACAGACCATGATAGAAGGGAAGCAAGAGATACAGAAGACAAGGAAAGGTCAACAGCAGTCCTAGGATTCTGATTAGGATTAACCCCACGAGTCGGTGAACCATCATTAAGGATGCAGAGATCTACATCGTCAATCAAGTCCACCAACAAAGGCGAGAATCCGTCACAGTAATAATACCCCCACAGAGTGTGATGAGTGTTAAAATCACCCAGGACCAACACTGGACTAGGAAGCGAAGATATGATAGACTTAAGCTCAAGGAAAAGGGAAGAGGAAGGATGAGGAATATATACAGAAAGGAAGGAGATATTAAAGGCCCTCACAGCAACAGCATTAATCTGTTGACTGTGAGAAGGGAGAGGAATGCGAGAATAAGGAGAGGAGTGCTGGATAAGGATAGCACTACCTCCATACCCGTCACTCCTGTCCTCCCTCAAACAGGCGAAACCTGACACCCTGAACGGAGAGTCTGGCACCAACCATGTTTCCGAGAGGGCAACATGACAGGATTGTGCAGGGAAACAATATGCAGTAATTCATGCTTTTTAGCACGAACACTACTACTATTCCACTGCAGGAAGGTCAGTGGAGCCATTATTAAGGATTTTAATTATAGGTTTTGGGCAACGTTGGACGGTAAAGGAAGTTCATCACAGGTGGATATAATACTCACAAGAGTTTCTGTTAGAGCCACTAACAGATCTTTTCTACCAACTGTTGGACTATCAACACCTTGATTGAGAGCGTGACCATTAGGAAGGGAAGAGGAACAATTACCAATTAAAGCTTGGTGAGCCTGTCTATCAAAACCTTTAGCAAGAGGAGCGCGGGGACGGGGAGATTGCAATACAGTTTTGCGATAGGATTTGGTAGGAGTTGTTGGGTTATGAGTTACTCTGGATTGTTGGTATCTAGGAAAAATGGAAATTTGAGGGGAAAACATTTCCTTAGCAATATTTGCATAGGAACGTTGGGCAGAAGGGAAACAAGAGGATGCTTCTATGTATGAGATACACTCTTGAGACATAACAATTTTGATGGATTGTTGTCTTGCATACTCAGGACAGTCCTTATCTGTGGCAAAGTGCTTACTGTTACAGAACAAACAATTTGAATTCTCCTTGGCTGTGTCACATGCATCACCAGAATGAGACTGGGCACACCTGTAACACCTTGGCTAAGATCTGCATTGTGATTTAATATGTCCAAAACGGCAACAATTAAGACATTGGATAGTAGGGAATTTGTAAGGTTCGACAGGGAGAGAGGAATGATACGAAAAGACCCTATCAGGCAACTCTTGTCCTCGGAAAGTAACTACAACCGACTGGGTCGGGATCCATGTAGTCACGCCCTCACTCACACTCTTTCTGTTAAGTCTTCGCGCTTTCAATACTTGTCCATAACCTGAGGGAAAAACTAAAGACTCCACAAGCTCGTCTAACGAGAAGTCAACTGGCACCTCTCTAATTATACCCATGCGGGTAATAACAAATGTAGGTATTACTGCAACATACTTACATAGACTTATTATAGGGTTGGTCACAAATGAATTCGCTGCAGCAGCATTTGAGAATTGAACGCTGATCTTATTACGACCAACGTTCTTAACACCATCATTGGTGATACCATTTATTTGTTTATGTGTAAGAATTGACCAAACTTAATCGCTCTAATTGAGGTACCAGCAGCTGGGTCAGGAATTTCCCTGGACACATACACAATGAAAGGGCCTTTATCAGTATCAATATAGGATTTAGGACCATTGGAGAGGGACGGGTGGACATATAAATTTTGAATAGAGGGTGTCGCAGTAGATGGGTTTATAATTGTTTTTTTGCAGCAAAATCATTATTTAATGGTGAATCATCCCTTTGCCTCTTTCTTGACATCGCTTGACCATCAACTTTACCACCTCCGGTACCAGGAGGTTCAGGAGGAGGATCTCCATCCATTATAAAATACGAAAATACAAAAAAATAACCTTACCTGATTTATACTACTTAATATACCGTTATTAACAAAACCAACACTTGCTACAACCAACCACCTTGTTAAAAAGGGACCTTTTAAAACTTTAAAATATCTCCACTATAGAACAATAAAAAGAATTAACACTAAAATAAGAAACTCTCACTAACACGTGTGTCAACCAAAACAAACGCTAGTGAATCTACTCTCAACTTCTACACAAATGCAAGATAGCTGTTAAACACAAATTACTGACGAAGCAAGTCAAATTTTGATAGGAGACAACTGACATATGCCTACTGACAGGAGCAGTGTTGCTGTTTCAGTAAAGAGGTCAGAAATTTAAAAAGTCACGCTATTGCTCCTCACCTCGCGACTATATTTAACAATTGTATAGAGTATGGTGTGTTTCCTGACATTATGAAATTTAGTAAAGTAGAGCCTATATTTAAATCGGGTAGTACATCAGATCCCAATAATTGCCGACCGATATCGGTGCTGCCCGCATTAAATATTTTTTTTTGAAAAATAAATTTTAAATCAAATATTACATCATTTTAATTTACATAATCTCATGCATGAGAAACAGCATGGCTTTACTAAATGTTGCTCTACTACTGACGCTGGAATAGCTCTCATAAAGAGTATATACGAGGCTTGGGAGGAATCACGGGATGCTCTTGGCATGTTCTGTGACCTGTCCAAAATATTTGATTGCGTGCAGCATTCTACATTGGTCATGAAGCTACACCATAACGGCATAAGAGGACGTGCACTCTATCTTCTGACCTCTTATTTAGTTAATAGAGTTCAAAGGGTTGATGTGAATGGCAAGAAATCTCCAGGGTCATTAGTCAGTATGGGAACCCCACAGTGGTCTATTCTTGGTCGTTTCTTATTTTTAATATATAAATGACTTACCATATTTAGTTGGAATGAAGCCAAGAGATAGTATTGTTTGCTGATGATGATAAAACTGAAAAGACAACAAAATATAATCGACGATGTAAACAATGCGCTCTTGAAAGTAGTGCATTAGTTTAGTGCTACAAAAACAAAATGTATAATTTTTCAAACACCCAGCACGCAAATTGTTAAAGCCAATGTACTATTGAATGGTGAGACCGCGGATACTGTTGGTTCTACGGTATTTCTCGGTGTCACCATAGACTCTAAATTACAGTGGGGGGCTCATATTGATAGATTGGCGAATAGACTGAGCTCAGCAGCTTTTGCGTTTACTTTAGCTACTTTCATAGTATTATGTCTTATGGCATTATATTCTGGGGTAATGCAGCCGCGATCAATACAGTTTTTATCTTGCAAAAGTGAGCTGTTCACTCAATCTATAACTTAAGTCCTGAAGAATCTTTAAGAGGTAAATTTAAGGAAATTAATAAATTGACAGTTGCGTCTCAATATATCCTCGAAAATGTTTTACATATAAAAAAAATATGAATGATTTTACTAAAATTGGCGATGTACACAATATTAATACTAGAAATAGGTTGAAACTTAACGCGCATGTAACTCATGGGACAACTTCATGGGACAGTGTGTACGCTTTTACAATAGGATCCCAGAAAACGTCCGAGAATGTTCTACATCACAAATTAAAAAAAATGTGAAAAGACGTTTGTGTACCTAATTAATGATTTTGTAAATGATAACACACCTTGGGAATGAAATGCTCGCTCCAGTCTATCTCAAGCGTATCATTGTCAACAATGAATAATTGTAAATGACTATATAAAAAAAAGTCCCGCTGAGTTTCTTGCGCCGGTTCTTCTCAGGTCTGAGGCATTAATTTTAGTGAACCGGTGGTAATGTATTTGACGTTCAAAAAATTAATCATGTAATCTTACTTTGAAAAAAATTATTTCAATTGAATTGAATTGAAATAATTAATAATTACCCCAAATAGTCCAACGAAATCGAACCCTCAATATTCGGTCGCTGTGCCTCTGCACCAATTCTGAATTCAATATATACAAAAAATATGTTATAGTACCACTATTGTGTTACAGTAATATGTAATATATACATAATAAAGTAACTTCACGATTTTTTTCAGTATAACGAGAGAACCTAGTGTTAGTGTTAAGACACTCTATCAATCACGCTCTCACTGCGCCTGGCTTCATTCTTATTCAATAAAATTCTCTCATATTTATAACATTATATACTTTGCAATATAACAAAAAAAAACTTGGAATAATATTGTTATAAATTCCATATATTACGATAAGTTATCATGTCTATAATTATATAGTAAGCAGTTAAATATTATAAACAAGCTACTTAAATTATCGTAAATCCCCTAATGATGCACGTTCCCGATATTAAGTAATCATTCACCTTTGACACGGAATATATAACATGGACTAGATTGATTGAAATAAATTATTTTATCATATGAAAATTCTTAAAAAGTTAAAAATATTAAAAACAATGTATGGATAATTATTTCAAAAATATAGAAATATAAAATTTTGGGGAACGGAGCGTTCTATAATATCATGAAAATGTATAGTTTGTTTGTACGTACTTATCTTAGGAACTGTTGATTCAAAAAACAAAATACCTACCTGCAATCAGAACTACCTCGGGTAATTTAGAGTATTTGATATATTTGAAACCTTCGTAAAGAAGCAAGCAAAAGAATTAGTGGATTTATATTAATTAATATTGATATTATGACTGTTTGCTCTATTTAAATATCAGGCGCATATTAAATCACAAAACAAACAATTTTAGATTTAAGCGAAACTTTCTATAAAATTGTAAATATATGAAGAGAATCATCTAATTTGACTGATCAGAGAAACCTTAAATTTAACCATTTGTCTCAGTAGTATAGTGCTTCATTGTAAACGCGGGTTCGATCCCCGCTTGGGGCAATAATTTATTTTCATACGGTCATGGTTCAGTATGGTTGATCTATGCCTACCTTGCTGTCACTTCTTCTTGACATTAGTCCCGGCTTCGTTTGCCAGGGTCTGCCTTACGGTTAAGCTTACTCCACTAAAATATATTAACTATTTATATTTAAATTAAACTAATGTCATTAATAATAAAACGTATATTTTGTTATAGGTGCGTCAGTATTTCAAGCGTTAGAGGGTCCGCTGGAACGTGAGACTGAAAAGCAGCTAGGGGAGATCAAGAAGGATTTTCTAAAATATCACCCATGCGTCACAGGTTAGTGAAAAAGGGTCGGGATGAGGGTAAGGGTACCCCCCTTCAGAGTATTTTAAGCTAGAAAGTATTATATTTTATTTTAAAATTAGAAATTGTTGTAACGACAGCTTTGATTACGTTAATCAGATAAAATTGCATAATAAAACAAATGTATTGAATTCTGTGGTTTCGTACCTAAAAATAGTGCCCATACAGTGCCCATATGGAACCCATATAGCATTCAGTCATTTATTTCTCCCACTGTCATTGGCAATTTTTCTTGAGATCTTGTGAAAATTTATAAATATATCACAGAAAAAAACCATTATAAACTTACATATACCTGAATTTAATTTCATACAAAATGAGTGTCAAGCGCAAATTTGAGTTTGTCAACTTTTATAATTTGACGTTTGACCTATAGTTATGGAATTAGTAAGGAACCCACGAAGCGCAAGTTCGACTCGTGCTTGGCCAATTTTTTAATGTATTCTTACTTATTTATTTATACATACTTATTTATACATTGGGTGTCGTTCAATCCTAAGATTTGACAGTGATACATTGTCAAGGTATATACTATTAAGTTCTTGTTACCCTGACTTACAATTATTATTAGAGGGCCAGCCTGGATGTTGTTGTCTGCACCGTTGAATGTGGAAAATATGTCCCAGACTTCAGAAAATAGTGTTTTAGAAATGTTCTTATTTCGATATCTATAGTTGTATACAATAGTAAAAACAAATCAAACTCAAAAGTCACCCTTCTGGTTAATCCACAAGTACGAAATTAGCTTACGAATCCATGTAATTGGAATTCACTTTCTAAAAACATACAGAAAGCCACTCATTGTTCCATCTCCAGGTAGAAGGAGAAAAGACCTAGCCAATATAATTATATCTTTTTATAATTATAGACTTAAAAAAATCATGTAATTTCATCTTTTGAGGCCGTCATGGCACAAGGTCTGATTGTAAGGTGTGGATTCGATTTCCAATCAGGTCAAGGTCAAATCCATCTCGTGTCATCGTTCTGACAAGACAAAGCGTGGCATTGATTTACGCCACTCAATATATAATATGTCGAAAGTTAGGCGCAAAGTAGGGAACGGAGTGTCTTAACACTAGGTTCCATCTACCTACCCTGCTATATATGGGATAAAGAGAAAAGATAAAAAAAAATTAATCCTTATATGTCACGCGTCACACCAAAGCGCTCCTATTATTTATATTTATATAATATTTACTTTTATACACTGTTGACTTTCCTATCTCTGACAAACAATGTCCACAAACCACTATCTGACACGCGAGCCGGTTGTCAATTAAACATCAAACAAATTGTATATATGAGCATAAAATTGTTAAAAATCTCATAATAAATAAAACAGTATACATAGGTAATGCTTAAGATATTAAAATTTATTTAATTTTAATTTAATTTTATGATAATTAGTATAATTAGTATTACTTCCCATGAAATAATTTTCATTTATATCAACATTTGAGAAGCCTAGAGAAGCCTTTGCTTTAGGAACATAATCTGTAATCGTTTGAAATTTAATACATAGTAGTTGGTTAAAATATGTCATGTAAGAGGATATGAGCTAGATTTATTTTATTGACGTGCCTAGTTGGCTCCCGCCGCCCGTTCACGGAAACATCCTTATAGCCCGGGTAGTCCCGGCCAGCACCGTAGTTTTTGGTAGAAATTACGGACGGCCTACATCTGCCACTCCGTGAATCTCACCTAACCAGTGCGAGCGGTGCACCCGTAAAAGGGTTTCCTTACGATAAAAAAAATAAAAAAGATTAGGGTAGTTGTAAACCTCTTTCTTCTATACTATTGCGATTGAACATATTATAATACAATAGTTATTATATATATATATATATATATATATATATATATATATATATATATATATATATATATATATATATATATTATAACTGATAAAAAATCGCTTCATGCCTCTTATGTTTCTATTTTTGAGTAACCGGTTTTTAACGGTACCATGCCGAACGTTGTTTATTTATCATTTTTTTTTATCGTTTCAAACTATTTTTAAATGAACATAACATAAATGTAAATTTCACCGTATACTACTTACATTGATATAAAAATTTAAATCGGGTTTTTTGTTGGGCTAAAGGACAACCTTGAATCAAATAAATTTATTATATTGACCTAAAAAATTTATTCACGAATAACTAAGTGACTATTACAAAATACCACATAAAAAACCTTTAATGTTGGTACTTAAATAGTTGATTTATATTAATAAATTATAATAGTAGACCTTAATAGTAGGAATATAAAATTCGGACAAGATTTAAAAATGTATCTAAATTAGCAAGTTAATTGACAAAATGACACCATTCTTAAAAAATATCTCTCTCCACACAAAAACTCTGATATTATGAAACAAAAAATATCGTAAATATTCGGGTGCTCGAGTATGCGCAGCGCACGCGCAGGCCTATCGATAAGTTAATATGTAACTTTAAACAAGTACTATGGTCCGTGAACCACACACTCACAGTCTGTTGACAATCGTAGCTCCGGACGGACACGTGTATTAAAATTGAACTTCTATATATTTTTTTCCAATGAGTCAAACTAAAATGTATCAAGATGACATCCAAAGTGAATTTTAAAACTAAAGTTGAAGTATTCGCGCTATTTTTCGAACCTAATCATCCTAAGCGATTTTTTAAATACAGTTGACCAATATCTTAGCCGTTCCGGTTCCTCGGCGCGGACTCATATCATATCGTATAATAAATATTTGACGAAGATCGCATTAATTCAATATATTTAACGTTATAAAAAAAAATTTAATATGCTGTACCATTTTTAAAAAAAACTCGAAAATTGTGAACGTTTAATTTTTTTTGTGCGTGTTAATTATAATTTTTTTAAAACAAAATGCCGGAAGAGAAAAAAGTGGACAGGCCGAGGTACCCTCGAATCCAGTCGTACGGGAGCATGAGCTCAGCAAGAAGTGACGATGACATGACTGTACACAGCCAACTATTTCCATATCCAAAGAAAATGATAGTCGAAAGGGAAATATTGTATGAAGAAGAGCACCCTCCATTCCAGCCGTTGTTTGCCACTAGCAAAATATTTGGAAAAGCAAGATTTACTTGTCTTCTAGTGATGTACATACTATTTTACGTGACGTATCTGGTGACAGGGGCCTTAGTTTTCTCCGCATTAGAAACACCCCTGGAGAACCAAGTGTGGCTCGACGTGATACGAGCTAAACAAGATTTCTTGGCTAAATATCCCACTGTTGTTGGTGAGTCGTAATGTTTACTTTTTCTGTAGTGTTTGTTTTTATATTACATTCCAAAATGACTTGTGACTGAAGTTCTTTTTCTAAAATTTAAGTAGAAGAAAATATATTATTAATAATTTTTTATTTAACATCTACGATTTTTTATAATATTTTTCTTTTATTTAACATCTACGATTTTTTATGATATTTTATAATATTTTTATATTACAAATCGATATATTAAAGAAATTAAGGCGTTTCTACAAAGGAGTAAAAGTAACTAGATGTAATAATTAATTAACGTATACATTTTCAACAATACCTTTCGATTTATTATAATTATTGAAGTTTTTATTGTATAAAACTTTTTTTTTATCAAGATATTATACAATGCAAAAACTGGCCAGTTTTAATGACAGGGCAATAACACCCGACCCTCTATAATAAACGTAACAAAAAACAAAAATTACACAGAAAAGTGGTTTTGTATATTTTTTGATTGTAGCATTATAGTTGTAATACTTGGACGGTTTTTGACACACTTGTTCTTAATTCAAGATCCAGTCCATATTCATTATACATAGATTATACATTCATATATATATTATACAAAATAAACACAGCATATATATATTAAAAAAATCCATTAACGTTGAATTGCCCTGTTTAGTATACATTTGTAAGGATTAATGTTAATTTAAAGCTAATTAACGTCTCCGCGTGCTATTAAATGTTAAAAAAAGAGGATTTTCATCATAATAGGAAATGAAGTAACTTTACAATGTTAAGTAGTCTATTTTCAAAAAGATAAGATAGAAACAAATACCACAAAAAGCTCTTCACCGATTTAATAGAATATCAACGTGTAATCTGTTCTTGATATTTATACGAGCCTTGTATTTGTCTTAATATTTTCATCTAAATTGTAAAAATTAATCATAAGAATTAAATCCTAACTTTTTGCTAATTAAGTATACTATACTCCGATAATTCGAAGTCGTATCAATACTATAAAATGTATAGATATATATATTTTATAGTATAAAAGCTTATTACTTAGGATTTTGTAATATATATATATATATATATATATATATATATATATATATATATATATATATATATTATAATTTTTTGTAGTTAGGTAAAATTAATAAATATTACACCCAACGCTTTACAGAACATGTAATATAAAACGTGAGTAAAGCAAATTTTATTTATTTTTTTAATATAAAATATACAAGGTTAGAAGGTTTCGTACCCAAGGAAACTCTATTGTCAAAACACTCACTTGAGACTTACTTGCCAGAGGCAAAGATAATTCATACACCTAAATGGGGTATTCACAGGAATATTCCATTCTAAAAAAAAATACTAATCATCCAAAATATTGTACCCACTCAGCAAAAGTGAGTTAATTAAGTACCGCGGCAGCGTAGGATCCAAAAAAAAAACCAAATCTTTAAAATATTTTATTAAAAATTATAATTTAAATTATTACCTAAAATGGTGACTACTTGCTCGATGTGAGAAAACAAGAGTGAATAATTATTTTAATATTAAAACTAACATGAACTAAAACAATGGATGAAAAATGACTCTACGTTTTACATTTCTTGCTGTTACAATTCTTAGATTTGATGGAATGCAGTAAACAAGTGACGCGAAATCTGGCTAAGCGATCCCCGGGTGGTGTGGGAACGTAACAAGTTTAATTTACTGATTTACTGTTTATTTATTAATTTACTGTTTTTATTAGTCGTGTCATATTAGGTGTGACTAATAAAAACTCGCACGGCTATTTGCGTTTTAAAAATATGGGTGGGAACAACGAGTTTTTCAATATGTACATATTTATTCTATAATTAATATAATTAATCATTCAATTCGTTATTTCAAAACACTTTTAATATAATATCTTATTGCCGCAGCGATTGTGTGTTCGATTCTAACTCGAGGACAATGAATCGTTTTCATTTTCTTTACACTGGTAACAAGATAAAGCGCAGCGTTGAGCTCCGCCACTCAACATGCAATGCCTGGAATGGCGGAAATCGGACAACAGAGTGTCTTAACACTAGAATCCTTCGACCTACGGTTCCCTCTGCCTGCCATGCTATGTGCGGGATACAGCGTGAAGCTAAATAAATAATAATAAAACAATTTATTGCTATAGTTCCCAGACAGCAAGTTCGTACGCTGTAAGATTATATGCAATCTGTAGCTGGATACTTGATGCTTTACGTAAGTGGAGTTCATAATTTTACCGTCATATTTAATATTTTATAATTTTTTATTATATTACTTAAACTTGCAAAAATTTTATTGCCTAGTTTGAAGTAAAAACTCACTTATTTAAAACGGAAAAGAGAAAGTAGTAATTCACAATTTAACACTGTAAAGGTTAAAAAAATCCATTACGCCATATTACTTGGCTGTATATTAAAGAATATACAAATATATAATGTATATAAATAATCTGTGTTCGTTAGTCAGCTTCAGAAATATATATTATATGCCAAATAATATGAAAGAAAGTAAATTGGATCGCGAAATCAAAACGACTCAGGTGTGAGATCGACAATCCCCGTATTCTTAGACGCAAATGGCGTCCAACCGTATAATGGACAAAATGTAGAAGTGACAAAAAAGTAAATACCCTGTAAATAATTTATACTTATATTATAAATTATATTTATAAGATAATGACATTTTAAAGTTAAAGATATTGAGATAATTAATTATATAATTTATTGAGAAAATTAAGAGAAAAAATGAGATATTAATGCTAATATTATATAATAATGCAATTAAAAATATACATGATGCTAATTGGACTGTTTATTCTTCATTTAAAAATTACTATTATTATATTAAATACAATAAAAAAACAGCATTTGATCAAAGATTACATTTTGATTAAATTATTGCCATCTTACTTCATTAGCGAATAACTAATAATAATTTTGCATGCAAAAGAAAATATAATATCGTACGCCGAGTGTTCCGCACATTAGTACGGAAATCTGTATATCTGTACAATGTAGGCCTGGATATTTAATTTTGTTACTTCCATATGCACTTGAGAGAAAAACTTGACTTGACTAGACAGACAGACTATAAAGTAATCCTATAAGAATGACGTGTATTTTTTATGAGTAACCCTAAAATCACATACCATAGGTATTACAATAATGTCAAAGTAATCAATAGTATTCGTTCCTTATTAATTGAAGCATAAAAAACCAGTCTAATCTAAATGGAGCTTAAAAAACATTATTAATAAATTTAAATTGATTATTATCTATCTATATTTAAATCAAGGAAGCTCTATCTATAAGTAACATGATGGATAAAAACATGTTGAATCCGAAAACGAGTTAGTAAAATTATAAAAAGATATAATTTTACCAATTTAATTATATATATATTCGTTCTTTAGTACTCCGTCATCTCTCTAGAATTTTTTTGTAAAAAGCAAGGTTTGTAGGTACAGAGATTGGTCAGATGGACTGTTGGTCTTCGTATGGACTGGTGGATTTTTAATGATTGTGGATTCATAGTCTGCTTGTGGTAATGATTGTAATACATATATATACAATAGTGTATATATATTATATAGTATATACATAGTATATAGTATATACTCGCGAAGATCTGTTTAAAAAGCGACGTTAGGTTCCGCATATAATTATTTCATTGGGGTCAAAATGTAGCATGAAGAAACTGATTACTGGATTCTCTGCCTTTTAAAAGAAATCATTTTAATATTAATATTAATCATTATAAAAGGATTCGTGTATATTCTTATAGATTTTTTTCTCTTTACAAAGTAAATAAAGCGAAAGCTCCCCTTATCGGATAGAATATTTCTGAAGATTTACCTTCTAATGTTAAAAATAGCTTGTACTTGTACTAGCTGCAATTGTGTGATATTATAAGTTGCTGATATTATTATTGTATTGAACTTTATATACAATATTAAAATATGAATAATATTTATATATAATATAATGATATTTAACAAAAACATTTAGAAAACGTATAAATACGTTATTATCGAACAACGTTGAAATTCTTATACGCTTCTTACAAGCTTTTGTTAGTGTTCTTTTGTACATTACTGTCACTATTTTTGCTTTTTAGCATCTCTATTGAGAGGTTTTCTTAAATTTTATGTACCCAAATATAACTTCTAAGAAGTATAATTTGGTTGGAGATAATGATATTTATATACGATAGAGAGAGATTTTTTTTATAACAATAAGCTTTATCATAATATATGAATAAAAGACCGTCGTGGCGCAGAGGCACAGCGTTTGCCTGTACATGCCCCCTTCCTTGGTCCTTCCAAGGTCTTTTTTAAATCCTCCATTTTCCCCTCGTTATTTTTTAGTAATTCTCTGTGCTCGTCCAGTCTTTGGATCAATTCTTGGTCCCGCGTATCCTCCGATTCGCCGTTCCCGATATCCTTTCCCTCAACTTCATCTCCAGCGTAGTTTTTGAGTCCTTCTTACTCAGCCTCCTTAACTAGCTGGTAGAGCCTATCAATGGCGTTTGTAACCTTTGCCTTGATATCCATTTTTAAGTTACTCGACTTGCCAAGGTGTATCTTGGCTTTTGTGAGACAGGCTTTCACCTCAGCTGTTCTACTCGCGTAATTTTTTAGCAAACAGACGAAGGCTTCGGCCTCCTGAGTTGTTTGCGGAGGGAAATGAACTGATAAATCTCTGTATATATATTTATATATATATATATATATATATATATATATATATATATATATATATTATATATATATATATATATATATATATATATATATATATATATATATATATATATATATATATATATATATATATATATATATATATATATATATATATATATTTAAATTCGACTACACAATTTGTCTAAAAACTTAAAAATAATTTTAGTTTCCACTTAGTAATAAGTAATCATGCAAAATTTATTTACCCCGCCACACCCCCGTACAGAGATAGGACGACCTGTCTCTTATCGAACGATGCTTTATTATTTTGATAAGATTTATCGGCTTTATATGTATGACAAAATTATTATATGTTACTACTAGTGACTATGTAGGGAGCAGTGTAGATAGTTGTACGATCGATACCATACAGGACCATGTTTATATTTAAGCAGCTTTACGCTTTTTACCATAGCATGGTACGCAGAGGGAACATAGTATTAAGATACTCTGTTCCCCTCTTTCCGGCAAATTTTCGAGATATTTTTTGTTGAACACACAATGTTGCGAAGAAATTGATATATAAATTATTTAGAATATGTATAAATCTTTTTAATTTCATTTTTACATTTTCATATTATTTTTTTTCCTTTTCTCGGTCTGGTTATACAGAGTGTTCCGTTGAGTTCAGTTATTCACTAGGCAATATCTCTGTTTAAAAGGCAAGTATGCAAATAATATTTTCCATAAATGGCATACAATCAGAAAAAAGACAATATAAATATATATTATCACATGTTATTATATTAATGCCATTATTACAATTGTCCATACAAATTTATATATATATATATATATATATATATATATATATATATATATATATATATATATATATATATATATATATATATATATATATATATATATATATATATATATATATATCTCAAAAAGTAATTTTAATTATCTACAAATATTTCGTAACTTGATATTTGTATATAAGGTAGGACTTATAATTGTCATAGCTTATTTTAGTCCTTTAGAATTTAGCCCTTGTGATACGACCTTTCAACTAAAAGTTCGTCGACTCGACCTCGCTGCACTCAATCAATACTAAAAAATACATACTTATTTGGTACATGTTCTGTATAAGTAATAATTCTCATCTGTATATTTTTGTGAAGCAAAAAGGTGTAGAAGAAGTGCAGAACGCTAATAGTTTTCTATAATAATGCTTATAAAGTACATTAAATCAATAAATAAAACATTACACACACTACCATATGTCTAACAATATAACTTTTGTATAAAATGGCATACACGTTGCTATGGCAACGCGTGTTTCACGCGTCAAGTGGTCCTCTAGTCACATTAATTATGCAACATAAATTTGAAGTTTGAGGCGTCGTGACAGTGGGACAAGGACAACGTTTAAATGTAAGCGCAATTGTAGCGGTACAATAGTAAATTAAATTTATTATCTGTAAAATTTTGTTCGTATTTCAATTAATATAAATCTGTAGGTAACAAATCTTTCTTTTTAATATAGTCTGTAATATTAATTTTAATCAAGGTGACTGTAATCCAGTACAGATTAATAATTTTCAATTAACTTTTCTAGTTCCACGATATAAATAGGATATAATATTTCGTTTTGCGGTAACAATTTTAAAAGAGAATCTGTGCATTATTAAAAAGTCTTCCCGTACTGAGTGATTGGCTGACTTTCAACGTACAGCTGACACTAATGGGCGTAGAAAGCATATTAGGTAAAAAAGCATATATTATTGAGTAAATTTATAGGATTTCAGTAAAATAAATTTAAGCTTAAGTTTTAAGCTTAAATTTATTTTACTCCAAGAAACTAAAATAATACTAGCAAATGTTATTAAATGATTGAAGAAGTTTCCAGTTCACTTTTAATAGTCGATTCGCGTCAAAGATCTTAAAAATGAAATGGAATTTTGCCACTGGACATGTGAAAATAGTACTTAATGCTATTAATTAAATATCGACTACAATAAAATATAATTATGTATAAAGCATAATGTTTAGAAATGTGTATTTGTACAATAGTCTGACAAGCCAAATCTGGAGTATTTATTAATTCGAATTTATTCATGTTCTCTCTGACTATCCTGCTATGCGTTCGATACAGCGTGAAACTAAAAAAATATTAATTTATATTCATAGGCTATTTGTTGTTGTTGTCTTTATATATGGCGTTTCGAGCGTGCCAGTGGAGCACAAATCACTTCGCCAATGTCACGTTGAATGGAGAACACACAAAAGAGAGTGTACGGTAAAAAAGAGCTAATATTACACTATAGAAGAATGCATGTTTTAAAGAGATCCAGTTTAAATCCTTCACCTATAACAAAATTAACAGATATCTACAATATGTACAGATAACATATAAGGTTAGTAATAAATAATATTTTACATGAGTGTTAGCTTATACTTTAATATTATTATATTTAATATATTTACATAAAAATTTACACAAAGGACTAAACACAAACATCAACAAACACTGAACATTAAGGGGACGGGGGACTTTGAGAGGAAGGGCATCGTATAAGGGACGGATTAATTTAGGGCAAGAGAAAAGGATATGGGAAAGGGAACTGTCGTCCAAGCCACATTCACACAATGAGTGGTCCCTGACCCTGATCTTAGCCAGATGCACAGGTGTACATGCATGTCCAAGACGTAAGCGACAAATTGTAGATATAACCCTCCGTTCAGTAAATCTTTGATAGAAGAACCAAGGACGCTTTGGTATATCCGGCTGGAGAAATGCATAATATTTACCCTTGTGAGATTTAGATAAGTCCCAGTATTCAGACCAAGACTTATCCAAGTGAGTGGCTGCAAGAGACAACAGATCCTGAGCCGAATTAGAAAAGTGATCCAGAGTACCACACTGGATCGCTAATTTTGCGCACGAGTCTGCAGATTCATTCCCACTAATTCCAGAGTGACCTGGAATCCATACAAGAGTGACCTCCAAACCCTTTAGATGACATGAGAATAGTTCTTCACGAATCCTTAAAACAATTGAAGATCTCAATTTACTATGAAACGGGTTGCCCTTAATAGCCATTAAGCAGCTAAGAGAGTCAGTAAATATAACTGTCTGTTTTACGTTGTGGGAGAGCGTGAACAGGATTGCTTCTAACAAAGCAACAGCCTCGCCTGTAAACACTGATGATTCGGGAGGGCACTTAAATTGTAAGATAATTTTGAATTTAGGTATCCAGCAAGCTGCACCAACACAGCTTTCTTTAGAAAGCTTTGATGCATCAGTAAAGATATGGAGATGTTTAAACCAATTTTCATTTACAGCCTTTTGGAATTTTGTGATGGTGCCTGGATCTCCCTTGGTAAAGCCAAGGTCTGTTATGATGGAGGGATGATAGACCAATGCTTTGTACGGTGTACAAAACAATGGATTAGAAGGGAGGCGTAACAAGGGATGAGGTAAATTAGTGAACTTCAGGAAACTGTGTAGCAGGTATGGTAATGGTTTATCACGGGGGAGTAGGTCAGCTAACTCAGTTAACTTAGACCATAAAGGATGGGAAGAAAGTTGTAACATTTTACCCACAAATCGGTCTGCAAGGAATTGTCTGCGGATAGGAAGAGGAGGATCAACACACTCCACTTGGAGTGCATTAGTGGGAGTAGACTTCATTGCCCCTAGAATTATGCGTAGGCATTTGTACTGAATCCGATTAAGCTTTTCTGTGGCTACTTTATTAAAGGGGTCCAGAACATATAAAGCATAATCCATATGACTGCGGATAAGGGCACCGTACAGAAGTTTTTGAGTATAAGGATGTGCACCCCACCACACACCGGACACCGCTCTTAAAGCATTAATGCCCTTTTCACATTTTCTGCTGAGATATTCAGCGTGAGCAATTCCGTTCAGTCGCTTATCAAGTATAATGCCTAAAAATTATACATTCTCCGCTACTTGGATGGGAATACCATTATGTTCAATATGAAAATTAGGGGTACTCCTTTTTTTTGTAAATACTATCTGGCACTTATCAATGGACAATGTAAGGCAGTAATCAGTCAACCACTGGATAAGATAGTGCAAAGCAGTATTAAGGCGGTAAGTTATGTCCTCCACAGAATTTGAGCTGTAATAGAGGACGATGTCGTCAGCGTACTAAAGGATGTTACAAAAACTACTAATAGACAATTCGAGGTCATGTGTGTAGATGTTATACAACATAGGACTAAGAGCTGAACCCTGAGGAAGTCCTTTCCAGAATGTCTCGGGGAAACAGTAAGAAGCGGATGTTTAACAGACACCGTTCGATGGGTTAGCAAATTACATATGAAACTGGCCAACCTCGGCGGAATACTCAGCTTATGCAGTTTCTACTTGAGTACCGGAAGAAGTACATTATCATATGCAGATGCAACATCTAAAAAAACACCCACTAAATACTCTCCTTTGGCAAAAGATCGTCGAATGTCTGTAGTTAAAATGCTGAGACTATCTGCAGTGCCCCTTTCTAAATCCAAACTGAGAGGGAGCTAAGATATTTCTGCTTTCCACTATCCATTCCAAACGGTTTTTTAAAAGTCGCTCAGCAGGTTTTGATAGCGTTGATGCAAGGGCAATGGGTCTGTAGGAAGAAGGGTCAGAGGAACATTTCCCTGGTTTGAGGATAGGGATAACAATTTGGGATTTCCATGCATCAGGAATATTGCCAGATTGAAAAATTTTATTTATTAAATCTAAGAAGTAAAGCTTAGATTCCTCGTTTAACCTCATTATGAAAGAATAAGGGACACCGTCTTCTCCTGGACTAGTGTCTTTTAAATCTGCTAAAATGCTTTTGAGTTCCTCAAAGGAAAAGGGGGCATCCATTTCCTCTGAAGATTCAATCGGCATGGTTGGAGATAAATCAAACGACGGTACAAAGGGTGGGGCCAATTTGTCAGCAAAATTGTTAAGCCATAGCGATGGATTGTTGGAATTTGGACTAGGGACATTATTAAGAGACCTACGAAATCTCTTAACATTAGTCCATACAATGAAGGAAGAGGTACGAGGATTAAGGGACTCGCAGAGGTTGACCCAACCAAGTTTTTTCTTTTTCCAAATTAATTTCCTAAATTTTGCATCATTGCGTCTGTAATCCGTATACTTCTCCATTGTCATACAGGCTGCGTATGACACCTCGGCAGATACTCGCCGATTGACAGAATCAGAGCATTCCTGATCCCACCAGGGATTGGAAGGCATCCGATTCTGAATGGAGAGTTTTTTGGGGATATGTAAGTCAGCTGCAGATAAAATGGCAGAAACAAACCGATCATAACAAAAAGTGACATTCTCATAATTAACAGACTCAGGAAGATCATTTAACCTGAAATCCACCGAGTCAGCATACTCAGACCAATTAGCTTTTTTTAAATTGAACTTAAGGAGCGGATGAGGATTATTAATATGAGGGTATCTATTATTTAAGGATAAAAGAATTGGGAAGTGATCACTACCATGGGAGGAAGGAAGAACAGACCATGATAGAAGGGAAGCAAGAGATGGAGAAGACAAGGAAAGGTCAACAGCAGTCCTAGGATTCTGATTAGGATTAACCCTACGAGTCGGTGAACCATCATTAAGGATGCAGAGATCTACATCGTCAATCAAGTCCACCAACAAAGGCGAGAATCCATCACAGTAATAACACCCCCACAGAGTGTGATGAGTGTTAAAATCACCCAGGACCAGTACTGGAGTAGGAAGCGAAGAAATGATAGACTTAAGCTCAAGGAAAAGGGAAGAGGAAGGATGAGGAATATATACAGAAAGGAAGGAGATATTAAAGGCCCTCACAGCAACAGCATTAATCTGTTGACTGTGAGAAGGGAGAGGAATGCGAGAATAAGGAGAGGAGTGCTGGATAAGGATAGCACTACCTCCATACCCGTCACCCCTGTCCTCCCTCAAACAGGCGAAACCTGACACCCTGAACGGGGAGTCTGGCACCAACCATGTTTCCGAGAGGGCAACAATGACAGGATTGTGCAGGGAAACAATATGCAGTAATTCATGCTTTTTAGCACGAACACTACTACTATTCCACTGCAGGAAGGTCAGTGGAGCCATTATTTAGGATTTTAAATATTGTTAATAGGTTTTGGGCAACGTTGGACGGTAAAGGAAGTTCATCACAGGTGGATATAATACTCACAAGAGTTTCTGTTAGAGCCACTAACAGATCTTTTCTACCAACTGTTGGATTATCAACACCTTGATTGAGAGCGTGACCATTAGGAAGGGAAGAGGAACAATTACCAATTAAAGCTTGGTGAGCCTGTCTATCAAAACCTTTAGCAAGAGGAGCGCGGGGACGGGGAGATTGCATTACAGTTTTGCGATAGGATTTGGTAGGAGTTGTTGGGTTATGAGTTACTCTGTATTGTTGGTATCTAGGAGAAGTGGAAATTTGAGGGGAGAACATTTCCTTAGCAATATTTGCATAGGAACGTTGGGCAGAAGGGAAACGAGAGGATGCTTCAATGTATGAGATACACTCTTGAGACATAACAATTTTGATGGATTGTTGTCTTGCATACTCAGGACAGTCCTTATCTGTGGCAAAGTGCTTACTGTTACAGTACAAACAATTTGAATTCTCCTTGGCTGTGTCACATGCATCACCAGAATGAGACTGGGCACACCTGTAACACCTTGGCTGAGATCTGCATTGTGATTTAATATGTCCAAAACGGTAACAATTAAGACATTGGATAGTAGGGAATTTGTAAGGTTCGACAGGGAGAGAGGAATGATACGAAAAGACCCTATCAGGCAACTCTTGTCCTCGGAAAGTAACTACAACCGACTGGGTCGGGATCCATGTAGTCACCCCCTCACTCACACTCTTTCTGTTAAGTCTTCGCGCTTTCAATACTTGACCATAACCTGAGGGAAAAACCAAAGACTCCACAAGCTCGTCTAACGAGAAGTCAACTGGCACCTCTCTAATTATACCCATGCGGGTAATAACAAATGTAGGTATTACTGCAACATACTTACATAGACTTATTATAGGGTTGGTCACAAATGAATTCGCTGCAGCAGCATTTGAGAATTGAACGCTGATCTTATTACGACCAACGTTCTTAACACCATCCTTGGTAATACAATTTATTTTGTTTTTGTGTAAAAATTGACCAAACTTAATCGCTCTAATTGAGGTACCAGCAGCTGGGTCAGGAACTTCCCTGGACACATACACAATGAAAGGACCTTTATCAGTATCAATATAGGATTTAGGACCATTGGAGAGGGACGGGTGGACATATAAATTTTGAATAGAGGGTGTCGCAGTAGATGGGTTTATAATTGTTTTTTTGCAGCAAAATCATTATTTAATGGTGAATCATCCCCTTGCCTCTTTCTTGACATCGCTTGACCATCAACTTTACCACCTCCGGTATCAGGAGGTTCAGGAGGAGGATCACCATCCATTATAAAATACGAAAATACAAAAAAATAACCTTACCTGATTTATACTACTTAATATACCGTTATTAACAAAACCAACACTTGCTACAACCAACCACCTTGTTAAAAAGGGACCTTTTAAAACTTTAAAATATCTCCACTATAGAACAGTAAAAAGAATTAACACTAAAATAAGAAACTCTCACTAACACGTGTGTCAACCAAAACAAACGCTAGCGAACCATAGGCTATTTATATCATACTATTAAAGTGAGATACCTGTCTGAAAAGCAAACTGTCAAAACTAGAATTTCGCTAGAAATAGTCGCACCAAATTTATTTCTGAACGTCGATGAACTTTAATTTATCGCATTTCTAAACTGCAAATGTCATCGGTAGCTAAAATTAGAAATAACTATTTTATACATTCTTTTATGAAAAATGTACGTATATCTAATATTCTTTGACTAGATTTTACCTACTGCTTCGTCCCCGTGGTCTGATGGTTATCACAAAGAATTCTGTATGACACGTGATACATTCTGGTAACTGATCCCATGCACAGTCGTTATATTGTATCGATTAACTTGATGTAGGCTTAGCCATGTTCTATAAATGTATTAAACAAAAAAAATTAGACCTAACAAATTCTTAATTTTACAACATCAAAGTATAAAAGTAAGTACGTAAATAAATTTAAAAATATTATATATTTTTAATTTATATATCCGTTTTGTTTACTGACGAACTTTACTGATGTGTGATCTTTACTGATGTGAAGGGAAGCCTTTTAGATGCAATTTGCTGTCCGTGTGTCTGTCAAGACCATATTTCAGAATATCATATAATAGCGCTGTCAAGCTGAAATTAATTTAAAATATCCAGGTCATTTACTAAAGCACAGTAAACAACTTCTAAATCAAAAGATATGAGCGATTAAGCTTCGTTTTTGCCGAATTTGTATGAAAATTTTAAAAATATTAACATTTCTTTGGATAATCATTATATAAATATATATTATAAAATGCTTTAGATAATACCATCTACGAATACCATGTACGATGTACATTGTAAACTGTTTGTAGAGCACTTTAATTGATAGCGCTAGTATTGAAATTGTGGAATATGCTTGCGTAAAACGATATTTTACTTGTCATTTATTTTATTAAGGTGAAGCGACATGTGTTTCTGTCGTGGAAATACTGTGACGAAGTAGATTTTAAGAGGCATATACGTAATAAATAGAAAGTAAAATTGTAGAAAAAGGATACTGTATACAAAAACTTGTTTTGATAATATGATATGCAAAAATAATCCTTTTGTTTATTAAATTAGAAATAAGTCATTATATAAATTAGATTTTTTTTTAGTGTAACATAGATTTGTAAGCTTTACAAAGTAGCTTGCTAACGAACTAATCAGGAATAAGCTTAGAGTTAATTTGTCCATGGTTGAAGTAGGAGCGAGAGGCATACCAGCGAAAGCTCTCTATAGTTTATTTAACTAATTCATTTCTAGAACGTTCTTCGAAAGCGGCACTAATAGAATTATTACGAATATGGCTATGTAGTGGGAGGAACTCGGACAGTAGAGGATAGTGTTAATGCATTTCAAAGACTATAAACCCACACTTGGGTTGCATCGAGTAAATATTACTGACAAAGCCATAGTGGTGCAGTGTGACAGCGTCTGACTGTAAACGCGATGGTTACAGGTTTGATCCCCACTCTGGCAAGAAAAACCTCAGCAATAAGTTCGCTACTTAACAAGATATTATTCCTTTTTCTATCTGAATTCCGGAAATATCTCGAATACAGAAATCATACATAGAAAAAAGAATAAGCGGCATTTAAGATGAATATAAAAAAACAAATGAAACGCATAAATAACGAGAAAAGATGCAAGTTGATCCAAACTAAAGTGTTTTCTGTCAAGCGTACTACAGTAAACTATAGTATGACCAAGTTGCATCTCTTATAACTTAACCTAGAAAAATCTGGATATACTAGAAGATCGTATAATGTTTCATAAAGCCGTTCTGAGGCCGTCGAGTTAATAGCTTATCAGTGTAACCGGTTCCACTCACGCCATGAGATCACCACTATAGGCGATGGGATATTACTTAACGATGTATGTTTTTTAAACTATTTTCCATAGTAAAATAGTAAAATTAAAAGCGTATATATATTATTAAAATGACATTTTATTATTATTTTTGAAGTGATCTTCCTCTAGTATCATCAATACTGTGTTCATGAAGGTTGACCGAGATCCTCAATAACTTAGAATAAAATAAATAAACATATTCTTTTACTAAAATAAATATTATATATATATATATATATATATATATATATATATATATATATATATATATATATATAATATATATATATATATATATATATATACATATATATATATATATATATATATATATATATATATATATATATATATATATATATATATATATATATATATATATATATATATATATATATATATATACATATATATATATATATATATATATATATATATATATATATATATATATATATATATATATATATATATATATATATATATTACGTCTGTAATAACAATTTTTTTATTACGTTATTGCGAGACCTTTTTTTTAATCTAGAAAGTTGCTCTCAAAGTGGTCTTCCTTAACCAACTTGTTTTTAAATGTTTACGACGTCAATTGTAGAGCCCGAAACTGGTAAAAAAATTATACAAGTAAATCCAATTTCACGTATTTCTTAACATTTGTACAAACAAACTCTTGAAATTTATAATATTAGTATATATATACGTAAAAGTAAATGGTGTTATTTATTTAAATATCGTCTAAAACACATTTATATGAAAATTTAAGCACTTATTTAAATTCATCTCTAATAATAGATGAGTCATTAATAAAACGTTAATATAAAGTAAAATCCTTCATGGAAGTATTTAGCATAACCTGTACGTAAGAAATGTTACGTAAGAATTGTTTTACTTTACTTATATATATATATATATATATATATATATATATATATATATATATATATATATATATATATATATATATATATATATATATATATATATATATATATATATATATATATATATATATATATATATATATATATATATATATATATATATATATATAACAATACAATCGTAATAATGTCACGTAATTATATTGCTATAATTTAATTGCATAGTGTACATAATATTTCATAATTAATTTATAATTTGCGTACATACGTATCGCGTCACTTGCTCTTAATGTGTTTACGAGATAGCTTTTGACCTAGGTCGAAACTACATTATGACGTCACGTGCCTTCATAGCATGTCTTTAACAATATAAGTAAATAATATTTTTTGTTTATACCATAAAACGTGAAAGCCTATCTTAGTGCGTAACACTCTAGTAGTAAGCTACATGTGAGATTTCTTTATACGCACAATAGTTTCGATTGTGCGATATCTGAATGTAACTAAGTTGACAACATAAAAATTTTATATATAAAGATTAACTTGTATGTATATTAGATAATATTTTATATGTTCAACAAGCAATGTGCCCGTTGAAGCAAAAAAATGACAGCTGTGTGACTTTGTTATTAGTTATAAACTGACTTTGTTATTATTCTGCATTTATTAATAATTTATATATATTTTACAGACATAAAAAATTAATTTAAAATTAATAGCGAAAAATAGAACAGATAAAAGCATCAGTTGGGTCTGAATTGAATTCTTGATCCTTAGTAGGTAAAGGTTTACATCAAAGAGATAGTTTCCAGGAGGGGAGTGGCGTCCAGTGAGTCGAAGATGTCATCTACATGACAAAGATCGTATTAAATATTATTTATATACTTAAGAAATTTTTTTTTCAATATTAACAAGTAAAATATTATTGTTTTATATTCCATAGAATATGGAAAATAATATTTAACTAAAACTGAAAAGTAGTAGAAAATTATCTCGTTTGAGTTTTTGGGCCCAAGACGATTTTTGGGGTGGGTGCGACCCACCCGGCCCTCCAATAAGCCCAGCTTACAAAAAAAAATTATTCAATCCACCACTAAGACTAAGCTAACTAAGCTAAGCTTTATATCCTTTTTCGCTTCTCGCTGTATCCTGCATCTAGCAGGATAGGTAGAGGTAAATTTCCGTTTACCGCTTTCCGCCAATTTTTCGAAACATCGCTTATTGAGTGGAAAAATTCCACTTTGGTAACAAAACAGAGTGCTGCCTTAAGACATTCTAGTGTGAATGAATCCAGAACTGTCGCGTTCACAGATGAAAGCTGCGCCGTTGCGACACGTTGTAAATATTATTATCATTATTAAACTCGACAATATCCAAACAGAACGCAATCGATATGTACAATTTCTTATGTAAATATTTACCTCATAATATGCATAGTATATGCAAATATTATTTTATTTATTGACATTTACAGATAATTATAAATTGTATTTTTTTTGACATTTTGATATGACAAAGATTTTAATTATTAGTCCTACACACTTTAATTGTTCGCATAATTTTCAGCTTGTAGCTATAAAGTGCGGGGTTAGGTTCCGCCAGTAAACTCTATGTAAAGATTGCCAGATCTTCCATGTTTAACGAAATGATGATTGTCTATGGTCTATCGTGACTTAATATGATTTTATTGCTTAACTACGGCAGGACATTGCTTCATAGCTACTTTAAGAGATAATACGATATATCCTTGTAGCTATCAGTTATTGAGCACTATCTATTGACACGATACTTATAGAATCAAAAATGTATAATATAATTGATCAGAATATTAAAATAAAAAAAAAATATATATAATAAGTTTTGTTGAAAGATAAGGTTTTATATAACCTTCAAAATAATATTATAATATGTAACATATTAATAAAAGATGAAGCGAATAGACAAATACTTTATAGGAGTAAATTTATAGGCTATTTTAATGAATAGTCCAAGAATAGATTTATTATTTTCCATTAGTGTCCATTAATGACTTTTAAGGCTATAACAGTCTTACTACTATAAATATTTTCTAGAACATAATATGGAACCACTTAGTGAAACAAAAATATAATTAAATTCAAAAGTTTTAAGACGAGTTCATTATTGAATGTATATTTTAATCGGATAAATTAATATATCAGTAATAGATGAGGAGTCTATGAGGCTTGGAGCAACTTCTATTTACTTTCTTCCGATGACATTGTAACCTTCAGTAATGTATGTCTGTTGTAATAGAACTTAGAGTCAAGTCTTTCCGCTCTCCGCTCTCCACTTTTTGAAAAATAGCAAAAAAACAACACCGACCATCTTACGACTAACAGAGTAAATTCAGGTTTATATACAATATATAATAATATCAAATAAATATGTTATCTACAATTCCATATCGAATTTTAATAGAAGTGTCTTCTAATTTGATACATGTTGCTAACAGCGATGACTACAATTAATTAGATATAAGCCGCTTATCCAGACGATATTCTATTGAAAATGAAACGCTTTTGAATCCAGCAAAGTTTCCTCACACGTAAGCTGCTTACGATATATAGTTTTAAATATGTGTATGTATTTTTTTAAGTATTAATAACAATGGAAATGGAAACGATATTTTTTATTGTAATATTTCAAAGTAATTTAGTACAAAACATCCTAGCTCTACACTAATATAGCTAAATGGAAGTTATGATTGTGGAAGGAGATTCTAATGAAATTGATCATCAGTCCATGTGGCGCAATAGAATGAATGTAAACTGTAAACGCGAAGGTGGTGGTTCGATCCCTACTTAAGGAAACTAATTATTTTCATTTCACAGCTCAGGTAAGACAAAGCGCGAATTCTTCTTTAGCGGAGAATGGAGTGTCTTGACACTAGATTCTCTGTACCTTTATATAATACATATAATGCGAAATAAATCGCGAATCTAAAGAAAAAAATTAATAAGTCTGATAACCGTTTCTAAGTATGAAATAAATAAATAAATAAACTACAACACTAACTTTCGTCATCCAAAACGATTATAATCTTTGAAGTGGATACAAAATACATATTGGACTTGAAATTCATCGATTCTAACGTTATTTATATATGAGCAATGATACAATCTTAATATTATAATAGATGAGAAGGTAAATAAAGTTCGTCCGTAAAAGTTTATAAAGGTAAAGACCACCGTGGTGCAGAGGCACGTCTGCTAGTAAGCGCGACGGTTTGTGGGTTCGATTCCCACTCTGGGAATAATAAATATTTTCATTTTCTTCGCTCGCGAAAGGCCTCGAAAGCCGGAAAGTGGGGAACGGAGTGTCTTAACACTAGGTTCCTTGAACCTACGGCTACCCTGCTATGAGCGGGTTACAGCGTGAAGCAAAAAAAAGGAAATCTAAATTTGTTATCATGTTGTTAAATAAAAAAAAAAACAAAGTTTGACACCGAAGACAATTTTTCATGTTCTATATAAAATTATCAATATAAAGATAAGTATTTATATGTAAATAGATAAGCCTTTTATATTATGTAAGCAATACATATTTGTATTTTTGTTTTATATAATCCAATTAAAAGTTTTTAAGTTTCTTTCATCTTATTTCGAAATAAGTCAACTATATTCTTCTTCTTAGCATTAGTCCCTGGCATTAGTCCCGGCTTTTGCCAGGGTCTGCCTTCCGACTGAGCCTACTCCACTTTGCACGGTCTTTAACATTCTCAGTGGATAATTTATTGGCTCTCATGTCTTGTGTCACGACATCCAGCCATCGCTTCCTTGGGCGTCTGGGTGGTCTAACTCCAGGGACAGACATGTCAAGGCACTTCCTTCCGACATATTTCTCAGATCGGCGCATAACATGGCCATACCATCTCAAGCGACGCTCTTGGAGCTTATCCACTACGTCACGGACCCCAAGACTACCTCGAATGAATGTGTTGCGTATGCGGTCGGACCGCGTCACGCCACACATCCATCTCAGCATTTTCATCTCCGTGACGTGAAGCTCCTGAGTGTGCCGAGATAATGTTGGCCAACATTCGCTGCCGTATATAAGAACAGGTCGGATAATGCTCTTGTATATCAGTCCCTTGAGCTTGGGCGGTATTCTGCTATCGCAGACCACACCAGTGACCTCCCGCCATTTGGCCCAGGCAGCGTTTATACGGGCATGGATGTCGTGGTCGATGCCTCCAGACTCATGCATAACGGCTCCAAGGTACCTGAACTTCTCCGACTTAACGGCTGGCTCAGGCCCGATATGGATGGTGCTCGAGTCCGGGTTCCCGGAAGCCATGTACTTGGTCTTCGACACATTCAGTTTGAGACCACCGTTCTCAAGCGCACCCTTCCAGGCGTTCACTTTACGCTCCAGCATCAGTCGGTTCTCATCGATGAGTACTATGTCACATGCATACATCATCAGCCACGGAGGCTGGCATTGGATGTTAGCCGAAACAGTATCCAGCACTACATTGAATAAGAACGGACTAAGAGCTGAGCCCTGGTGAACCCCTACTGCAATCGGGAAGGGCTTGGTGTCGCCAACAGCGGTCCTAACCACTGAAGCGGAGTCGTTGTACATATCTCTGATAACCTCAATATAGGCTTCAGGGATCCCCTTGGATCGCAATGCCCACCAGATACACTGACGTGGCACACAGTCAAAGGCCTTCTGCAGGTCCAAAAAGGCCACATGCAGAGCTCTCCTTTTTTCCCTGTAAGCCTCCATCAAAGTTCTGAGGGCAAAAATGGCATCCATAGTGCCTGATCCTGGTTGAAACCCATACTGAGACTCAGAGACAGTACATTCTTGGCGGAGCCTGAGGCTGATCATGCGCTCGAAGAGCTTCATAATCTTAATGCCCCTATAACTACCGCAATCCTGAACACTGCCCCTTCCTTTGTAAATAGGGATAATAAAGCTTTGCCGCCACTGATGTGGCATCTTTCCAGTACTCAAGATACGGTTAAACAGGTCAGTAAGTATAAGCACACCAAGAGAGCCCAACGAATGATATTTGAAATAAGTCAACTATATTATCGATAATAATAATGTATTATACGTTTCGTAATAAAAAAAATCTCCTGGAAATCAAATATTTGTTTAATTATCAATTTTATTATAAAAATCACATTATCGTCTCAACTTCTTATACCTGTATCACAGACTGAATACTACAAAGACAAATCTTAGAGAAAAAAACATTTTATTATCTATATTTCAATATTATAAAAGTTAGTTTTTTTGAATGTGCTAAGGCTATGGACTACTTGTTGTGTTCAAAAAACACATCTGTTGAATAGTCCATTTGTTAAAGAAGCTTATGCTATATTACATCTAGTCAATTGTTTCGATGTAATGCACTGTACGTGCCGTAGTCAAATCGACGCCTTATAATAAACTCACAGTAACGTGTAGTTCCATTTAACTAAGGAGTCGAAGCCACGGGTAAAAATACTTTATAATATATTTAATTTCCGCCATCAGGATAATGGAGCAAACAGAGAAATGCTTTACATAATTCTCTTTGAAGAGATATATAAAATTAAAAAAGAAAAAATACACGCTATATCCCGCATTTAACAGGATAGGCAGAGGGAACCAGTGCTGGATTAAGCCCACACGGGGCCCTAGGCCATTGTGATTGTGGGGTCCTTCTTTTTTTAAAAATATTGTAAACTTGATAGTTTCTTTTGCATTTCTAGAATTTGAAACACCTATTTATATCATATCAAGATTCTAAACACAATAAGCGAACAAAATCATTTTTTCTCTGACATTATATATTTTTGATTCTAAATAATCCAACAGTATCTAAACAACTTTACAGTTTAACAGTCTTAAAGTTGAACAAACCAAATAACTCGAGATAGTTTATTTATAAACTCTCTGTTCAAATTATAAAATAGTCTTTGGACATCTCTATGGAGGATAACAACGACGTTCCATTTCAGAAAACTTATTTTCTGCTATACAGATCGCTAAAATTTATTAAAATTGAAACTTAAAAATACAATCATATAAAAGTTTCGGGCACCTGGTCGTCGGGGGCTCCAGTCCATGGCCTAGTCCGGCCTATTATACTTAATCCATGGAGGGAACCCAGTGTTAAAACACTCCGTTATCCGCATTAACATTAAAACATGATTTTATTATAATAAAAAATGAACGTGTCTAACAGCATTTGACCCAGATGCAGTATTCAAATATATATTGATGCATATACCTACATATGTGTCTGTACACGATTTGAAATTATTTTATCTACAAGTGACTACTCAACCAAGTCGTGTTGTCTTACATATTGAACTAGTTTGGCCTGAAATTAATATTATTTATCTGTTTAATATTTTTGCATTGCTAATATGTGTACTATATACAGGACTAAAAGTAATTATGTGAGATTTAACACAAAGTGTTTCGTTATCGAACCAACTTCACTTATTAAGAAAAGTGTAGAAGTGAAGTGACATAAACATATTAACAGTTTCAGTTAATGTCAGTGACAGCTCTCACTTGAAGTTCACACGGATCTATGTGACATATATAAATTATTGAGACCGTAGTGACGTGGTGACCGTAGTGATAGGTGTCACAATAAATACGCTATCAATAAATAAATCATGCGACCATCAGCGGCATTGGTTGGCGTACCTTAGCTTGTGATTGTAATTTAAAAAGTGCCTGTAAATAAAGCATTACAAATATTTGTATTGGTATAATTCAAAGCCAATGTAGATCGCTATACAAAAGATGCTGTATATATGGTGTATTCTAGTTAAAACAGTAACTTAAACGGTAAAGTTATTGGCGAATGATATTTGATAGGGCAATATTTTCTCTAAATCATAGTAGGTTTGCCATTTTTCTGACTGGAGCCTTCACGCTATATCCCGCATATAGCAGGGTCCGCATAGAGACTTTAGTGTCAAGACTAATTATTTTTCCGCTCAAATTCGAAAAATTGCCGAACTTTTTGGCTGTAGATCATATCTTAGTATAAAAGCTTCATATAAAAAAGTATCGTCCTTGCCATACTATGCCCAGCGTCCTTAACTTAACGGCGGCCCAAATGTTTTGTAAACAACTACAATCATCTATTGTGTGTTACTTATAACTTATCCACTGGGTCCAAAAGTGACGTGTGCCTAAGAGCTCTAATATGAGCTAAGACAGCATTAAGAATTTGTATTGTTAAAATCTAATTTCCATCGTCTACACTGTTTTTAATTAGAAATTATTAAAAGAGAGAGATTTTTTATTATTATCCAGAAGATGCACGTTCATAATAAACATATATCTAACAAAATAGTTTTATTTAATGTGCATACTCGATATACACTATAACTCCAGAAATTACCAGCAAAGGAATGGGTAATAAATTCCCTAAAAGAGCTTCCCACATTACTGCAATCTCTTAACAAAACTCACTCTCATATATTATTTTGCTAAGCGGCTTACGCTCCGCTGCCTTACTAATTGAGTCGGACCTGTGGCGTCAGACCTCCACGGTCATACGAACTTAGTTTTTATTTAATAAAAAATATGCGGTGATATGTTTCACAAAAGCTCGCCGTCAAAGCCCTTATATTCTATAGTATTTAATATTATATTATGTTGTAATAAAACTTTGATAAGACTATTGCTGAAAGGAATACCGTTGTTTGTGTTGGATATGGGGTGGAGAAGACCTATTCCTCATCTAACTAGACCGGAAAAATGAAAATGACATAAATATAAACATTGAAAATGTACACTCTATATATTTAGAAATATTATTCAAAATGTCAAAATTGAGGAACGGAGTGTCTTAACACAAGTTTCCCTCTGACTACCGTGACGAATACGGAATACAGATTTGAACTAAGTATTTATTTATTTACAAGAAAAAAAAACTTTTAGTAACTGAAAACATAATATTGTAATTGTCACAAAAATTTTCCTTACAGTAAAATAATTAATGAACAGTTGTCATAGTAAATATCTACCTGTCTTCATATTTTCACAGCGTTCGCTTAAAAACTCATTTCTTCTGTTTCTATTCCATTCCAGTTTGCTTAGTTAATTGCTTCAATTTGAATAGTCTTTAAATATATATTTCGGTCTTTATTTTTTACGAATCATTTTCTAAATCGATATTAACAAAAGTTTAAATATATAAATCTATATTCGATAAAGATCTAAATCAATCTAAAATAGATAAAAATAAAATAATGTAATAAACAGAATTAATAATTGAATGAAATTGGATTTGTGTAGTAGATTAATTTTACAAATGGATATCACAACACGATTGAATGATCTTAATAAACTAAAAATAGGTAGTCAATGTCTGACAATAAAGTAATGGAGCGTGGGATTTGCTCTATGAATATTCAATTAATTTAATATCTGCGACTGAGACGGACATAGATAATGACGATTTATAATCTGTGGTTGTTTACAAATTTCTATTTCTGGCGTCTCGACGAATTTAACGTCTTTAGATTTAATCTTTTTAATATTTATAATATGAGCCATACCTTTTTAATATTTATAATATGAGCCATGACGGCGCATTGATTCGGGGAATGCCCAACACTATGTTCTCTCTGGCGGCCCTGCTTAACGTGAAGCAATAAACATACATTACCAGGGAAGGGATAAAAATATTATACATCACTATGCACTCCAAAATCTTCAACTTCGGTTATGCCGCCGTCATATTTGAACACTATATTATCAAATACAGTCTATATTTTACATTTTAATACTTTGCATATATTTATGAACACGGTATATTATTTGAGAAAAAAACACGTTTTAAAAACCGAGTGCATTTTATAAAAGCCCTAGAAATAACATAATATTTTAATAAAAATTGTGGTTTCTGCAAAATATGAGGGAAAGCGACATTCGATAGGAAAGCATAGGTAATGGGAAACGGTTTGCGGTCTTGCAATAGTATTCTAGTAAGGGTAGCGTTGAAATATAACTGTCCCCATGATATTATTTAGTCATTGTAAATATATTTACTATTTAATTCCAAAGGACATGTGCGAGTTAACGACGATTTTTTTTTTCCATATTATTTTGGAGAGCCAAGTTAGAAGTAGCGTGTACATAATTGATAATTCAGTCTAACTTAATATATAGGTTATTTTTATAATTACATTAACATATTGCTATATTTTGGGAACTAAACACGCATAAAAACTTCTCATTCATATTTCTATTTTAATATAATTTGTGTGTCCATTCACTTCACCTCTAACGGAGGTTAATGACCTCTGCCACCTTTATGGTGCAAATGTCATATAACTACTTAACATAATAATAACACGATCATTTTGGATTCTATCCTCGGAAGAATTAATCATTTTCATTTCTAATATGATAAGATAAAATGCCGTATTGAGTATAATGATATAGACGGATAGTCTTGAAAACAGAAGATCACTAGGTTCTCTCCATCTGCGAGATATAGCGTGAAATATAAACTCAGTACTCGCGCACCGAGGGTTCCGTATCTATTTCAAGATCGAAGGGATCGAAAATACTATATATGTACATTGATAAACTTAAATTTGCAGTCGTATCCACTAATTTTGAATGAAATTAACCATAAATATAAGTTTGTAATGGTTTATTTCTGTTTAAACTTATAAAGGGTCAAATTTAAGATTTTATACTTCTATATATAAGTTACGTGTAAGTTCTAACTCTGGGTCAATGAAATACAACTAATAAGAGTCGACAAACTTAAGTTTGCGGTCATATGTACTCATTTTGTACGAAATGAAATACATTATAAATTTGTAATGGTTTTTTCCTGGAATATATCTAAAATTTTTTTTTTTTTGATTACTCTAGGAATGACGGGAAGTACTCTATAGTTTAAGTTTACGCGACGATTTTCATACAAAATGTAAAAACTGAGCATAAACGTTCATATCATTTGATTCCGTTGATTTAGAAGTTTTAATTTTTACTGTGCCTCAAGACGTCATCGTCAAACAATTTCTTGATTGCTTGATTCTTCCATGAGATTTCGAGAAAAAATCTTGACAGACAGACAGACAGACGGACACCAAACTGGTCCTATAAGAGTTCCGTTTTTTTTATTTTAAGGTACTGAACCCTAAAAATATACGTAATACTTTTAAGTAAACACATATTTTTTTATGTTGTCTAAAAAGTATTTTCCTTTACTTACTGTGGCATAACACTTTATGATGTAATCAAAATATAGGTGATTCTGTAGTCTTTGCATTGTTTTGTATTCATAATTAACGTACCCTAGCGCCATACAGATATCTATAGAAACATATTACAGAATATAGACAAACAAAATAGGTTTTATATTATACTATTAATCCTACTAATATTGTCCTACTAAAAAAAAGGGAACGTATATGAGGATGGATATTTGTTCAAGGTTCACAAAAAAACTACTGAACGATTTAAGATGAACGTTTGCAGTAATATAGCTCATGAGCTATAATACTGCAAACGTTCTGATGTATGCATCAGAATAGCATATGGGCTACAATTTATATTAAACGAATGCAATTCACTTTACTATTAAATAAATAATAGTGTAGTCAAAGTGGACGAAGCCAGTCAGTCAGTAAGCCATTCAACGTTAACTGAATTCTCCCTCTCTGCACACCCTTCTGCGTCCACTATGAAATATGAAAAGCGAAATATCAATTCACCAATTAAATATTATCTAAGTATGTCGAATATTTTTAGAAAAGCGCTCTCAAAGTGACCTCGCCCGAGAATATCTAATCGTGTGTCCGAAGCATTTATTGCTTGTTCCGACCTCATTGTACCTATATGTCAGGTAGCTGCATATATGTATAAAATTATATGCTTAAAAAATATTAAAAACACGCTTGTATCGTGCACTTAAAAGCTTTACTAAGGACCCCTGAACATTTTTTTATCCACTATTGAGGTCCTGGCTCCATCATCAGACCAGCTCGTTAATTATTATATTGGCAAGTTTCACGATGACACATGTATTAAAAGTACTTCTAATTCAGTTTCGTACATTTTATTACATAAAAAGAAAACAAATATACCAATAAATAATAAATATACTTTTGCTTAGGCAGAGGTAAATAAGTGATGTATGTACATACGAGAGTCGTATCTCGTAGACGTTTTTGCATCTTTTAACATAGATTAAAAAAGAATTGAAAAAGAATTGAAGAATTAAAAAAGAATTGGATATCATAAACACGAGCTGCAATTTTAACAAAGTAAAAAACGTTAATATGTTTTACACTAATATTTATAAAATCTTTGTTTCTTCTATAATATTAAACTAGATTATATTTGTTAGACAAGAAGTCAGTAATTTTTTTTTATATGAATATAAAATGGGAAACCATTTTTAGTGATATTCTCCTAAGGGACAGTTACATTGTGCTCGTGATCCTAAAATAGGGACTCCTATATTTCAATTGGAAAGAAAATTTGCTGCTAAATTTTAAGATCAGATAGATTTACGATGATATTGTTTAAGAATTCCTCAAGAAATAACTATCAAATATATAAGTAAATATATTTTAATAATTTTCAAGTGTTATGTCACATCAAGAAAGAAAAGATATGTTTTTAACATACATATTTATAAATCGAATAAAAAAAAATACGTAACAGGACTCCAACCCGCCGCCGCATAGATGACTATACCATACATTAATTAATTCATACTATAATTTAATTCCCTACACCTTACTATATATAACATAAATACTTAATGTTATTTATTATTCACGTAGGTAATTTTTTATAACGAAAATTGTCCCAAAAACTTATAAAGGGTACGAGTCAATCCTTAGCGTAAATAAATATTAATTTCGAAGCTTATCCAAACTTGTCTTAAGTTTCTTTGTTCAATTTTCCCGTTCGTGACGCCAATATGCATAAATGAAAGAGCCCATCACATTTGATGAGTTTATTAAATTTTTTAACATTGGAATAGAATGGATAGTAATTTTTTTATAACAAATCGCTTTTAAGTTAAACTTGGTAAAATAAGTAAGAGAGAGAGAATCACTAAATATTTTAGAAAAAATAAAAATTTGATTGTAGCAACCTAACCCGCGCCTCTTGGATGTCGTCTAAGCGATCTAGACAGGTAGCGATACGTTCTTATCTAAATATAGCAATATTCTTATTTGTTATTTTATTAGAATTAATTTATTTATTTGGTTATTAGTAACCCATTAGGGGACTATTTTTTTGCGTTCTCTCAACAGTCAACATACATAGTACGCGTAAAAATAAATTATAATTAAGTTCAAAGTCAAAGTCAAATAAATTTTATTCAAATTAAAAAGTTACGAGCTTCATTTTTTGAACGTCAAATTCATTGCCACCGGTTCACTAAAATTAATGCCTCAGACCTCAAACACTCAGCGGGACATTTTTTTTCTTTTCTTTTTTTCAAATTGGTTATTATCAATTTTCAATTATTTATTATTGACAATAATATCTTTGAAACAGACTGGAGCGAGCATTTCGTGCCTAAGGCGTGTTATCATTTATAAAATCATTAAGTAAGTAATAAGGAATAACCTTTAAAACACAAAATTCTTTTCACATTTTTTTAAAATTGTGATATAGAACAATCGCGAACGTTTTCTGTGTTCCTATTGTATTGTTAGACTAGCAACTACTGTGATTCAATGACTACTATCTATGGCCTTTATGGCCTATTATTCTAGAATCCTAAAAATAAAAATATTTGGACTAGACTAGCAATTGCTGTAAGTAGTCCAACTAGGTCCATTCTACTTTTCTGGCAATTGCTGTAAGTAGTCCAACGAGGTCCATTCTACTTTTCTGGCTTATGGTATCTGAACTTTCTGTTTTTTAGTATATTTTTAGTATATTTGGAAAAAAAATGTCCAAATAAAAATGATTCCTTTAAAAAAAATAAGGTTCAGAATTCATAGGATATAATATAATAAGTTTTAACCGTTCAATTTACGATATTTTTTAATTTATTTATTCCAGGTGACGATTTAGAGACCCTGCTGGATGAAGTGGTGCGTGCAAATAACCGTGGGGTGTCCGCCTCTAAGAATGTGACGGGAGGGCCTAATTGGAGCTTTGGACAGTCGTTGTTTTTCTCGTCCACCGTCGTCACTACTATTGGTAAAGATTTTCAATTATTTTATAGTACAGTCAGACAATATAGTCAAATGTTTAAAAGTACCAAAGTAAGTACATATATAATTACCGTTAATAAGATTAAGAACTGCTTAGAACTATTTAAAGCCAAAAATGAGACAAAATATTTTACAAACAACCTGCAACTACAAATTTCCTTCATTACTAGTTAGATTACTACTGAGGTCATCATGGCACAGTGGTACAACCTCTGATTATAAGCGCTATGATTGTGGTTTTGATACCCGTTTGAGCACCCTTAGTTTGTTTCCCCACAGCGGTAATATAAAATCTAAAAGATCTAGAGTTACGGAATATTTTGATATTACATTCCATCTGCTTACCATGCTATATGTGAGATCTGGGAAAATAAAGCTTACTACTAGAATTATTGCTGAAAAGATTCAACTTCGTTTTTTAATATTTTAGTTAAGAAGGTATATAAGAATAAAAAAAGATGTTATTAAGGATTGAGAATATAAAATAGAATAAACGACAGTCGACTCTAATTGATTCAGATTTTGTTTTATATATCCCCATCCCTTTCTCTTGTTAGTTCACTATACAGCTTCGTGTCCCGAAGGACAGCCCGTCGTCAATCTTAATTAAGGACTATTAGAGTATCTTAGTACTTAATATTAATTATTTATTTGGTATTGTTTATTTTTAATTAGATAAAAAAATATTGTAAGCCTTTTAAGAAATATGATTGTCAATGTCAGTAATAGAGTTTAAGATACAAGCGTTTCATGCTTATCCCACATTTAACAGGGTTCATAGAAAGAACCTTTATCCGCTTTACGCCCGTACTAGAGACGATACGTGTTGAGTGAGAGCAGAGCATGAAAGTAAATCTCTCCCCCAAATGTGGATCGAACTTATAAGTGTCACGTTTTCAGTCAGACATTCCACTGTGCTACGACAGCGTTAATGATAATGTTTACATTTGATATAAATTCAGTATATATACTACAATAGTACTAGTTGGACACTAGTTGGTACGGTGGACGATTAAGAATAAGTTTCTTAGCACATCAATACGTTACTATGTTATTTTTTCTATTTTTTCCAGGCTACGGTCATGTGACACCTCTCTCAAAGCCTGGGAAGCTATTTTGCATGGTATACGCCCTTCTCGGCATTCCCCTAACTTTGGTTCTATTATCAGCGCTAGTGGAGCGCCTTTTGTTACCGGCTACAGCTCTTTTGAGGTCTTTAAATGCTGCATTGGGACATTTGTACCGCCCGTTCACTATACGTTTGGTGCATCTGATGATTATTGGTGAGTTGTTGCTTTTTGTTATATCATTTGAAATAATTAAGCTGATAAAATATTTCACGTGTCAAGTATAGTTCCGTTCTAATCTTAAGGGTGCACAAGACCTGTACCCAGGTCCCTTATGAGTGACCCATATGTATGTTAAAAAATGCATTTTGCTATTTAATTTATCACATATTACTTTTTTAATAAAGATTTTTATATTCTTTTAATTTCAACAACAAAGATAAAAACAAAAAAGGCAATGACAAAATAAGGTCGTGGTATCATAAAACGCATACGCTTATATACCCAACGCAAGAAAAAACCGGTTCCAAAAATATGTAAAGCAAAAAATCAAACCTTAACCACGATAAAAAATCTTTACATTAAAAAACATTGTGTATATGTTGTATATATGTACATCCTTATTATGCCATGTGTATTCTATTCCAGTAACAATCCTAGTAGTATTCTTCCTACTGGTGCCAGCGGCTGTCTTTGACGCTATGGAACCAGACTGGGACTATTTGGATTCGTTCTACTATTGCTTCATTTCCCTTACAACTATTGGCTTGGGAGATTATATTCCGGGAGACTACCCGGCACAGCCATACCGACCTGTTTATAAAGTTGCTGCTACTTGTAAGTATATTTTTTTACATAAATTGTCGAATTCGAATAAACTAACTACTAACTGCTAACTACTTGCTACTATATAAAATATACTACTGGACAAAGATAACATTTCATTTGTCTACTACAAAATATAAGAGAACTTTGCGTTTAAAATTTTCAGTTGTCCTTTGACTTTGAAATTAATAAAGTATTACCATATAACAAAAATTTCCAGGTTACTTGATCGCTGGCCTGACCTTCTTGATGCTAACATTAACCGTTTTCTACGATATACCACAATTGAATTTGAGTACCGTATTTTCGTCGATGAAACTTGACGAGGATCCAGAGAAAATGCGGCTAAGTGGCTCAGGAGTTATGGGACCAGGATACGGAATTGGAGGATTGGTTATGAGGGATGACTATCATCATGATCAACGACGCTCAGTTGTTCATATTAGACCTCATCTTGATGACAGCCCCAGCCCTGAGGACACTACGCCAGTTCACGCACGCGATATCCGAGTACATTAAACTGCTTTAAACGGTGTAACACAATTGATTTGCCACATTTTTTATTATAATGCCAAAACTATTAATAGTTTTTGGCTTTCTGTTTATCTTAGAGTTATTGCGCTTAGTAGTTTTGTTGATTAAAAAAATTAAATTGTCTTATTAATGTTGACAGTAAAAATATATGTTAGATGTCATTTGTATTACAGATATGAATATGTGTCTATTCGTGTGTTTGCTTGAATTCATAATATTATTCTTCTTTATATATAATAAATGTTAGGGACACATAGAGTATAAAATCATTTCTATAAAATGTAATGCATTGATGTTATTATTTTAGATGGTTTTATTTATTATTAGTTATTAATTTGTAAGCCGAATAAAATCATCGACTATCGCTTCGTTGGCAACCGTCCTTCACTCGTATATTTAAAAGTCATTCCTTCTAGCAATTTACTGCACACCTGTTTCGTTTAATAAATCGAACTTAGTTCGCTAAAAAGACTGAGGAGGATATAAATTTTTCTCACTTTTCTATGTTAAAACGTAAAATATAAAGCTAAAATATATAAATACGAATTTCATAAAATTTTATAAAAGCAGACTGAACTGAACTTAAACTTTTTAGTCTGTATTGTATACGTGAAAATATCAAAAAATCATTCCAATCGGTGGCATATCATAATATATTTAGAATACATTTTATAAACAATATACAGAAGATTTCTTCAGTTAAATTATATTGTAATTTATGCCAAATGATTGTGAACATTCCTAGAATTTTCAACACTAATAATTATGTCCAAGCTCATGTATCAATGAAATTTAAATAAATTAAAAAAATACAGTTAAATGTCACTGTCGCTGTAGCGGTAATATATGCACAGACCAAGCATTTGTTTGGTTAATCAAATGATTTTATATTATTTGGAATATTTATATAAAAATAATATTAATACTTAAAATACTTTGAAACTTTTGTTAAATTGTTCCTTAATTATTGGCATGGCATTAATTTTGTTTTATTTCATATACTGTGGCTGTGACAAGCATGAGATGTATGTACATAATATCCTAAAAATATTTTCTTTAAACCTCATTCAATCGAAATCTATGACAATATGTAGCTAACGCAAAAAAGTGCACATTATATATTTACTTTAATAGATCATCTATATCGCTACTTTTAGTGAGACTAAAGTAGAATAGACTTTATGTACTATCCATGACATTAAGCCTATAGATATGTTAAATCATAACCTTATCAATTAAAGAAATTTTATATTCCCTGTTAAATATATTTCGATGTTTATAAAGTTATTAATTTAAAAGTCTCATAGATTTGAACTATGTACAATATATACGTGTTATCCACTTAACCAATTATAATGCGTTATCACAAAAGTCACAAATATTTATTATAATCTTTAGCAATATATTTATATTTACAGGGACAATTCCACTATAGATATTATATCTACCTAATAATAAATCATAGAATTATGCGTGTTTAACATTGAAAATTAACCTTTAACTATTTAGCTGAATGTGTTGAATTAGTAGATAAGAAAAACATATTCTATCATTTAAATTAAATAAATCACTTTATAAAAAAAATATATTTAAATATAATAATTGCAAAGAATAGGAACTAGTTTACATAATTACTGTGAAAACACTGATTGCCTTTACTGGTAAATCGCATAAATCGTGTATTGTATTTGATGCAAATCTGAATAAAGTAATAAATGTGATATTAGTATTTTTATTTCCACTTAAACTTCTTCTATGTCTACTTTACTATGACCTTTTGTTTTATATAAATAAAAAAAACAATGACATTTGATTTAATATAAATTAGATGATTATTGTCAATTTTCAAAGAATCGATATTAAGTAAAAAATAAATCTCGTAGATTGAAAGCCATAAGCATCACTAAACATTAATGAACTGAACTGAACAAATACTGATATTAAAAAAATCAGAACAAAAAATGGAGTATTTGGTGGTAAATTCTATATAGCACTAATTAATATTATGTGTGATTTTAAATATATTGTTGTGGTTTTTATCATTAAAACATATAAGAAGAGTATATATTAAAATAACATTAATTTACATCGAATAAATTAATGTTATTTAAATATGTCTTTATGTTATCGAGAAACTATGTTAAATTTTAGTAAATACGTTGTTGTTGACTTTGCCGACAAAAATCAAAATTTAAATATGTAGTGTAGGTAGAGGTGAGCTGTATTCGAACTCTAGTCGAGTCGAATAATCGTTACACTAGGTTTACGGCAATACAACGTGGCCAAAATGTTGAAAATTAAATATTAAAAGTAAATATATTTTTTGCTATACCAGTACTAGTAGTAATAATAATTCATATTTCATTGTAAAGTAGCTGAAAATATTTGAAATTTCACAAAAGTTCACTGTTCTTATCGTAGTTTAAACATAAAATATTTTACATTTAGTCTGTGGTTAATATTCAAAGCCGTGGTTCACCATCTGCTGTCTGTGGCGCAAAGTTAGTATTTCTGAAAAAATATTATTCAATAACCTTAAAATAATTATATTATCCTTGATTTTTGTCAAATATACTTAAAAATAATCATGGATACACCAGTCTCAGCGTTTGCTATGTATAAATCTAAGAAGCAACAAAATGAAATGAAAAAGAAGCAACGAAAACTTAGAAATAATGCTAATAAACAAGTGCCGCCGAATGCTGCTAATGGAAATGTTAAAAAAGTTGGTGAAAATATTATGAGAGAAATCGGATTAAAACTTAAACAAAAACAAAAGAAAATGAAAGATTCCAAAAATATTACAAAGAAAAAGTCTCATAAGAAGAATAAAGCAAAAAAAGGCACTAAGAAAGTAAATGATACAAATGTAAACATTAAATCTTCTGAAAGCGATGATAACCCGGCACAATTTGTAGCTGTACCTAAAATCGAATACAAACAAAAGCAAACAATTTATGAAGATGATAAGGCATCATTAAATTCCAGTAATGGCAGCTTTGAATTTACACCAGTCCAAACTGATAGCACAGAAGAAGGATTAAAAGTGTTTAAATGGATGATTGCCCCATTTAGCCCTCAAGATTTCCTTAACGAAATTTGGGAAAAGAAGCCATTACATATTGCTAGAAAAAAACCACTCTATTACAATGACATTATTTCAACTCCTGCAATAGATACAATGCTGAGAACAGATAATATACAATTTACAAAAAATATAGACATCACTTCATATGTAGATGGTGTAAGAGAAACTCATAATCCAGAAGGCAGAGCCCATCCTCATTTAGTATGGGACTTTTACTTAAATGGTTTCAGTATTAGACTGTTAAATCCACAAACTTATATTTCTCGGCTACATTTACTTAATGCAACACTACAAGAATTTTTTAATTCCTTTGTGGGTGCAAATGCATACCTCACTCCTCCAGACAGTCAAGGTTTTGCACCACATTATGATGACATTGAAGCATTTATTCTGCAAACAGAAGGGAAAAAGCATTGGAGAATATATAAACCCAGAGATGATAGTGAAGTACTGCCAAGAACTTCATCAAAAAATTTTTCAGATGAAGAAATTGGAGAGCCAATTTTAGAAGTCACATTAAAAGCTGGTGATATGCTATACTTCCCTCGAGGATACATACACCAGGGTGTGACTATAGATGGAGAACATTCTTTACATGTCACAATTAGCATGTATCAAAAACACTCTTGGGCAGATCTGTTTGAAAAAATGATCCCTGCCGCATTACAAATTGCAATTAATGAAAATATTGAATTAAGACAAGGTTTACCATTTGATATTTATGACAACTTTGGTCTTGTACATTCAGATATGAATACTCCTCGTAAAACAGAGATTGAAGATACAATCAATAATCTATTTGACAAAATAAAAAAATATTTACCCATTGATGAAGCTGTTGACCAAATGAGCAAGAAATACTTACAAGATGCATTGCCACCAGTTTTAAATGATTTGGAAAAATCAGTTACAGTGTATGGCGACACAGATCTAATGATTGAAAATTGTAAAGTAACTAACAGAGTAGAAATAGGTTTGGAAACTAGAATTAGATTATTACGTAAAAATATATTAAGAATGGTTTCTGAAGACCGCATAAGATTATATTATTATGCCGAGAACTCTCTGGAATACCATGGATGTGAGCTGCCATTTTTAGAAATTGAAGAAGACATGGCTCCCGCTATTGAAACATTAATAACTTCATATCCAGAATATGTATCTGTGGAAAACTTAGATATACCAAATGAATCTGATAAAGTACAAATTGCAGATGCTTTGTGGAGCAGAGGTTTGATTATGACTGAATATCCTTTAGAAAACATAGATGATGATTAAACATTTTACATATGAATGTTTTTATTTCATCCAATTTTAACACTTTGTTAATATTTTTATAAGGTTGTACATTAATAATACTCGCTGGATGTGGTTCTCTGATTATAGTTCACATAAGTATTTTTGCTACAGATTATTTTTATCCTTGATAACAATAAAAAATCAATGGTATACAAAAGGTGGACTCAATGCTAAAAAAGAATTCCTAATCAACTTATTATGATATGTAGATAACAAATACATGTAGTGCAATAAATATACACAAACTGAAAATAAGTACATAAACATAATTATTATAACAAAATTTAAATACAAATAATTTATTTACATTTAAAATATCTCTACATTTATTTCCTGCGTGACAAGTCTGCCTTTTGTGCATTAAAGGATAAATATATTATTGACTAGTTATGCTATAATATACACAGGAATAAAAACAAACCATTCTACTGTAAAAATTTTATTATCAAAAAATGTATGAGAAATTGAGCACCCCATTCATTTTTTAAGCTAAATGATCTACCAAGCTTAAAATAGGCGAGTGATAAATACATATACAATATCATTTATAATGGCAGGTTATTACTTTTAATTGAGAATGTTATGAATAGGCAAAGGTTTATATACTCGAAATATTTAAAAAAAAATTGTATAATTATCCATATTATGTTTCTACAAATATATTTTTACTAAATAACCCAATGCCTAAAGTACTTAAAAATATAATAGAATATTACAATTACAAATTATGGCGAGGATAATGAATTTGCTAATGTACAATGAGAAAAATTATTGCCTCAATGTCCCATCACAGATTTTAGATGTGTAGATAGTTCTGTGACAGTTTCTAATTTTATCATATAAAATAGCTATGCCCTTACAATTTCTATATAATCTTATGTACTAACTATTAACTTACTATTAAAGTCAGAAATAACTTACTAGTTTATGTGTTTAAGCTATTGGACATTGTTAATGTGGCAACTACTCAAAATTTAAATGCTATATGTATTTGAAAATATTGACTACATACAAGTACATGGTTAATTTTGGACATAATAAATAATATCAATATATCATTACATGTTTAAATTACATTTCAATAGCTGGCATGCATCATTGGATTACACAAAATTTATTAAGGCTATAAAGAACATAGCCGTTTACTTTATGACAGTTAAAAATGTAAGACAAATTATGCTGAAACCTCTTGTGGATTATTTTGCTCCTCCATAATTGCTTTGGATGCACATTTGTAATGTTTTTTTACATCATTATTAAAGCCCTCCCGGTTTCTTGCAATCTCTATGGCATAGAACTGAACTCTTGGCACTAATATGGTATTTTGTTCTGAGTAATCACCTTTAGTATCTGCACGAAGTAGGGTTCCAAAACTGTAATCTTCTACAATGTTTTTGAATTTTTCACAATATATACGCCATTTAGCTTTATTAACATTATTTTTAATTTCGCCCTCTTTAATATATGAAATGTTTAAATCTGGAAAATCTTGTCTAAAATGTGTGTATATCAAATCATCATGAGGGGTTAATCGAAGCCATCTCGTATCTACTGAACAAAGCACCTGTAAGAAAAATTTAGTATGAAAAAAGTTTCGGTTAATTTAGAAAGAGGTTATTAAATTGTAACCAACATTAAAATAAATATCACTGTGCTCCATCGCTCTGGCAGCCCACAAGTGCTCAAGGGTCTCATCATTACCAAATTCCTCAGCAGGTCTTGTAAGCACGTCCTGAAATACATAAAATTATAGTATCGCATAATATAACTTAAGTATGCTGAGGTTTTACTATAACTATATGTACTTGCCATTGTTAATTATTTTATAGATCAATTGGACTAGACGATAACAACTTCACCGGCGTAACTTATAATTAATAATATTTATTTAACGTTTTTTTAATAAAATTGAACACGATTTAGCAAAAATCAAATGCACCCGAAAATTGCCGTCAGATGGAGTACAGATTACACACAACTTGTTTGGCAAATTGGTACAGATTCTATATAATAAGTAATCAAGTAATACACAAGTATTTGGATCCTTGTTAGGATTATTTAAACATAACATTGGATTATAGATTTTATTTTTAAAGATTTTTTTAAATTCTTCTTCATTTCACTGGCAATTCATATTTTGGTACTGGTATTCTTTTTATTTCATATTTAAAGATTTGTGGACTTCAATTTGGTAATACATATTATGAAAAAAGAGATTAAAATTTTAACCTAAGTATCGTATTCATTCATATTATTTTGTACAATATATATACAGTATATATAATAATTATAATAATTATTTAATATCATTTATTAGATTTTAGGACATAACTGAATGAAATTAAAATAAATGTTTTATGTATAACATCTAAATACGCTACGAGTGACCTTGTAATATACATTAATTATTTCTTATACTTTTGGAAATATAATTAAAACAAGATATTCATAATCAGTTAAACAAGCAAAGTAATAATTATTAAACAAGCAAAGTTCTGTGAAAAAATTATAATTTAATGTGAGATATTTAAATATTAAAATTAATTAAACATAATTATAAAATAGCTAAAAATTTAAAATAACGTGTAACCTAAAAATGAACGTATTTTTTTTATTCCAGAACATAGTCGTTAGATGAGACAAAAATAGTAAAAATTACCATACAAAAAGAGACAAAACACTCGGATCACTTCGTACAAATTTCGTATTAATCTATGACTCCATTGGAGGAGGGAAAAAAGAGGGTGGCGCATGCGCGTTAGGCCGACGCCATCTCTAAACTTCTGTGCATAATACTTGTTGAAAGATTTCGACGAATTATGTGATATTAGCGTACGCTAATTCGTGATAAAAAACGTTAATCATGGAATTATTGTGCCGCGAGTGAGGTCAAGTGTATATGTGCAGCGTTTGATGACTGTATTATTCCAATCAGTGCCGACGGCGGGGTCTCGATCGTGCGGAAGTTTCTTAGCTATAGCAACGCATATTTTTTTGCGGCTATCTCTGCCGCGCTCGCTACACATCAATTTTATGAGCATTTATCGCCAGTTTTTCTAGTGGTAACTTTTAAACGTTATTTCCAGCTTTTTTTCCACTGTTTTCCATAAAAGTAATAAACGCGGGCATAGTCACCTCGGCGGCGTTCTTACGCGCGTACGCCTATACATAGACAACAATTATGTATGAATTATTGTTTTGGGTCAAAGACATCTCGGTGTTCTGAATCAACAACAACAGTGTACAATCTTTATGTTTCAGCTATTTCACGGTGAAGCAAGTGAGTTTTAAGTTGATATGAACTCTGCTTTAAAACCAGTGCTACCCCAGCCGGGGGTGCCTCAGCCTGGCGGCCAGGCGAGTCCTGCCAAGGGGAACGTCGCGAGCGCGAATCACGCAATAGGGTTGCCGCAGGGCGCTCAAAACTCTCTACACCACGGCTCCAACAACCTGATCGGGCAGAACCTTACACACCATCCCGTAAATATACCTCCGCTGCCGTCCCACGCGGTGCCGTCCATGGCTCCCGTGTCTGCTAACATGGCCCAGATGGCACAAAACATGAGCCACCACGGAAACTTGTCGCATATTACACAAAATTCAGTTACTCCAGCAAATGTAGCTGCTAGCCCTAGTAAAAGTGCAACCACGAGTGCGCCTCTCAGCTTAGTTCAAGACAAAGTGTCAACCACATCACAGCCCTTAGCTTTAACTAGAACACCTGAGAAAAAAGAACCTGATTCAACAGGCCCTGCTAATGGCACTGTTGAGTCACCAAAATCTGGACCAAATGCACCTGTCACGCTAAAACCTCAGAATCCTGAATCTAAACAGGACAAGCAAGATATTGCTAAAACTTCACCAAGCACTCCAAAGCCTCCTGAAAAGGCAGCTAGCACTCCTTCTACCCCTCAAAAGCCAGAGACTTCAAATTCTGTTAGCCAAGCCGAAAGTCCTGCACTGCCTAAAGTAGCCACAGCTAATGAAGTACCAGAAAAGTCACCTTCAAAACCCACAGAACCCAAGCCAGCACCTGATGCAGATGTAGCACCCACACAAAGTGATAGCAAACCTGTACCTGAGTCAGCTAATGATAATCAAAATCAAGAGAAACCTTCTCCACAGAAAGAACCTGTAGAAAATGTGAAAGCTGAAGAGAAAGAAAATAAACCAGAAGTGACTGAAAAACCAGTACAACAGACATCAGAAGAAAAAAAAGAAAAAGAAGTGAAAGCAGAGTCTCCCAAACAAGAAGAACAGGAACCACAAAAAGAAGAACCAAAAGTAGAAGAAAAAAAGGCAGAAGTTAAAACTCCTTCTAAAGCAGAATCTAAAACAATACCTAAATCTACTTTAAAGTTGGCTACAGTGACACCTCCAATGAGGAAAAGACGACAGGCTTCGGAAAAAGTGGATGGGCCAACCCCAGCTAAAAGGCAACCTGAGGGTGATGTGCCACCTGATACAAGAACTAAAAGGAATCGGACAAAGGTAATTAATTATTTGTTCATTTCTTGCTTTAATTTCTTTTCTAATTACCAAATCATACATTCTTACCTAAAAATAAATAAGGTAAGTTATGTATTAATTTTTTTAACATTTTAAAGAAACTATTTTGAATATACAATAAAATCTTTTTAAAAAAATAAATGTTCAATGTTTAGTAAGGTAAATTTTTAACTAAGTTAGACTTCAAGCTAGTATTTAAGCTAGAAGTTAGAATTCGATTCTAATTCATGGGAACGCTTATGGTTATAATATTTTGGCTTTGGTTAGGTTTTTCTTGTCTGTAAGTCACTCGGTGAAGGAAGAGTTTTATATATATAGATATATATATATAAAGATATATATATATATATATATATATATATATATATATATATATATATATATATAAATATATATATATATATATATATAAGACTGATGAAAAAATTTACAATATATGAAATAGATGTCATTCATTTTCCTTTAACGAGCATAAAGAATGTAGGTTCGATTTTAGTTTGTAATTAATATGCAGAATGATTTACCACCAGTTCACTAAACTTAATGCCTCAGAGCTGAGAAAAACTCAGCGGGACATTTTTTTATATTACAATAGAAATGTACATGCTTTTATACAAAAAAATACTGTCAGCAATGGAAATTTAAATTCAATAACCATTTCTTATACGTGACATTCTAATTTCGATGTGATTTGTGAAGAAATTAATAAAATTAAGCATTTTTTTTCTTTTAAATGAATTTTGTTTATGCTTTGCTCTTAATAGATCAATATCGGGCTGTGATTGGTCACTTAAATTTTTTTTTTTTTACATACTCTGAATCGAGTAATAATTTTTTAATACAATACATTGTATGGATGATTTTTTTGAGTATTATAGTTTAATATATTCAATTGATTTTTATTTAAAAAAGCTACAAAATAGTAGTTCTCAAACTATTGTCTGTGGCGGTATATATATAGTAAATATAGGTAGATCACTGAAATAACGACGCAACTAATCAAATGGAAAAACTCATAACTATATTTGTACAGACAGTTATATATTAATTTTTATTAAGACAAATAAGCAATAATAATATTTTACCCAAATTTTTCTAATACATCCAACAATTTAATGAATGAAAATGAAAAATTTTTAATAGATGGGTTAAAGGCAAGTTTTTTTAACATTATTGAAAACCACACGGTAAAGGAATTCGTCCAAGGCGTCATTGTGACGCAGTTAATACGTGACTGATGGAGATAGTTGTATGGACATTGAAGATTGAAATGTGTTGCTTGGAATTCTTTACATAATAAGTCAGACAGATAAGTCTATTATCTGAATAATAAAATAAGAAAGTAGTACAAGTATTTAAATAAATACCTATTAGTAATGAATATTAAAATAAAATAATGAGTACACAGAGGAGGACATTTTGGCTTAACTAACTTCCACGCTTTTCCATTGCTGTTTCCATGGCACCCTGTTCTCAGCGTGCCTTAAAACTTCTGTAATAGGATCCTGTTAATTCTTTGACAGCGTTACACCATCGCCGAGGAGATCGACCTCTAAATCTTCTTTCGTCTACGGTCTGGTTGTATTCAAACTCTGCGGCCAAAGTATTGGAGTATTTGCTAAAAACTGATAGTGTAGTATGGTTTTAATTTTGCACCGTGTAAAGTGACTATATGCATACTATGCTGAAAGTTACATGACTAATTATTTTATATATTATATTGAGTAAATATGTTTATAGTAAGCCTTTTCTGTATCGTGAAAAAAGCCTGACTTTTAGAGTTCCTTTTAATATTGCATATTTTTGTTTCCAGGTACAATTATATCAGTCTCCAACACCGGAAATAGCGATGGCGACAAAACTGTCGGCGTCAGCGGGACGGTCTACGCCGACCAAGCCGAACGACGACAAACTTATCGTCTTTTACAAGTAAAGTATTTATTTATATTAAATATTTATAATAATTTTCCATCCCAGAATTGATCTTTTTTAAATATGAATTGCCATTTCCTGGCGGTGATTCTTAGAAAAAAAGTAATGTGTAAAACTCATCAGAATTGGCACCTAATGGTCAACCTCAAGGTCTCTAGTCTCTACCAAAATATAGTTTTGTGCGGTTGTGGATTGAACCCCAATCCTTACGGCAAATAAGCTCTACATCTCTGATCATTAGGTTCTATGAGCAAACCTCTACTTATACAATACTAGCTTTTGCAATGTGTACTTACCATTTATTACCTCTTAATAGGGGAGTATTCTTAAACTTATATACCTATTTTCATACTTCCAAATCTAAAAATGAGGAAATTCCCTATACATTTAAACCCTTACTTTACAACTTAGGGGGTTGAATTTGTAAAAATTCTATTATAGTGTTCACTTGCATCATGAGAGGAACCTTTGTACCAAATTTCAAGTTTCTAGGTACAGTTGTTTCAACTGTGCATCGATATATAAATCAGTCAGTCAATCCGGTTTGCCTTTTATATAGATATAGATGGTATACTAATGTTTATTTTTTTCTTGAAAATGATTTTTTTATTTTGTTCACAGAAACGAATACTTAGCGGTACGTAACGCGGAGGGAGGTTTCTACGTGTGCCAAACCGTACAAAACGTGTACAGAACCACTCGTAAAATAAAAATACGCTGGCTGTCTCAAGATAAATCAGATTCCTCCGGAGAGACTTATAAACCTGACTTTTATGACGTAACAGGTGAAACTAAATTTTTTATATATTTTTTTCATTCTCATATTTTATCCCGCACATGGGGCGAAGTAGAGAAAAATTTAGTGTCAAGGCACTACAATTTCAGCTCTCTGCTCAAATTTGAGACAAAAATATCTAAAGTCGGGCACCGTCCGTCCGCAGACATGGAGTGCGTGCTGACGACGCTGTCGCTGTCGCGCGGCGGCGGCGCGGGCGCTGGCGGGGCGGCGGCCGGGGGCGGCGGCGGCGGCGGGGCGCAGCGCCTGCGCGCGGCGGAGCGGGCGCGCGCGCACTCCATCCTGCAGCGCGCGCTGCGGGCCGAGCAGAGCGGCGCCAACTGCCTGCAGCTCACCGAGGAGCACCCTGACGGACGTGAGTGCCGCCGTCTTGTTCTACTACTGTGTCTACTACACAGCATAATAATACACTAGAATACAATTTCTATTTTCATATTTATACAGATATACACATACATATTATATTTCTGTAAATATATAAATGTACATGCTCACAAAATGTACCATAATATGTAATAAGTAATTGCATTCAAACCGAATGCAGTCAAGATAATAAAAAAAATAAACACAAAATCAAATGTGTTAACACAAATTAAGTTAGTATATATATAATTACAATTTTTTTAATATTTTAAGATGACACAAATATAACTTTACTATTTATTATATTATTAATTTACTATACATCATCCTCATCTATAACGAACACACTGTCCGCAGTGGACCTGTCGCTGTACACGGACGAGTCGCAGCTCGACAAGAAGTCGCGTAAACGCAACAGCTCAAAGAGTCCGAGGGACGCGGACGCTGGCGACGCTGCGGTAATATAAATAAATAGTTACGAATACTACTATTCAATGTCTACATAAATTAGTATTACTATTGACGACGTGGTACAGTGGGATGTGGGTTCGATCCCCACTCGGAGTATGAACCATTTTTATCTCCTCGCTCCGGTGAGACGTAATGCGGCTTTGAGTTTCCATCATCCACCTTGCTACGTGCGGGATGAAGTTTTAGTACAATAGGTACATAGTTAAAACTACCATGCCGCCATTGATCCACAATAGGGTTGTATGGAATATAAATGGTATTCTATTTTATATTCTGTATGTGATGGGGCAACGTCATGGTGAGTTTTCCTACTTTTTTCTGCCTGTGCTGCGATTTGCGCAATAAGCGTCAAGGTCAGATCAAAAGTCCGCCATTACCATTGTTGTATTTAGGATCCACGTCTATTAATTAGTATTTAATTTATCAGCTATTTATCAACTTCAGGTTCCCCAATTTAATTCTGAAATTTGAATTCAATTGATAACTGTGATAAAAATACATTAATTTAATTAATTTTACAATACAACAAATTAATTTTACAAGCTTTGTAGCTCAATCAAAAGTTCTATAAGCATACAATCGCATTCCACCAGACGCCGCGAGCGCGCGCGCGCCGCAGCCCGCCGCCGCGCAAGCCGCGCACGCCGCGCCCCCCGCGCACCCCGCCCCGCGGCCGGCCTGCGGCGGGCAAGCGGCAAGGTAGTACGGCCAATGTGGCGCCCGCTAGCAAGGTAGGCATAGTACGACGGATATATAGAAATGTACGTATCTGCTGACATCCTGTTTAACACGTGAGCTTTGTCTGGACGAGTGCGAGCGACGGCTGACGAGGGGAACGACTTGACGCTAGCCACATACACCCGCCAGTCATAGCTATAGCTTTCTTAATAGTTTTGAATCTCAAGTAAAAAAAGTTTTATTGGTTACGAGGGCAAAAGAGCCCTCGGTGATGTAGTGTAATATTTGGTCTATATTTGAGGCCTGGAAGAACATCCTTGAAAATTCAATTCCAAGAAATTGAGGATAGAGTGGATCACATCGAAGCGGTTAATCTGATATAGCCTGCCCCAGTAGATTAAGTGACAAAAAAAATATATATTAAAACCAGTAGTTCCCGACATTAACGATGAATTCCAACATTATATAATAATATGTGTTATTTTATCAAATAATTGTTAAATTATCTTTATCATATACACATAGATCTTAATTTAATTCGGTTTTGTAAATATATGGACAAAGACTGACTTGACAAGGAATGTTTGGGATTTGAAAGAATATGATTGTTTTTATATTTATAAATGCATGTTATTGTATGAATGTTTGATGTGTTTATGTTTCTTTGATTATATCCCAAAAAAAAAAACACTACTTTCACTTTTTTTTATGTATAATAAAAAATTATTGAACTGTTTTTTTTTTTTGTATTTTAATTAAAAAGCATGAGTCGATTTTGAGAGTTTTAGTGAAGTGATGTGAAAGTATTTATTGTATATGCATGCGTAGTACGAATGTTACAGATTGCAAGTTGATTGGGTCAAGGTACATTTTATTTTTTTTCTATTATTCCAACCATTGCATAACATTCTCATAATCATGAAATTAAGAAATATGACATTAAAATATTTTTTATACTTACTACAAGGAATTCAATAAATATTAATGATATGACATAGTAAATATCATTCACCTTCATCTATCATCACTTGCTTTTTGTGTTTAATATATTTTTTTTAAATTTTATTTTAATATAAATTGGTGATATGCAATTTTATATATATATATATATATATATATATATATATATATATATATATATATATATATATATTTTGTTTACGCATGTAACTATTGCATGCTCAAGAAAAAAATTGTTTGACAGAAACACTAATAATACTAATACATATATTAATTGAAAATTGCATGATTTGAAACTGAAATTGGTTTCTTAATATAAAATTTTAAATTGTATGCTGTTTCTATCCATTTGATATATAAGATATGTAAAATTAATTTATTTTGAAATAAAATACAACGAAATTTTTTCATTTTTTTTATTAATTTCAATTCAAGTTTAAAAGCAAAAAAAAATTGACACATGTAAATAAAAAATTAAATAATAATTAAATAAAGATTACAAATGATTGTTAATTGTAATGGCAATAAATTTTGCATGTAAACAGAAAAATAACAAAGTACCAACAGAATATTTCAATGAAGAAATGTTTTCAGACGGCCACAGCTTTATCGGAGAAGGCTAAAGCTAAAACTCCAGCGAAGAGAACCCCAAACAAGCCAACTAAAGAGGAGACCCCTGCGTCTGCGCCAAGGAAAGGACGACGAGCTGCTAAAGGTACATTATATTTGAAAAATACATAGTTAAAAAGGTTTATATTTATTATTCTATTCAAGAATATTAATTAAAATCATTTGTTTATAGTCTCAAATGACTGATGGCAACTTAATGAATTAAAAAATATTATTCTTAATATATGCATTGTCATATATTATGTCCAAAGTTTTGCCAAAAAATGACTATATAAATTTTAGTGTAGCATGTTATTAACTTAACAGTTTTTCAATAACTTAGCCAAATTATTTTGAGCATTTCATCTGACTCCTAAAGTAATTGTTCCGTCATTTATCATTATAAATGAATAATAAATATTTTCAGAAAACAAGCCCTCCCCGGCCCCCACGCCGTCCACGTCCACCGGCAAGACGAGTCGCACGCGCCGCCTCATAAAGAAATAACGTCAGCGCACGCGCGTCCACGTCGACAGAGAACTTTTCTATAGCTAACATTCACTTTATCACTTACTTGTGAACAAATATGTTGTGTAATGAGAAATTACTGTTAACCAGTCAATGATCTAAATTAATAGACAATGCTCACCAACACTTAAAATTTTTAATAGTGTTCTATGCTTAATCGTTTAGGCTGTGTTGTCTGTGGCTGACTGTCATTGACGATTGACATTGATGTTTCACGTCATTGTGGTGTAATGCAACAGTTCTGGACTGGATGAAATGTTTTTTCTTTTCTCTTTTTTAAAGTGCAAAGTGAGTAACGGAGTGTCTTACAGCAGATTATCTCTGCCGATTTATGCAACAGATTTTTATTAATATATATATATATATATATATATATATATATATATATAATATATATATATATATATATATATATATATATATATATATATATATATATATATATATATATATATATATATATATAAATTTTTTAACAGGATTAAGGATAGGCGTTTGTTGCCAGGGTCTACCCACAAATATATATAAGTAATAACACTTTTTAATATCAGTTAAGAATTAATTGACTCTTTTGAGTGCGACAAGAACATCCTTTATTATTGTAAAACATTAAAAATTTATCACCATGATGACATACAATATGATCTTAGAAACTGAATAATATAATAAGTAAAATATTTTAAAAGAATTTATTAATTAAAATATAAATTTCATAAATTTTCCCCCAAAATTGACTTTTACTACATTATCGAACAAGCATTTTTTCTAAAATATAGAAATTTCTCATTACACATTACATTTAGAATTTAATTTGTATGAGGGGGTTTATACACACGTGTTTATGCATAATATCATTTTTTTTAATCTAAAACAGTATAAATGATTTTAAAAACACGTTCAATAGAAAATTCATTAATCATTAATTATTGTGTATTGATTTTAGAAAAAAAATCATTTACAACTTTTCGAAAGCGAGTGTGTGACGACCCACAATCAATTGTGATCATAGTATAGAAATAGTTCTATTTTTTGTTAAAAGAACTTTTCAAACTTTGTTGACTAAATTATATTATAACGTTACATTGGTATAATATAATCAATTAATTTCTAACATAATAGCTTTTTTTATATTATTAGAAAAAGGCTCTCTGTTCGGCATCATTTATTGTTATTGCAACATAAAGTGGAGTTTTATTTATATATATATATATATATATATATATATATATATATATATATATATATATATATATATATATATATAAATGTCTGTATGTTCGTATATGGATAAAAGGCAACATTTAACATTATTGAAAACATATTCACTATAAAAAATATAAAAAATAATAAGGGTTTTTATATATTTTTTTTGAAATGCTGCCTTATTGTTTTTTGTGTTATGATTTTTGTGAAGGTTGGTTGGTACAGTGGGTAGAAAGCTTGGTATATCAAAATGGATCACTTTATAATATTTACTTTGTATGTTTTATTTCTTTTAAAGGCTCTTGTCCTTTGGTGAGTAATATAAAAACATATGTGTTGAAAAATATCTATACTTTGTAGGGCCACTGTATGAGAAAGTAAAATATCTTTTACTTCAATTAAAATTTTGTTGTTTTATGTTGTATTAGAAAATTTTACAAATATATATTTTTAAGTTATTTCTTTTTAATTATTCAATAAACTAATAACGTGGCTTTTTTAAACAACTTTTTAGGTACGCATTTTGATATAATCAAGTCTAACTGTAGCACAACATTATATGTTTAAATTAATTATACATTGTTTACAATTTCGTTTTGTTATGGGTTCTGTATTTTAATTTTTGAATAAATAGAGCCTGTCAATTTTCTATTAAAACATTAAGAGAAATGGGGAACTTGTTCGAACACTATATGGATATGGATATAAAATGTTGAAACATCGAACTTGAAACAGATATGAAGATTTTTGACATCACAAATATTATTAACTTATATTGTATGTGAAATATATATGGTTGGTTTATAATTATTTTTTCTAACAGATTATTAAACAGTCAATGTAAATATTAAAAAATTAACAAAAAAATATCATATTATAATTATTATTATTATATAATAAATATTGGGCGAAGGAGATACTACATTCGGCCGCATTCACCAAAATGCCTTTGTACGGCTGAATGTGGTCACTCCCCAGTCCAAATAAGGAGTTATATTGAGGTTTTTGACCTCTAACGTTAAGCAATAGATTAAATAAGTTTGATTTTTGTATAAGATTAAAAAAAAACTTCTAGATTACAAGTTTAGTGCGAAGAATTGTATATTAGTACAAAGCATCTAAATTGTTTGAATTTAATGAAAAATAAAAAGTAATTGCTTAAGGATATTATTTTGATATTTTATTTTTTAATTAGGATATTTTAAAACGCAGTAATGGAATCTTATTCTGGACCAATTGTTCTAGTACTCACTTGTGTACACAACTTATTGTAACTGCCTAGATTGTGAATTACAAGGTTTTTAGGTGATGCAGCGTTTTTCTAGTAATATTTGTGGTTTATTGGGAATTTCGATTGATTTTTTTATCTAAATTAAAAAATATTAAAATCAATTTAGAAACAAATACAAATAGTATATTATACTTATTGTTTAATCGTGACATTCATATATAGATAAAGGACATCGAATTTTTTTCAAATCCCTCATTATATCAGTTGTAGTAGTATGTTTGTACAAGAATTGTATGAAAGTTTTGTTAAATAGAATCAACTTGTATATCTAAGTCTACAAAATAACTAAGCACTAATCAGAAGTAGATTTGGTATTTATGAGGTTTATATATTACATCCAAGTACAATTTAATGTATAATAATGTAAGTGCTAATCTTTTATGATCATCTTTAATGTCTTTTTTAATTCACTTTACTTTTTAAACACAGATTTATTTATTTTTTTTATATAATCTATTAATACATAATATATTTTCAGTATAAAGCTTGATTCTATTTAACATAACCAAGTTCGATCTGCGCACATTTTGTTAAAAAACAAGTGTTTTGTTTGTATTGTGTTGATCCTTGTGGGTCTAACATTGTTGTATGAGTGTGTGTGCAACTTAGGTCGACTAAGTACCTAAATCTAGATTATATTTTAGAGTTAATTTCTAAAAATAAGATTAGTTTAAATTATTGTGTGCATTTTCTGTTTGGGACGAATGTTGTTTGGTCCTCTGGTACAATAGCGTTAACGTTTTATACTAAAAAAAATATCATTTAAGAGTACTATTGTAACAGAAAGTCCACAAATTTATATGCAATTCAGAAATAAATATTAATAATTTAAGGACATGAGTGTTTTTATTGTTACCTAGTGGGTTGGTTAGAGTTACTATTTGCCCATGAAAAGGAAGAAAATTTGCTTATTTGACAAATATGTCTATATATTAATACGTGAAGCAAAAACTTTGCACGGACGGAAGATTATGAAATATGGCACATTTATAGTTTATTATAAAGTACATAAAATCAATAAATTAAACATTACACATACTACCATATGTTTAACTATATTAAACTTTTCTATAAAGTGACATACACGTTGCTATGGCAACGCGAATGACGAAGCACTTTGAGTTACAAGATAAATGAACTTATCAAACATTAGCGTAACTAGAGGCATTATATTTCTTAAACTTCTGTGTGTGACTTCTTGTCACATATAAAAGTTCTTAAGCATCTTGGACTTCTAAAAAAAAAACCGCCAGCTCTTACGTCCTACGCTCGTGCTATTAAGACTCCCTTTCTCATTTCGGTAGGTCCTTGTTGTATTACATCGTTTTATCTTAGCTTTATCCCGCTTTAAGCGGGGTAGGCGAATATAACTTAGGGTTAAGACACCAACAAGACTTGTGTGGCGAAGCTTAATCCCGCACTTTATCCTACTGAAAAAATGAAACTCATTTACGTAAAATTGTGGTTATGATAATAAAATATCTATCAATCACAATATATATATATATATATATATATATATATATATATATATATATATATATATATATATATATATATATATATATATATATATATATATATATATATATATATATATATAATATATTAAAATAGTTGGTCTCGTTAACAAAGCAAAACGATTTTATAATGAACTTGATATTAAAATGAAATGTATATGTTATATAAATTTACAATATGTCCTAATTATTATAAATTGTATACTGGCGCATCTATTGATAAAGATGATGTTGGAATTGCTTGTTATGATCCACAACTAGAATTTAACATGAAATTTAAAAATAGTTACAAAATTTCCACAATGTACGCTGAATTGATTGCGCTGGCTGAGGTATTGTCGTATATTGAGGCAGTTAATTTTGATAAATTTATTGTTCTTACTGACTCAAAAAGTGCATTACAACATTTGGCTCGATGTACCTCGACTTTTGGAGGAACACCGATAGCCAACTCCATTATTGAAATTATCTTAAAATTAAAATCTTTGAACAAGCATGTTGTACTGCAATGGATTCCTTCTCATATTGGTATCACTGGTAATGAGAAGGTTGATACATATGCCAAAGGAGCCTGTACAGATGGAAAAGTAGTTAATGTATTGCCTTTCTATACGGACTGTCTTTATTATATTAAAGAAAAAATGTAAAAAATCTTGGCAAGAATACTTTAACAAAAGATCCAAGGAAAAAGGTATTTGGTATAAGACAATTCAACCTCAACCGTGTTGTCATTCTTGGATAGTATGCTATGCTTGTATTAATTAGACCGGGATAATATTATTGTGACAGCATTTAGACTTCGCTCCGGACACATTCCATTAAATAAATTTGGTTTCTTAATGAAGAAAACTGTCTCGCCTAATTGTTCGGATTGTGGAATTGTAGAGGATGTGTATCATATTTTAATGGAATGTACCCGTAGTGAACCTTTGGTTTCGCAAATTGCAGACAACTCGATTGGAAGTTGTAATATATATTTCTCAGATCCTACATCCAATATGGCCAAATTGTTATATAGTATAGTTAAGCTTGATATAAGTAAGCGTAAATAGTATGCAAGTATAACTAATATATTTTTGACAACTCGATTGGAAGTTGTAATATATATCTCTCAGATCCTACATCCAATATGGCCAAATTGTTATATAGTATAGTTAAGCTTGATATAAGTAAGCGTAAATAGTATGCAAGTATAACTAATATATTTTTGACAACTCGATTGGAAGTTGTAATATATATCTCTCAGATCCTACATCCAATATGGCCAAATTGTTATATAGTATAGTTTAGCTTGATATAAGTAAGCGTAAATAGTATGCAAGTGTATAACTAATATACTTTTAAGTTTATTTGTAACTACTAACCAGAGCAACATAGTCACCCAGTGACTCAGCTCTTAAAATGAGAATAAAAAAAAAAAATAGATGGTCTAAAGCGTATATTTTTTGGTACTACACGTGCGTGATAGCACTTTATTTGTAGTAGGCTTGGGTAAACTTGCAGACCGAATTTCTTTTCTCGTAAAAATAAATATATAGATAGTTATGTAAGACGAAGCATGTCTTACAGATTAGTTTAAAAATATACCAAAATATTACAACATAAATATTCTTGTAAAATTTCAACGGAAATGTATACTTTATATTTTAAGAACTGACGTGAGGATAAGTAAGGGTGGCAAATATTTAATTCAGCATGTTACATGGTAACAGCTTACAAGCATTATTTAATTTGTCTTAATAAGTTACTTCTTTATCTTAAGCTACATCTTTATTTGAATTTTAATGATCTGAACAAAAAAATAAAGATTTTGGTTACAAAATTGAAAACAAGTTTTTAGCAAAATAGGCCTAAAAAATATGCTAACATTAAATTTCATTTCATATAAAAAAATCTACGTTAACTGTAGTTTTAAAAACGTGTTTTCGTCAATATATTATAACTAGTTCATTGGGAAACAAAACAAGTAGTTAAGCTATGTACCCAAAAAATCATTACTTATTTCTAATATTAAAGATACAAATAATATATTTTTAACATACTTGTCACGATACAACAGTATATATGTTTGAACACGGCAGGGCAAATGTAGTTAATATTAAGATTTTTATAATTTCCTTATAAAGCACAAGCAATAATAAATGAAATAAATAATTTTATTGTCCTCCCCTCAATGTGTACAATATATTTAGATTACTACTATAGCCTAATATTTAGTTTACTTGGTTAAAAGGGAACTTCAGGTTCACTAAACAATAAATCTACACTGCAATGCTATATTAAATTATGTGGTTAGTCCTTTTCTATTTAAATAAAAATATGAGAATTAGAATAAAACATAAATATAGGTGTTTTTTATAATTTTATTAATCTTAAATCTATGTTCACGAGGCTTCCATTGCGGTGGCGGTCTCCTCAGTGTATTTGCCCTTCTCTGCTCCAAGAGCCGCACGTCTGCCCTTAGCGCGTCTTACTAAGATGTCCTTACGATCCTTGTTCATCTTTAGTTTTACAATAACGCACTGAAAATAAGTATTATTTGTAAATTTTGCCAATTTTAATGTTTGTTTTGGTCTGTTCTTTGATTTCAGAGCCATGGAAGTGTTTCACCAGTGATTATGTCTATAACAAAGTCTATGCAATGTTACACTGACATAATCTATGTAAGGATATATCATCATTTGAGATACCATAGAAAATCTTCTTTCTTCCAGGAAAAAATCTTTTTGCATTTTTGACCTCATTAATCTGCCTACTGGCGACATCAATATGCACTATTTGTTTAACAAAAGTAGGATTTTTTAATATTGTTTATATTAAAATTTCAAGGAGGATTTAAATTTGAAACTTCCATACTCTTGTAGGTTTTACAACAGAACTATGAAATTAATAATGAACTACAAAATATATGTATTTACATTTTTATTTCCCTATAAGCAAAATAACAATAATTAAATATTCTGTATTTATGTATTATAAATGTAATTGTTTAAATATATACCTTTGAGGGGTGGATACCGACGTATGCACTGGCACCATTAGCCTTCTCCCTTTGAATCCTCTCAATGTAAACAACAAACTTCTTACGGTACACTTGGACTACTTTGCCAACTTGCTGGCCTTTGTAATGTCCACGAACTACCTAAAAATATAATAAAATTTATTATAAAATTATTTTGGTAACTATACTACTTAACATGTACAATTAATAAGTTTGCCAAGTTAATAAATCAGAGCCATATTTTGAACCATGGTACAGAATCACTGTCTCATCCGGAGAGTTCTACAGAAAACCTACAGTACTCTCTTTCAGTGCCAGCAACATCTGCAGTCTGTGAATGGTTTGTTATCATCATGTGAATTAACTTCGGCACCTAGATATCAAGTACTTAAATAGTTTGATCACATTAGAGTAATTAAATTAATATTTATTGTTTTATATAGAATATCATTTTCAAATAGTGATCATTATGTGGTAGCCAATGGTAAATGAATAAACGATTTTAATGCAAGTTTTCATAATACAATATATGACCACATGTATATGACCACATTTTTAGTCAAAACCAATTAAAAGTAAACAAACATTAGTATTATGTACTTCAAAATTGCCAAACTAGACTTGTGACTTGATTCAGTTGATTTTTGACTTATAGGAATATTATTATTATTATTACCAGTGAGCGAGACAAGAGACAACCTACAAATTTTTCCCTTAACTGAGTTTTAAAACAACAACTATCATTGTGTAGGTTACAAATATTACAAACATTGGTAATAATTACCTGAACTTCGTCGTCTTTGCGGATGGGCATAGATTTAACATTGAATTTTTGTCTCAACTCCTTGGATAGAGGAGATGACATCAAGACTCTTCTGATGTGCGAAGGGGCGCTAAAATGCCTCTTCCTGTTTTTCCTCCTGGAGGACGTTACCAGCCTATTGTACTTCATACTGGTAGTCTTCACTGAAAACCGAAAATAACCACGTTTTACTTCACTGTTTGAAATACAATAGGTTATTGCTATGTGCGCTAAACGTCAAGTTGCCGAGGCGGTTTTTTAATTCACAATAATGTAATAGCTGAGAAATATATTTGTCTTTCAGAGAAAACATGTCTAAAGTGTAATTTTAAAACTTTCAACTATATCAATATGTGCAGCTAACGGAGATTTTTACGGATTAATTCAACGTACCCGAAACGACACGGCAAAGAATCGAGTTAAAAAGACATACAGATTATAAACACATAGACATGTCTATTTGCTAATGTTACCATGCAACAAAATAAATATATTATATAGATTAAAAAATATATTTTATTGTAGTTTTTAGTTTAGTTTCTCTAAAAATAATATTACTTACACAATCTTTTTACTATTTGAAATAAAACCAACAACATATTTTATTTATAACCTAATGCCATATTTTATTGTGTATGAAAAATTTATTAATAAAATTAGCTTCATTTTTGTAAAATTAAAACGACCAGCCCTTGTTAGCTAATATATATTTTTTTGTACTATTGAATAATCCAAACTAATAATTATATTTTATTTGCCTTAGTTCCAATTCTCAATCCCTCAAAAAATAAATGCTTGGTCAAAAACCATCTTTAAATTTTTATTATTATTACAAACATTTTAAAGATGGTTACATAGGTCTTTGCATTAAATAATTACTTTTCTATTCATTTTAAATATTTCGGAAGTAAATTTTTGTATACATTTAAGCATTTAAAATTACAAAATGAATAACTTTAAACATTAGGGATTAAAATAAAAGTTTCATTTTATCTGTATTTTAACATTTTCCTAAATATTTGTATTTTTGTAAAAGTAGAAGAGAAGAAACAAATATAAAAAAAAAGAACAAAGATCTGAGCCTATTTGAAGACATCCAAGCGCGTTTTTAAAATTACAAACTCTGTATCTATCTTCAAGATGAATAAAATGGTTGCGCAGCGTTATTTTCATATACTCATTGTGTCATGTCGTCAACATATACCTACCAATCTTAAATAAAACCTGTTTTTTTTAAAAAGTCAGCAATAAGAAAGATGTTTATTTTACTATGCATAATTATCTTCATGTCGCTAAAGTGATTACCGACGTTTTTTTGCAAAAGAACATGTTCTATACTTTCAGCGACTGCTGTTTAGAGGCGTTGTGCCATTCCCTCATGTCTTTGACGTGAAGCTTTATAACTTACTTTAAAGGTTTTCCGCATGAACAAATACGGGCTGGTTTATTTGATTTTACTTTTGGCTGTTGTAATTTAGTTTTAATTGGCACACATATATACATTATTATACTCATAATTCTTAAAATTAAATTGAATATTAAAGTGAAATAAATATAAAATATTTATATTTATTTATTTATGTAAAGTGTCAAAACTTTACAAATATTATTACACTCTATCCCCAATCTCAATTTTATTATTTTCTCAGTATTAATGTTCCCGGGCACAGATTGCTATTAAGCAATAGCGGCCTGCCTTTTGTACAATTTCTGTTTCTTAGGTATATCTTTTTTTAGTGTTCTTTTCTTGGGTATACAATAAAAGATTATTATTATTATTATATTTTATTGTATTTTATTACAATAAATTCACAATCACACAAACTACTAAGAAAATAAAAAAAAAAATTAAAAATATATATAATTGACACATGAAATAGGTTTGACACGAGAAAATAAATTACAATTCAATTACAATCAAAATGTATGTAATATTGAATATTATAATGTTATTACAAAAATATGTAAAAGATATTAAAATTTGGTAAATTTTATCCATAATACAATCCACAGAGATATGGAAAGCATGTCTACATCGGGCATAAAAAGATAGATATTTAAAGTTGATATTACTTAATTAATGGACGGAATAAAAGAGGCATATTCATGTGAACCCTATAGTTAAAACACACCGTTGTCCCCTCGAGTATTTTTTAAGACATTGTTTGTTTTGTCACGGAGCACCGAAATGAGAGTAATTTAAATATAAACGTTTAATGAAACCCACCAGTTTCTTAATAAACATTATTTTCGTACCAATTTCAAAAATGTTATGAAAAATGTAAAACAGTAATAAAATTCTATATGCGGCCATCATAATAGTTCACTGCGCCATATAATAAGCATAGCGCCGCCGTGAGGTTTTGTCTAGAGGACGTGAGGACATGTTCTAAAGAAAATCTAAACTATAATCTCATTATAAGTGTCCACATTCTTTTGTAATATAAAAAAATTAGTATTTGTATAAATATAATGTAAAATGTGAGCTAAAAGATTCATTTTTAACAGGATTACCTTTACATTTACAAATATATTCGTTTTTACCTGCAGCTTTGCCTGCTGACTAAGAATTGTATAAATTGTATTTGTATTGTACTAGCGACCCTTTTGCGGTTTCGCCAGTTTGATCGCTGTTCTTGGATTGACTCTAATACAATATGCTTATATTGTACGTTTGATATAAGAGAGAGATTAATTTTTTTATGTATGAACCCATTGAAATAAAAACAAATACTAAATATTAAGTGAAGCTTCTTAAATACAACAACAAAAACCTTATTTGAATTGATTGAGCCGTTGCTGAGATTATACGAACACGAGTGCACAAACACACACAAACAGAAAATAGACATTTTTTTAAAATAATTTATTTGGTTTCTGACACATTAATAACATATGTATATATATATATATATATATATATATATATATATATATATATATATATATATATATATATATATATATATATATATATATATATATATATATATATATATATATATATATATATATATATATATATATATATATATATATATATATATATATATAATTTAGTAGCTTTTAGGATTTATTGCTAATTGTATATAATCATATTAGTAGTGCTTATAGTTAGATGAGAAACAAACATTTATAAAGAAGCCATTTAGTCCATCATCCATCTGTTCTACGAAAGGTGTGACCAGCCCACTGCCACTTCTATTTACTGTGCTTCTAGACTATGTCTTAGACTTTGTTCTTCTGGCCGATAATCTCATTTCGGAGTTTATCCATTAGCGAGATCACGAGCATACACCTTGTCATAGCTATTTGAGTGACAAGCAGCCGGTGTCTCGGCTCCGTAGGTTATGACTGGTAGGACGCACTGATGGAACATCTTAGTCTTAAGGCATTGTGATAACAATGATTCAAGGAACTTGAACTTGAACTTGAACTTCGCAAACGTGTCTTAGCACTAGGTTCCTTGAGCTTACGGTACTTAATAGGCATAATAGGTATTGGGCATATAATTCTCCGATAGTTTCCTTTCTAATCACTTTATCTACTAAAATAATGTAATATTTGTGTATATAAATGATAATTATCATTTTATAAGTAACATTTATCTGGGTGCAAGGTACACAAATAAGCTTGCAATCGTTATTTTTTGTGTTTTCCTAAGTAAAAAAAAATGTACTCAAAAATACCATCTCCGGACAGTAATTAACACAACAAAAAAAGAATTAGCGAAATTGTTCCATCTGTTCGCGCGTGATGCGATGGACAAGGGACATAGAGATTTATTTTTATATATACATATAGATGTGTGTGTGTGTGTGTGTGTGTGTGTGTGTGTGTGTGTGTGTGAGCGCGTTAACCAAAAGATCCTGAAAAGAATGTTCTTGCCATCAATAGGTATATATAAAACTTTTGTTACGAATGCTTCGAATTGCTCCGTGGGTAGGTGAAATTTGGCATTTAGTATCCTGACGTAGTAATAGGGAAACTCTGAGAGAGGATTGTTTGAAATTCCCATAAAAATGGGGATAAAAGGATTTTTATATGACGTCGACGCAGACAATGTAATAGGCTACAATTAGTTTAATTTAAGCTTAAACGCTATCTTTATACTTATAGATAAGCAAAAATATATTTACAAATTCTAAAATTTCTCTGGTGACCCATATACCAGATATATTATATATCGCTTCGCTGTATTGACTTGATCAGGCTACTATATAATAATTATTCATCATAGTTTTTGTGAGTACGACATCCACGGGGAATTGAAATAACTTTATTTCATATTAAAATCTCAAAATTGCGCGGAAAGTCTGGAGAACGGAGTGTTTCAACACTAGGTTCTCATTGTCTAGCTTGCTATAATCAACACACAATGTTTCGAATTCAGGCAGAATGCGGAGAAATTAGTGTTTTGACACATTACATTGCGGGAAGCGCAAAGTTAAAAAAAATACTAAATCTAATCAAATATTCATTTAAATGAAATATTTTTCAACTTTAATTTGTTTACATTTTTGTTTGTGTTCTATAAAAGTATATAATATTACAATATATAATTTACGACCTACGACCTTTATTAATCTTTTTTTTCTTCGGAGTTAAAATGACAACAAAAAAAACGATAAAATTAAAAGAGATACTTTGCAAAGTAGTATTTTATTAATATAAGATAATCCAAGGATCTATGTAATCTATTCTTTGTAAGAAAATTTGCGTGACATCAAAGATTGTAATGTTATCTTTTAGATGACGTATAAGTACTTATTATTTATTACGTTACAATTAATTTATTATAAAATTTGAACAAATATATTCTATTCACATATCTTCCTTTTATCTAACAGGTAAATAAAATTGCAGTGTATGTATATGATTTCAAAAGTGCATATAGAAATTTACATGATCCATAGACAAGACACAAAATAAAAAAAATTGTTTAATTTTTTAAAAAATGTCCGTCTTTCTGTTTGTTTGTAGCTGAGCCGATTTTTATCGAACTATCACTAGGAGATAGAGGAGATTGTGCGGCAACATATAGGCATACTATATATATATATATATATATATATATATATATATATATATATATATATATATATATATATATATATATATATATATATATATATATATAACTAAAAGATATGACTAATATATGACTAAAAGGGGAAAAAAAAATTAAAAAACTTGTACTTGTACATATTCATTATTTAGAGGCAGTCCGAGAGCATGGATCAAGCGGGAGAAGCCGCTAAGGGGTCGCTAGTTGTGTATATAAAATAGCAAACGGGAAAAACTTACACAGACAGTCAGTCACACGATACATTTATTTATATGAATTTTACTCTACAAATTATTAACTACAAATTTCTAACTAGGTATATAAACAAAAAAAAAGCAAATATTTTTTTTATAACCCTGGAAAAGGATCACAATATACGCAAATACTAACGTATTGGCAAAATAAACTAATATGTATTGTCCATATTCCGTGTATTAAACTTAAAAAAAGACCATTTTTAAGTTTTTAGCAAAGTAAAATTTGCTTTTTTTTAATAATCAATTAATAAATTTTGACATACATAACATACAAATATATTACATAAAACAATATAAACTTTAAAATAAACTACCTGAGATTAACAATAGCTTGAACTCAAACTTAGTACTGACGACCCTATGACCTCTAGAGCCCAACCCGGCAAGTGGCGGATCCTAGATGTCTCTGCCGTCATTTCAGCCGGGCTTGCGCAAAACGTACACGCCCGGGCAGTGAATGGATAGACCTTGGGGGGTCCACACGTTTGCGCACCTGAGTGTCACAGTGATGATGCTGAGACGTGAGAGCGGAGGCCAGCTCTCCTGAGCCCGGCTAAAAACCATGTGCGAAGATATAGGTAAGTTGACTATGTCATACTGCTTTTTCAAGTGATTAGCGATAATTTTTTTTTGCTCTGTTATTTATTTAAATGTATGTATTATGAATGGATTTAGTGTTTTTGATGGCCACATGTGAGTTTGTTCGGGTTTGGTGGTTCAAACGTTTCAGTTACAGTTGTGTGAGGTGCTTTGTCAAAATAGTGTTACATTTTAGGCGATTTTGATTTTTTAAAGAGATAATTTTGAAATAACATGATTGATTAAATAAAGACGGTTACCGCGCCCTGTACGGTACGGTACGCATTTTAATTGTATTTATATTACAGGTAGATATATTCAATTCGAAATTTAACAAATGATTTAAATATTTAAATACTAATTTTATACTATACTTATTAAAATACTTATCGAAACTTAAATTGGAAATTTAGAAACATGAACAATGAAGTGTTTAAATACAATAACTTTTTTGATTTAAATTATTAATTAGTTCGCCGTCGTGACATCGTGATCATAGTGGCATTATGGAACAGCGTCTAAGTGCGATGGTTGTGGATTCGATTCCCGCTCGGGGGAATTATTTAATAAGAGAAGAATGTGATAAAAGTGATCTATCAGTAAATATAAAAGTGAAATAATAGGATCGTTAATAATTTATTATAGTAAATTTAAATCGTAGCTTTTTAATGTTCCGTACGTCCATTGGTTAAAAAACGCAGCGTCCTGAGTGATTTCATCTAAAATTGCCTTAGACTCCAGATTAGTGACTCACTAGAACACCAAACTAATTCGTGATTAATATAGTAATAAGTATGGTGTAGTATTTTACCAATGAAAATCATATATTTATTGTAATATATTAAATTTATAGATAGATATAGATAACATTTTATTGTATACAAATTAAAAAAAATACGTGAAATAAAAAAAATTGTTTATAATAACGTATGCAAAGACTTTACTCTCTTGCAGACAACCTTTGCATGAAAAATGAGAATTAATTAAAAAAAACGCTACATCGTTTAGAAGCATATAATTCAATGAAATAATAATATTAATATATAATATGTGTTCATAAAAATAATTTAATATTTTTAAAATAAATAAAATAATTTATTATTTTTTAATTAAATCGTGAATTAAGTGTATTAAATATTTTTTTTTTAAATTATAACTATTTCTATACAATTAAGTAAACAGTAACTGTTTCAATTTTCTACAATAAGAAGTTACAATATCATGAATGTTAATATCATGAACAAATTTTATCAAAAATACAAATAAATTTTACTAAAAATCACTTTAAATATATATGAATAAATGTGTATACAACAATAATTGATATACATACATACATATATTTTATCATACAAAAAAAATTCATAAAATAAAAAAAAATGGATTTAATATATACATTGCGTAGAGTAAATGCTCTAAGAGAAGAATTTTGGAAAATTCCTAGTAATAGAGTAAATTAAGCGTTAAAAGTTTAACTGAAAAACGGAATTTTAAAACATAGAAACGTGTTATTTGATATTTAAATTCTTAGTAAAATAAAGTAGGTGTTTATAGATCGTTGAAGATGGAAAATTACTTTTCTCTCTTATCTCATGGTAAAGTAAAAAGCTAGTGTTGTATAAAATTGATTAAAGTGTATCTATTATAGATAGTAGTATAGATGTTAGTAATAGTACTAGTACTACTAGTAGTTAGTACTAGTACTAGATACTAGTATGGATGTTATCCATCTATAGTGGCTTCAGATACGTCGTACAAAAATATTCTCCTTCCAGTGTATTTGAATCTACGATCATCGCATTCATAAAGCCACATTGTACACCGAAGCTAATTTAATTTACTTGTTGGGTAAATTATGAAGTTTATAGCTAGAGATTCTGCAGGTAACGGATTGTACTCAACCCCCATTTATAACATGTTAATTAAATTTTGCTTAATAAACAAAATTACGCCGCTACCCGTCAAATTTACTTTCGGCTCCGAATGTTTTCCGAATCGCGCTTCATATGCCTCACTTAGCCTCTTTTATCATATTTTGTCCATTTAGTGGAGGGAGGTAGGGAGGGTAACGTGTTTGGGAGTTGGAACTCAACTTAGTTATTTCTTTCATGAAACCGAAGTAACGTCTAAAGTATACATACAGATATATTATGTATATATATATATATATATATATATATATATATATATATATATATATATATATAGCCTAGTCTCCTTGAGACACTCTGTTCTCCGTTTTCTCAGAAATTAAAGAATAAAAGTTCTAATTTACCAATTTACCATTACCAGAATTACCATACCGTTTACCAGATTTTTTTAAAATTAAGGTAAAAGTTAAAATTTTCCTATTTCCCATACCTATTCAGTACTTACAGTTAGTAAATACGAGTATCTAACAATCGATTGGCGGAATGCCGAATATTAGGGTACGTGGTGAAGCCAAGCGTCATATTGGCACGACAACCTGTTATGTAATTTATATTTGAGTTATGTTGTTGTTTTACGTTTTACTAGTGACCTAGTACTTCAATTTACCAACTGTTGTCATTTATATATACAGTATATAATTGTATCTCTATTTCCCTTGAACGTGTGAGCGGTTGGCACAATTCCGCCATTTTTTTTGTGTTAACTATTATGAACGAAAGGTTCTAATGAAAAATATTTTGTCTGTCTGTCTGTCTTTCCTTTTACCCCGGCTAATATCCTGAACAGCGGAATCAATTTTTATGGGTACGAAGTTTTTGGGTCCCAAAATTCAAATAAAATTTTTGGGTCTATATATATATATATATATATATATATATATATATATATATATATATATATATATATATATATATATATATATATATACAAAATAATTCGAAAGAAAAAAAGTAAAAAAAAAGTACATGCATATTATATTAGAATAAATCAGAGAAAACCGCTTAAGCGAAGCAAGGTGCAAGGCAAGTAACTAACTAACCTTTTATTTTGAACGCCTAAAATAAATAGTGATTGTTGGTAAACTATATATATGAATAAATAAATGTAGTGATTATTATGGATAACAACAAAGAGAATTTGTAGCGAAATTTTACATCAATTACTAAAAGTAAATATACATAGGCAAAAGCGTTTTAACACTCTCCTTACATTATTGAGAGGGGTTTCATTAAATATTATAAACAAATAAACCAAATATTATAAATAGAATTTTTATTATATTAGACTGTAAAATCGCTTGTCGTAGGTTCGATTCCCACTTAGGCAATTAAAAAAATAAACCCAATATATTTTATTTAAGTTTATCTTCCAGTTTCATCAAGTCAAAACACGAAGGCGACTTGCAAATATATTCCAATATTTGTTCCTATATAAAGTAATCAAGTAAGAAGTGCCGTATTTTAGTATTTTAAGAGTATTTTTTTTGGAAATATATAAACTTGAATGCTTATGTAGTCAGCGTACCATAAACATGGGCTCGATTGGCCTCATTTAGAGTTCGCTTCAACAAGGGTTGATGAAATCTCTTTAAGGCGAATTTAAATAGATATTTTTAAATATATATTGTTTTCTTTTCTACACGCTTTAGGCATAGGTCACTTGGTGTCGAGACACTATTTTCTCCACTTTCCGCCCAATTTTGAGAATAGATTCATACTCCCGAATGGCGGTCGAACCCATAACCTAGGCTGTTACAGTCAGGCGCTTAGTGAACTTCGATTGAATCCAGATTCATTTTGAACATAAATTTTAAAAAATCTGTTTAGAATAATATTTTCTTTAATGTAGATGTTTCCACAATATAGCAAAGGTTATGTACTAAGGATAAAGCATAGGTTACATTGTGCAACATGCAAGGTACTTTGATACGTGAAAAAAAGCCAATGCAGAATAGTAAAAACCTATAAATACCCATAAAAATGTATAAATAGCTATAAATTCGTAGGTAAGCACTGACATTTAAAGGATGTTACAATCATAAATAATATTTATACTAGAAAATACATTTTTTCTGTAAACTAGTACTCTAGTAATACTAGTCCGCCCACGATAGCCTCCAGGATATTTAGTATATCCTTTCAATGGATTGGCTCAAGTGGAGCGTGATAGTCTACCCACTCTGTAGCCCACGTGTTTGTTACATATGTAATAATTTTGATATTGCTTTTTGACCTTCATCAAATTAACTTTTCATATATTTTTTATTTTTTAAATATCAATAAAAGCTAAAAAATGGGCTCAGCCTTGTTGGGTTGGACTCACTAATATCAACATTTTAATATTAGATAGTCCATTCTAGAAATGCTATAGGCTATATATATATATACATCACGTTTATACTTTCAATGTAATTAATTCACTGCAATCGCGGTCAGTGTTACCTCGGTCACATAGAATGTGTCGTGCACAACTCTAAGTTATTTCCATCACGTTGGTGAAAACGCTAGAGAAAACTAGTTAAATAATAAATATAATCTAATGTAAATAAAAATATAAGATAAACGCTTTTAAAACTACTTTATGGAAATCAAATATTAGAATGTATTATGGTTAAATACTTAAATAGAATATATAAGAATTTTAACGCTCCGAGATTTGAATCCGCACTTCGTGGAAAGCGTCCAAGAGGCGTGGGTTCAAATCTTTAAAATATATTTTTTAATATGTTTTCTTTTATAATTTTTTGTATCCCTAGTGTGGATTAACATTTAAAAAAAATAATTAAAAAAAATAACCACAGCCCTCATGCTATGATACTTTAAAAATAATAATAATCAAAAAAAAAAAAAATAATAAGAAAAAAATAATCACTAAATAAAAAAAAAACAAACAATAAAAAGCTGAGCAATCATTTGCTTTTTACAAAATATATATTGTATTTGTTTAGTTTTAAACAAAAAAAAAAATTAAAGCATTTAAAATATATCAAATAATAATTGGTATGATTTAAAGTTAAACTTCTTTTAATATTCCAAAAGATCCTTATAGATGCTCTTATGTCATTAATCACTGACAAGTAGACTGTAAGCGATTTTTGTACATTTAAAATTTTCGCTGACTTTCAGAAATATATCTTGTTTTCATTTAAATTATTTATAAAGAGCTTCAGCAAAATAAATGCTATTTAATAGTGAATATAAAAATAATAATAATAAGATATATATGGGCTAGTTTTTTCTTATATATGTTAAGTGGGACGCTTAGAAGCGTCCACTTTTAGTGATAATAAATTTTGAGATATGTTATGACAGGCTTGAGTGAAATACAAGGAAATGCGATTTTATCGCAATTAAAATTTAAAGTCAATCAGTCACAGAGTCAGTCAGAGATCGAATTTGTCTAAGTTATCGTACGAGTCAGGTACAATTTTTTCGTTCTAAATACATGTCGAAAATATATATTTTTTATATTTATGATATACTTTTATATACATATATAGCATGCGGGTATAGCAGGGTAGAAAGGGAGCGCCTAGTAGCAACATAGTACGTTGTCCGCTTTAAGCGACTAAATTCAACTTTGTAATTTGAAAGCGCTTAGTATTGTATTGTACCACAGGAAAGAAATAATTATATAATTTGTTCTCACGAGTGGGTATTGAACCCACAACTATCGAGCTTAACTCAATGCATAAATGGTAAAATATATTTATTTAATAACTTACTCCTGTTTATTCATACCGAATTCGACTATTCGACATAAATTACTAAACGAGCTAGGTAGAGTTTGTAAAAATAAATATTTGAATGCATATTTCCTTCATTAAAAGTAGAAGGGCTAAATGTATTTCCTAGAACCGGACCCAACTGCAGTTAGATCTTAAAGTTAAACATGTCAGTGAAGTTATAATGAGCTACACATTTTGAACTGTGAGTCTCATAAATTTTATATTTACACGATACGATACGATACGATACGACAAATCGCACGGCTGAATACGATAAATATCTTTATACAAGCTTATAATGGATATATAAAAATAGAAATAGAAAAGTGTAGGGTGGTGTTACGCAAAGCTTTATTTTGTTCTAAATAAAATATAACAGGCCAAATAAATTATCAAAAGATTTCTTTCGTATATAATTAAATCTAAATATATTTAATCTTAATCCATGGTCCCATAGTAAGAATATATGGAGCTCTATTTCCCAGCATACCTTTTTCGCCTCATGTTGATGAAAGAGGTATGATAGTGGTATCATCAATTTCTCCATGAATCTCCCTCCTGGGGAGGTCCTTAGGTTTTTATGCGACCGTCCTCCCGTGTCATCGAAAATGTGCTATCGAAAGTCCGCCTACCGTTCACTCTCGCACCGTATAACGTGCCCTGACGATATGAACGTGTTTCGTGTAATTGTTATAGCAGCATTCTTGCCTGTACCTGCCATTGTGCGTGTCTCGCTGTGGATTTGATTAATATATTTAAATACATTTTTTATTATAATTAATATACTTTTCTCGGTTAGGGATTGAACTAACATTCTCTATCATTGCGTAAAGTGTTATAATTAGAATGCTTATATATTCGTATATCATGTTATCTCCTATTCTACGCTTCATATAGTGCCTGAAGCGAAAATTTAAAAAAAAATATAAAAAAAAGTTAATGTGTCTTTATTTTTGTCAAAAAAAAATAATTATGAAATATTGCCCGAATATACGTACGTACGTACGTTTAATATGTAGTATATTAAATGTACGTGCGTACGTATATTTGGGCAATATTTCATAATATTTTTTTTACACATACATAACACTTAAAATTTTAGTGAATCGTCATAAAGAGCGGAAGATCAAGATAGAAAAGTGTTAACAATACACTGTTTACTATTCTATGATTTAGAGAGCTTTAACTGTAAAAGCTTAAAAGCTTTACGATCATAGAGATTCAAGAATAAGAACTTTTTCTACGAATCGATTGATTCAGAAAACTTTTCAAATGAGGTCATTTCAATCCTAAGCCTATAAATCCCGAAAATTAATCACCGTTCGTAATTCCAACTGAACAAACTGATGGTTGATGAAGTTTAGTTGTGCTTGAGTTCGACTAATTTTAATGTAGCTCGATAGTGGATTTGGTTAAAATGTTACCTTTTTGGGGCGTCTACTTGTACGAAGCTTTTATTGACGAAGGGTATTTATAAAGCTCTCGTGGTGGATTACACCATTTTTCCTTTTTTTTTGGTTAGGACATTGTTTCATTGTAATACAATGGTTGTAGGTTTTTCCCCACAATTTGGGGATTCATATCTTTATTTCGCCGCCCTTTAATGAGGACAGCCAGTGGAGAATGGAGTAACTTAACACTAGGTCCTCTCTGATAGTCCTCTAGCTGAAAAACGTATGATTTTTAGTTTTTCTTACAAAAAATGCAAAATACCAATTACAGTCGTACGCTTTTAAACGCTACAAGAAACAATAGCTCAAGACAAGACACTGTTTACTTAAAATGGATTTTTTGTTAAAAAATAATGAATAAAATATAAAAAACCTAACGACAGACCGCTGAAGCTTATTTTCTACACCACTGATATCACGGCAAACTCTTCATACGTATATAAAAGGCTACTTACATACTAATATTTGCAAAGCAAGATGAATAAATTTCAATTACTAGAATATATTACTTATACATTTTTTTTACTTATTTCATCGTGTGTGTCTTAGAATGTTAGAATTAATATCTATAAAATAATTTGTAACAACAAATGCTAAATGTTTTGTTTGCTAAATGTTTATGATCTTACGTATTTATTTTTTACATACACTATGTGGATTTTTTTTTTACTTACTATATATACTTATATATATGTATATATATATATATATATATATATATATATATTATATATATATATATATATATATATATATATATATATATATATATATATATATTATACATGCTCGCTTTATATTTTTAGATGAAAAATATAAAAATATTGTAAGTAAGTAAAAAAAAATTCCACATAGTGTATGTAAAAAATAATATATATAGTAAATATATATATATAATATATATATATATATATATATATATATATATATATATATATATATATATATATATATATATATATATATATATATATATATAGTATCATTTGCACTCATAATTAACACCGCTAAGTATATAATTCAACATGTCATGTCTCGACTTTAGATGGAAATTGGAGAGTGGAGTGTTTTGACACTAAAATCTCTCATAAACATCTAGACACAAAAAAATACCTTTTTTTATACTATTATTGTTCACTACCGACATATACTTCACACTTTATGTTAATAGTAATTTTTCAAATTAAATTAAATTAGCTTCACGCTGTATCCCGCATACGGCAGCGTAGGCAGAGGGAACCGTAGGAACCTAGTGATAAGACACCTCGTTCCCCGCTTTCCACCATTTGAGGCATTGCGTTTTGAGTGGCGGAACACAACACCGCGCTATATGCCTTGTTACCAGAGCGAAGAAAATGAAAAGAATTCATTCTCATTGAAGAATTTAATAATAGTGGATTCATTTTTAACATTTTTATAAATTGTTTAAACATAACAATGTTATATAAATATATAGAAATATATATATACTAATACTATAATATATATATACATATATAGAAATCGTTGTACTAGTACAGTGCTAGTCGTTGCTGTTTAAATTACTGAAAACGGCTAGTCGATAAAATATTCCTCAATACGTATCCAATCCGACAATATATTCAATATATTCAACAAAAAGTTTTATTAAAGTTTACATATGGGAACTTTTATAGTTTTTACATTTTAGAATGGCTGTGTGATCTGTAGATCGGGCATTTTCGTATTTTTTTTTTAATATTTCAATTGCTTTGAAACAATGTGATGTGGGTTATGTTTTTTTTTAAATCCTTTTATTCAACTCTTGATACAACGAAAATACTATTACTTTCTTTTAAAATGGTTTCTTTTTATAATTTTTTAAATCTTGAATGTTGCATCTCTCGCAACACAAGTTCTGGGTATTGACTGATCTGGCCATCAATCACCCTGCTCTGCATCAACGTAGCTTTGTTTTAAAATTCGAAAGTAGTTTATTCCCCCGAGTGAGGACTGAACTCACACCTACCGTATTTTTATAAATTAAAAACAAAATAGCTTCAACCATAGGAAATACCTGCACATAGATGAGCAGATAGCAGAACTCAGTGCTGCGCTTTGTCTCGTTACCAGAGCGAAGAAATTAAATAAATAATTCTCCTCAAGTGGGAATCGAACCTACAACCGTTGCGTTTATAGTCACACGCTGTGCCGCTGAGCCACGACGGCCTCAAATATTTTAATAAAATGCAAAAACAACGCGCCATTTTTAATAAAAAACTTAAAAAGTTACTAATTTAATTTTGTGTATGTTTTTAATTTCATTCTCAATATAACGGAAATTATTGAAAAGTATTGAATTGAAATTTGAAAAAAAAAAACAGATACATCTGTCAGTTCTATTAATTATACAACAAAAGTGTTCGTGACATCTCCCAAGCGAATGACAATATATTTTTTTAATTGGAAACGAAGCACTTACTGAGTTTTTGGTAGCATTGTTAGTCATAAAATTTAAAAAAAAAACAATAGAAAATCTGTAAAATACCAAAAGATTTTAAGATTAAGAATCATTAAAATGTAATTATTTCGTCGTAGCGCAAAGGTCAAGCGTCTGCTTGTAAACACGACGGTTTGTGGGTTCGATTCCCACCCGAGGAGAACGAATTATTTTCATTTTCTTCACTCTGGCAACAAGTCAAAAGCGCGGTGTCGAATTCCGCCACTCAACACGCAATTTCTCTATAGGCGGAAAGAGGGGAACGGAGTGTCTTAACTCTAGGTACGGTTCCCTCTGCCTACCCTGCTATGTGCGGGATACAGCATGTACAGAAAGAAAAGAGGACTTACTTTAAAATAGAAAGAATTTTCACACCATTTTCGTGTAATTGTGATATGTATATTGCTTGTACCATGAGCTAGTATAACTATAGCGCGACTTGTAAACTTACTAAAACTAGTAAGTCAGTAACAATTAGTAGCGAAGTGTGTAGTAGTGTACTTACCGTTTCTAGTGAGTAAACTTTTCCAAAATTTGATATTTATTTGACTTTGTGGTGACTGCTCTTTGTCTACGGGAGCGGAATGAAGAAAGTAATTTAAATTTAATCCCCCAAGTGGGAATCGCACCGACACCCATCACGTCTTTTTAGTAAATTTATAAAAAAATAATAAACATTTGCAACTCTTGCACCATAAATAATGTTTTTAATAATGTAGAGGTCACAGTGGCTTAAATATTTATATGTGAAATATGTACACTACGCGAAGCTCTACTACTAACTGTAGCTGAGGCAGTAGAAACGGGAGCATGCACGCGGTTATGTATTAAAATATCATAGCTTTTTCTTAAGTTTTATAGTTTCGGGTTTTAACATTTCTTAGATTTCGCTAAAAAAATAATATTATAAGTGTATGAGTTATGTTATTAATTTTTTGGAGCTGGTGCCGGGCCAATCTACTTGCAGGGTAAGAAGCTTAGAATAGTCTTTGAGAAGCTCCCTTCTCAGCTACCACATTTGAAATTATCTTACTAATGTCTGCTTTACAATTTACGATTTGGCAAAACCTCGCTCGGTGTTTTTTGAACTCAAAGTTAAAATAAGTTATTTCAAAAATAAACGTGCTCGGATGAGAACACGCTACCATTACGCTCAATTTAATAATTACGCCACGGTGGTGTCATTTTGATTATTTCACATTTGTAAGTAGATTTGTTATACTCTAAAAACGTAAAACGACAATCTCCATACATATTTATTGGATGAATAACACAAAAAAAATGATGACACTTTTAGCGATAGAGGACAATAACTCCACTATTATAGTCATTTCATTGTAAAGTAACTGTAAAGAGATAGTAAACGCATTAAGTAGCTTTGTAGTATACGGATACGGTTCGCAAGGCAGCCGACAGCCGTATCTGAGACACTGAGCACTCGACTCGTAAATACTACTAAAGGTATAGTTAAGCTGCTTAATTTAATATAAAATGACAATTTTAGAGACGTGTTATACGAGTATGTTACTGTATGTGTTACTTTACACGCTGTTCGTGTTCGCTTCACGCTGTATCCCGCATATAAAATGATAGTCGAGAAGGTCGAGAAAAAACTCATTGCCGCGATTTGTTTTGTCCCCAAGGCGAGGAATTGAAAATGTTTCGTGCCCACGAGTGGGAAGCTATTTTACAGAGAGTGGGAAACTAGTTCACAGTCAACACAGAACCCAACATCACCGTTACTTATACGAGATCGTGTCAATAAGGCTATTTTATTAACTTTTAATCGATAGTTTACAACTTTGTAAAAGAAAATATAATACCAAGGCATTACAGGTTCATTTCTCTAGCTTTCCATATATGTACGTTTATTTTTTTTAATCTGTTTTTGTAGGGACTTTTTAAGTTAGCAAGTATATGTACTTCAATAGAAGAATTGGAGAAAATCCAAATTTATTGTTCACCATGAAAAACATATAGTACAATTTATATTTTATAAATAAATATATTAAACAAATTCCTTTGGTGTCTGTTACCAGACCGCGCTCGATGCTGCCATGTTGTTGCCTGAAATTAAATGTAAATTCGTATGAGTTAGATCTTGAATTTTCCATGAGAGCCTTTTGTGCGAGCCTCGTTACTTTGATACATATATTATTTTGCATGTACGGAGTAATTTATACGCCTTAATGTATAACACACGATATTTGGGGCTTGACTGTGAATGCTATGGGTTGGGCCCCATGGGAATGGATCATTTTCATTTCCTCCCTCTGGAAATACAAAGCGTTGGGCTCCGTCCATCAGTACCTGAGCGGAAAAGTCTAGAGCCCAAGTCCTAGCGGCGTTGAGTTCCGCTACTTAACATGAAATGTTTCGAATTTCGGTAGAAATTGAAGAACAGGGTGTTTGATATCAGGTTCTCGCTGTTCACTTTAACAAAAAGATTTTTTTCCGTAGTTGTAGTTGATGTAATTATAGCATAGTTGAAAAAATATTAATGGTCCATCGAAGGAGATAATATGTAAAAAATATGTAGGTAGATGTTTTGAGATGGCTTTCTTCGCAAATATTTATTTTATCTGTCGGCGGTAGATTTTTCCTGACTGGTATGATGTTGTGAGTGACTTTGTGAGTCTTGATGTTCTATGAATACTTTTCAATTAGAATTTTCTTTACATCATTATATTCATGTTGCTGGCTGTTTTTTCTTAGGATATATTTATCTATATGTATTTTAAAGTGACTTAATACTGTCATAATAAAAAAAACTTATTATCAAACTTAAAAAATATAAGTAGCTTTTAACCTTTACTCTGTAAATGTGCTAAGGTTCTATTTTGATTTTATATACAGGTAATTGTTGAAAAATCGTCATTACGTTCATATATTATGCTGTCTTCTGAATTCCATTTGTGATAATATTGTGAAAATGAGCAAGAAGAAAAAATATTCCCTTAGGTGTTTTCCCCACATTTAGCATATAGGCAAAGAATATAATGTATACTGCATATAGTGCACATTATGGGCATAGTATATAGTTTATAAAGTCTATAATATAATAAGGTATTTCCTTCTCAGTTAATATTTAATTACGGTAGTTAAATTTACACAAAGTTTATCTGTTGTAGCAATCAAACGGTGTAATCAATAAGGGTGATATACTACTGGTACAAGTTTACGTTCACAGGTTCTCAATCTTTTGATTGTGAAACGACAAAATAATTATTTAAAAAGTTAACTTTCGTATATTGTTTTGCTGTCATTGGGGGGTAATGGTAATGGGGCTGGCACACTCAGTTTGATTTTTATTTGACACACAACACGCTCGTTAAAATTTAATGTTTTGAAAGAAAAGCGAGGAAAGTTACTTAGACTACCATATTATACGCGAAATTTAACAGCTTTATAATTTTTTTCCCGAAACTTGACGATTTCAACTGAATTTTTTATTAAAAACTAACATTATATAACTAACTTTATTACGTTTTAACAACAAAAGCTTTTAGAGCTTAAAATTTGGCGGTGATTTCGGTAATTTGATTAAATTACTATCGCAGGTTGGCCACCCCTGCTCTATATAATGTCGTTTGATAAACGAGCTCAGTGCAGTTAAATTTAGTATGAGATTACCTGCTAAATCAAACCATGTGTATATATAATGTGTAATTAAATAAAATAAGTTACTGTTAATCTATTTTAACAAACTCCATAATTTAATTTTGTTCGGTTGACATTCTGTTTTTAGTAGAAACATAGTATATTTTTCAAATCTATGCTTTATATGTATCGTGAAACGTAATGTCGCATTTTGTTTTACCACACCACAGTGGAGAAACAAAATAATTCATTGCCCCAAGTGGGAATCGAATCTAGAACCATCGGGCTTATAGTCAGTCCCAATCTTTATTTTAATGTGATTAACTTTTTTATTTTAAATTACATATATCTAATGATGAAAATGTAGCGCTAGTATGAATTCTCAATCATGGCCTTACTGTAACCTCCAACTGAGCCTTGAACGTTAAAGGAAAGCTCGTATCTCAGTCTTATCCTCCGATATGTGAAGTTAGAGATAAAAAGAAAATATAGAAATATATCTATACTAATATTATTAAGAGCAAGCATTTGTGTTGTTTTGTATGTACGTTTGTAATGTTTTCACAAGAAAACTACTGGACCGATTTCAAAAATTCTAACACCATTAGAAAGATACATTATCAGAGCTATATTAAATTTTCATAAAAAAATAGGGATCTCTAATAAAAGTGCAATAATATAACCTAAGGTGTGAGAAAATCTGTTATCGCGTGCTATATTTACATACGTACATATATAGTAGGTGATTTCTTGACCTTTGAATTTAGATGAAGCTTAATATGCTATGTAAATTATATTACTTTAACCACAGGAACTTTAGCCATGTGATAACTTATGACTGAACCTAAAGTTGACGATGTGCCGTTAATAATTGACATTACTATAACTATAACTATGATGCCATGGTGGCGCAGTGGGATAGCGTTTGTCTGTAAGCGCGATGCTTGTGGGTTCGATCCCCCATATGGAAGAATTATTTTCTTTCTTCTGTAGATAGTGCACGGAGATAAGGTTCACTCATACCGCAGTGTATAGCATTCGGGTAAAAGCAGAGAACGGAGAACGTATGAGAGTATAATGACACTAGGTTCTCTCTGTCCACCTTGCTGTATGTGGGGTGCAGCGTGGAGCTAAATAGTAGTATAATATACCATAATAGAAAGCAAATAATTTTAAGTAAAGTCCAATATAAGAATATTTTTAATATTAATAGTTATTATTAATTATCATTTTTCAATCAATATATGGTAAGCATTCTAAATATTTGTGCGCGGTATAAATAATTGTACGGTATACGGTTATGTCGTGTCGCGTTGGCTGAGACTTATAGTATATATATTAGTATAGTGTATGCTATGGAAATGAATATATATTCAAAATAGACTTTTGCAAGCATCTTAAAATGAACACAAATGCTTGAAGACAGTTCTGCTGACAGGAGACGAGCAAGAAACTACTGAAAATAGTCCCCATTCTAAATTCACAGCTACCTCCACTTTTACATGTACTCCATTTTTAGTGTATTTTTGTACGTTCCCCGCGTAAATGGTGAACGGAGTGCCTCTGTCTACCGTGCTATAAGCGGGAAATAGGTCATTTACGTGATGAAATCATAATATTCAAGATTCAGCTCGTACATACATATACGCACATACATAGATATATACATCCATATATACATACATATATACATACATATATACATACATATATACATACAATACATACTTACATACATACATATCTTCACGCTTTATCCGTAGCGGGGTAGTCAGAGAACGGAGCGCCAAACGTTGCGGTCCCTGCATACCACTTTCGCCTCGTCCACTCTGATTAACCTCTTCATACATGCTCTCTGACAAATTCAGCTTGTATTTGTCTAAAACCGTTTGATAATTTAAGTCACGTACATTTGGCATATAAACATTTTTATACAGTAAAAGAATTATAGGCAATATGGAAAAAATAAATTGTTAGATATATCCTATGTTGTTAAATGGGCTATATAAAGAATATCACTTACTCGTATTTCGAATTTTTTTTATATACGTGCGTGTTTTTCTACCAGCTAAATAAATATTCGCCTCATCCACTATTATAAACCTCTTCATATGTTAAAATACCGTCGTAAAATATTTCCCTACAAAAAATTCTTCACAAAACAATCGATATATATATATATATATATATATATATATATATATATATATATATATATATATATATATATATATATATATATATATATTATATATATATATATATATATATATATATATATATATATATATATATATATATATATATATATATATATATATCGATTGTTTTGTGAAGAATTTTTTGTAGGGAATATATATATATATATATTATTACGGCTGGTAAACATGTTCTTGGCGTTTCTAAGGGAGGACGTATTATGGACAGGGAGACATGGTGGTGGAATGACAAGGTACAGGAGGTGATTCATGATAAGAAGACTGCATTTAAGGAGTGGCAGCGTTCCAACTCTCCTGAAGACAGACTGGAGTACATAGCAGCGAAACGTGCCAGCAAAAGAGCTGTAGCCAGAGCCCGCAGTGAAAGTTTATTACCTCTATATGATAAACTTGAAACTGTGGAGGGGCAGAAGCTCATCTACAAATTGGCACGTGCTCGGGATAAAGCGACGCAAGATATCACAAAATGTCTTTGCGTCAGAGATTCCCAGGGCAAGCTGCTTTGTAGTCATGCTTCTGTGAAGGAGAGGTGGAGAAGTTACTTCTTGGAGCTGCTGAATACTCAGCACCCGGGTAGTATTCCGTCTGAACCACCTCCTAACCTGGGACTTATTGCTCCAATAACCCTTGATGAAACTCGGAATTGTCTTCGACGCATGAAGAACGGCAAGGCGGTGGGACCTGACGATATTCCGATCGAAGCGTGGAAATCGTTAGGCTCTCGTGGTGTGCTCATGCTTACTGATCTTTTTAACCGCATTTTGAACACTGGGACGATGCCACATCAATGGCGGCACAGATTTATTACCCCTATTTACAAAGGAAGGGGCAGTGTTCAAGATTGCGGTAGTTATAGGGGCATTAAGATTATGAGTCACACCATGAAGCTCTTCGAGCGCGTGATTGCCCTCAGGCTCCGCCGAGAGTGTACTGTTTCTGAGTGTCAATATGGATTTCAGCCAGGATCAGGCACTACGGACGCCATTTTTGCCCTCAGAATTTTGATGGAGGCACACAGGGAAAAGAGGAGAGCTCTGCATGTGGCATTCTTAGACCTGCAGAAGGCCTTTGACTGTGTGCCACGTCAATGTATCTGGTGGGCACTGCGATCCAAAGGGATCCCTGAATCCTATGTTGCTATTATCAGAGACATGTACAACGACTCTGTTTCTACAGTTAGGACCGCTGTTGGCGATACCAAACCCTTCCCAATTACAGTAGGGGTTCACCAAGGCTCAGCTCTTAGTCCACTTTTGTTTAATGTAGTGCTAGATACTGTCACGGCTCACATCCAGGACCAGCCTCCATGGCTGATGATGTATGCCGATGACATAGTACTCATCGACGAGAACCGACTGATGCTGGAGCGTAAAGTGAATGCCTGGAAGGGTGCGCTTGAGAACGGTGTTCTTAAACTGAATGTGTCAAAGACCGAGTACATGGCTTGCGGGAACCCAGACTCGAGCACCATCCACATCGGGCCTGAGCCAGCCGTTAAGTCGGAGAAGTTCAGGTACCTTGGATCCATTATGCACGAGTCCGGAGGCATCGACTACGATGTCCACGCCCGGGTTAGCTCTGCTTGGGCCAAATGGCGGGAGGTCACTGGTGTGGTCTGCGATCGCAGAATACCGCCCAAACTCAAGGGGCTGATATACAAGAGCATGATCCGACCAGTTCTTCTATACGGCAGCGAATGTTGGCCAGCATTATCTCGGCACACTCAGGAGCTTCACGTAACGGAGATGAAGATGCTGAGGTGGATGTGTGGCGTTACTCGGGCTGACCGCATACGCAACACATTCATTCGAGGTAGTCTGGGGGTCCGTGACGTAGCGGATAAGCTCCAAGAGCGTCGTCTGAGATGGTATGGCCACGTTTTGCGCCGGCCTAAGAACTACGTCGGAAGAAAATGCCTTGATATGTCTGTCCCTGGAGTAAGACCCCCCGGACGTCCAAGGAAGCGATGGCTGGACGTCGTGACGCACGACATGAGAGCCAATGGACTAACCACTGAGGATGCTCAAGACCGTGCAAAGTGGAGTAGACTAAGTAGGAAAGCAGACCCTGGCAATAGGCCGGGATAATGCAAAGTGGAAGAAGATATATATATATATATATATATATATATATATATATATATATATATATATATATATATATATATATTCCCTACAAAAAATTCTTCACAAAACAATTGATATATATATATATATATATATATATATATATATATATATATATATATATATATATATATATATATATATAATATATATATATATATATATATATATATATATATATATATATATATATATATATATATATATATATATATATATATATATATATATATATATATATATATATATATATATATATATATATATATATATATATATATATATATATATATATATATATATATCGATTGTTTTGTGAAGAATTTTTTGTAGGGAAATATTTTACGACACTTTTCTAAATAATTTCTTTCTGAAAGGATATATACTATATTATAAAATATTTTCTTATTTCAACAATCTGAAACAACTGACCCAATTTCCATAGCACATACCCAAAATATACATTAATATTTTATTTAACATCTAAGAAAAAAGGTTTTTGTTTACGAAATGCATATATCATCCCGGAAAAAGCTTTGTATCGGATAGAGAAAGGCTAAAAGATTACTTGAAAATCCCTATAAATTGCACCTAGTTGGGTCTAATGCACAAAGCTTAATTTGTTTAAAATAGTATGACTGACACGGCCTAATTCCTTTTTTCTTTAAGTAAACAACTAATTTAATATATTTAATTTTTTTTTCTCACTTTTTATTTTTTTTATAAATACATGTAATTAGCATAGCACATATTATTTTCTTGATAGCAAGTCTCAAAAAATATGAAAATAAAAAAAAATATGACTCATTTTTAAAAATAATAATAATTTCAAACATAAAAAATATTTGTGTAATATTCTTTGTAATGTAACCTACAGCCTCGCACTCATTTAACCTTTCTCATAATGCTTATTTGAAATATATTACTTTTATTATACTAAATTTCGTTTTTACATAAATTGGATATTAAAACATATAGATTATTATTCGGCTGACTCTTTATATTTGTCTATCTTAAGACAATATCACTGTAATCGTTCCAATACAACCCAAGTTACATTGGTTCAAGTTATATTGGTATTTACATAGTATTAGGTCTTATACTAAATTCTTAGTTATGTTTACACTTGTTCACAGAGACAAAGCTGCAGGTGAAAGATTTTAATTTGAGTTAATCTACGGTCCCTATATACCACCGGTCCTTGTACTTTTTACGTGACTGGCGGAGTCCAGTATCTTCCACACTGTGTTCTAGGTCAACCGAGGTCTCCCCCTTACCTGTCTAGCTACGCTCTTGACTCTTGCTTCATATTTTTTAACTTTCATCTCTTGTTCTCTATATTATTGGGCGATACAGATAATGTAAGAAAATTGTGCAAGTGTAAGATGTGAAGTTAATATAATTTATCTAATGACATGATCGCATCACCTTCACGAAAGGGGATCCACGAAAAAGGCAACAGGGAAGGCATCACAAATTTCAAATGAAATTCTTTATTTCCATTAAAAATTATATAGACTTTTTGAATCATGCCGCTATCAGAGGATTCTTTGTGGTGCCGTAATATTATTTACAGCGAACAATAAAGTAAGAACGATTTGGCACCTTTTTGTTTTAGAAATAGAGTTCAATTTGTCTTGTAAATAGGGGTATTGTTAAGTACATCGTTAAAAGTACATTTTTTCACGGTATTAGGTTGCTCACAGACGAAACAGGCAATGGTCATCAATTTGAGTTCCGATGAGGACCATGATGCAAACCACATCTAATTAAATTGAGGAATTGAGTAGAATGAAAGCTCATTTAATGAAAGCCTTTCTTTGGAAGAACGAAAAGGAGAATTTCTTCAACTTAGTAATTCATTTACATTACATTTTCTTGGTAGCGTCTTGTTAATAGTGAATAGTAAATGCAATTATGCAACTTGACCTAATTAATATTAAAATTCTTTTGTTATAGCTAATGGCCGCCGTAAAAACGATACAGATTTGTTTAAATTTTTTCCTACTTCAAGCCGTATCACGTGTATAGCAGATGCCAAAACATTCCGTTCTCCGTTCTCCGTCTGAATTCGAAACATGATTGTGTATTCTCCAGACAATGTTTTCAATAATTCTTTACCATCGCAAGAACAGATGGACGGACATGTTCCTCTGCGACACGATGACATCATAGGCTCTAGGAAAATTAAAATCCATTATTTCAATATTTATACTGGTATTATAAACATGAAGAGTGCATTTGGTTGAATTCGGTAACCTCATCAACTATAGGCTACTATATATATAAAAAACTATATATAAAAAAAATATAACTACTATATATATAAAAAAAATGTTTTGAATAGTTTTTTTATCGAAGATGGCCTTAGGCTATATAGAATATTGTTAACTACTTCGATGTAACGTACCTGCGGTCAGGTTATCTCGACGAGCGAATCCACAGGACAAGCCAATAGTTTATAAGTCTAGTCAAAGATTAGACGCAGTGAAACATTTATCATATGCTTATGTTCTATATTTTAAGCTCTTTCTGTTTCACGCTGTATCCCAGATGAAGCAGGACAGAAAGCACTTAGCGTCTATAAACTGCGTTTGCGTATTGAACATCTAGACTCAACGCCACATTTTGTCTTATCAGAGCGAGAAAATCAAATATTCTTTTGCCCCGAGTGGAAATCGAGCCCATGTCTTCTCAATCAGGCCTGGTCTTATATATATATATATATATATATATATATATATATATATATATATATATATATATATATATATATATATATATATATATATATATATATATATATAGATATATAGATTAAAACATATAGATTATTATTCGGCTGACTCTTTATATTTGTCTATCTTAAGACAATATCACTGTAATAGTTCCAATACAACCCAAGTTACATTGGTTCAAGTTATATTGGTATTTACATAGTATTAGGTGTTGTACTAAATTCTTAGTTATGTTTACACTTGTTCACAAAGACAAAGCTGCAGGTAAAAGATTTTAAAATGAGTTAAGCTACGGTCCCTATATACCACCGGTCCTTGTACTTTTTACGTGACTGGTGGAGTCCAGAATCTTCCACACTGTGTTCTAGGTCAACCGAGGTCTCCCCCTTACCTGTCTTACTACGCTCTTGACTCTTGCTTCATATTTTTTAACTTTCATCTCTTGTTCTCTATATTATTGGGCGATACAGATAATGTAAGAAAATTGTGCAAGTGTAAGATGTGAAGTTAATATAATTTATCTAATGACATGATCGCATCACCTTCACGAAAGGGGATCCACGAAAAAGGCAACAGGGAAGGCATCACAAATTTCAAATGAAATTCTCTTATTTCCATTAAAAATTATATAGACTTTTTGAATCATGCCGCTATCAGAGGATTCTTTGTGGTGCCGTAATATTATTTACAGCGAACAATAAAGTAAGAACGATTTGGCACCTTTTTGTTTTAGAAATAGAGTTCAATTTGTCTTGTAAATAGGGGTATTGTTAAGTACATCGTTAAAAGTACATTTTTTCACGGTATTAGGTTGCTCACAGACGAAACAGGCAATGGTCATCAATTTGAGCTCCGATGAGGACCATGATGAAAACCACATCTAATTAAATTGAGGAATTGAGTAGAATGAAAGTTCATTTAATGAAAGCCTTTCTTTGGAAGAACGAAAAGGAGAATTTCTTCAACTTAGTAATTCATTTACATTACATTTTCTTGGTAGAGTCTTGTTCTTGTATAGTGAATAGTAAATGCAATTATGCAACTTGACCTAATTAATATTAAAATTCTTTTGTTATAGCTAATGACCGCCGTAAAAACGATACAGATTTGTTTAAATTTTTTCCTACTTCAAGCCGTATCACGTGTATAGCAGATGCCAAAACATTCCGTTCTCCGTTCTCCGTCTGAATTCGAAACATGGTTGTGTATTCTCCAGACAATGTTTTCAATAATTCTTTACCATCGCAAGAACACAGGGACGGACATGTTCCTCTGCAACACGATGACATCATAGGCTCTAGGAAAATTAAAATCCATTATTTCAATATTTATACTGGTATTATAAACATGAAGAGTGCATTCGTTTGAATTCGGTAACCTCATCAACTATAGGCTACTATATATATATAAAAAACTATATATATAAAAAAAATATAACTACTATATATATAAAAAAAAATGTTTTGAATAGTTTTTTTATTGAAGATGGCCTTAGGCTATATAGAATATTGTTAACTACTTCGATGTAACGTACCTGCGGTCAGGTTATCTCGACGAGCGAATCCACAGGACAAGCCAATAGTTTATAAGTCTAGTCAACGATTAGACGCAGTGAAACATTTATCATATGCTTATGTTCTATATTTTAAGCTCTTTCTGTTTCACGCTGTATCCCAGATGAAGCAGGACAGAAAGCACTTAGCGTCTATAAACTGCGTTTGCGTATTGAGCACCTAGACTCAACGCCACATTTTGTCTTATCAGAGCGAGAAAATCAAAATATTCTTTTGCCCCGAGTGGAAATCGAACCCATGTCTTCTCAATCAGGCCTGGTCTTATATATATATATATATATATATATATATATATATATATATATATATATATATATATATATATATATATATATATATATATAACTTTCTTTGGAAGAACGAAAAGGAGAATTTCTTCAACTTAGTAATTCATTTACATTACATTTTCTTGGTAGCGTCTTGTTAATAGTGAATAGTAAATGCAATTATGCAACTTGACCTAATTAATATTAAAATTCTTTTGTTATAGCTAATGGCCGCCGTAAAAACGATACAGATTTGTTTAAATTTTTTCCTACTTCAAGCCGTATCACGTGTATAGCAGATGCCAAAACATTCCGTTCTCCGTTCTCCGTCTGAATTCGAAACATGATTGTGTATTCTCCAGACAATGTTTTCAATAATTCTTTACCATCGCAAGAACAGATGGACGGACATGTTCCTCTGCGACACGATGACATCATAGGCTCTAGGAAAATTAAAATCCATTATTTCAATATTTATACTGGTATTATAAACATGAAGAGTGCATTTGGTTGAATTCGGTAACCTCATCAACTATAGGCTACTATATATATAAAAAACTATATATAAAAAAAATATAACTACTATATATATAAAAAAAATGTTTTGAATAGTTTTTTTATCGAAGATGGCCTTAGGCTATATAGAATATTGTTAACTACTTCGATGTAACGTACCTGCGGTCAGGTTATCTCGACGAGCGAATCCACAGGACAAGCCAATAGTTTATAAGTCTAGTCAAAGATTAGACGCAGTGAAACATTTATCATATGCTTATGTTCTATATTTTAAGCTCTTTCTGTTTCACGCTGTATCCCAGATGAAGCAGGACAGAAAGCACTTAGCGTCTATAAACTGCGTTTGCGTATTGAACATCTAGACTCAACGCCACATTTTGTCTTATCAGAGCGAGAAAATCAAAATATTCTTTTGCCCCGAGTGGAAATCGAGCCCATGTCTTCTCAATCAGGCCTGGTCTTATATATATATATATATATATATATATATATATATATATATATATATATATATATATATATATATATATATATATATATATATATATATATATATACATAGATATATAGATTAAAACATATAGATTATTATTCGGCTGACTCTTTATATTTGTCTATCTTAAGACAATATCACTGTTATCGTTCCAATACAACCCAAGTTACATTGGTTCAAGTTATATTGGTATTTACATAGTATTAGGTGTTATACTAAATTCTTAGTTATGTTTACACTTGTTCACAAAGACAAACCTGCAGGTAAAAGATTTTAAAATGAGTTAAGCTACCGTCCCTATATACCACCGGTCCTTGTACTTTTTACGTGACTGGCGGAGTCCAGTATCTTCCACACTGTGTTCTAGGTCAACCGAGGTCTCCCCCTTACCTGTCTTGCTACGCTCTTGACTCTTGCTTCATATTTTTTAACTTTCATCTCTTGTTCTCTATATTATTAGGCGATACAGATAATGTAAGAAAATTGTGCAAGTGTAAGATGTGAAGTTAATATAATTTATCTAATGACATGATCGCATCACCTTCACGAAAGGGGATCCACGAAAAAGGCAACAGGGAAGGCATCACAAATTTCAAATGAAATTCTCTTATTTCCATTAAAAATTATATAGACTTTTTGAATCATGCCGCTATCAGAGGATTCTTTGTGGTGCCGTAATATTATTTACAGCGAACAATAAAGTAAGAACGATTTGGCACCTTTTTGTTTTAGAAATAGAGTTCAATTTGTCTTGTAAATAGGGGTATTGTTAAGTACATCGTTAAAAGTACATTTTTTCACGGTATTAGGTTGCTCACAGACGAAACAGGCAATGGTCATCAATTTGAGTTCCGATGAGGACCATGATGCAAACCACATCTAATTAAATTGAGGAATTGAGTAGAATGAAAGCTCATTTAATGAAAGCCTTTCTTTGGAAGAACGAAAAGGAGAATTTCTTCAACTTAGTAATTCATTTACATTACATTTTCTTGGTAGCGTCTTGTTAATAGTGAATAGTAAATGCAATTATGCAACTTGACCTAATTAATCTTAAAATTCTTTTGTTATAGCTAATGTCCTCCGTAAAAACGATACAGATTTGTTTAAATTTTTTCCTACTTCAAGCCGTATCACGTGTATAGCAGATGCCAAAACATTCCGTTCTCCGTTCTCCGTCTGAATTCGAAACATGATTGTGTATTCTCCAGACAATGTTTTCAATAATTCTTTACCATCGCAAGAACAGATGGACGGACATGTTCCTCTGCGACACGATGACATCATAGGCTCTAGGAAAATTAAAATCCATTATTTCAATATTTATACTGGTATTATAAACATGAAGAGTGCATTTGGTTGAATTCGGTAACCTCATCAACTATAGGCTACTATATATATAAAAAACTATATATAAAAAAAATATAACTACTATATATATAAAAAAAATGTTTTGAATAGTTTTTTTATCGAAGATGGCCTTAGGCTATATAGAATATTGTTAACTACTTCGATGTAACGTACCTGCGGTCAGGTTATCTCGACGAGCGAATCCACAGGACAAGCCAATAGTTTATAAGTCTAGTCAAAGATTAGACGCAGTGAAACATTTATCATATGCTTATGTTCTATATTTTAAGCTCTTTCTGTTTCACGCTGTATCCCAGATGAAGCAGGACAGAAAGCACTTAGCGTCTATAAACTGCGTTTGCGTATTGAACATCTAGACTCAACGCCACATTTTGTCTTATCAGAGCGAGAAAATCAAAATACTCTTTTGCCCCGAGTGGAAATCGAGCCCATGTCTTCTCAATCAGGCCTGGTCTTATATATATATATATATATATATATATATATATATATATATATATATATATATATACATATATATATATATATATATATATATATATATATATATATATATATATATATATATATATATATATATATATATATATATATATATATATAGTATTCTTTATTGCAATCAAAATATGTTGAATTACAAACAAAAAAATATAGTTCCAAACGGTGGACTTATCTCTAGAAGAGATTTCTTCCAGCCAACCTGTGAAAGTGGGTGAAAGCAGTAAGTAGCGAGATGACGCATAAAATGCAATATAAAGATAAAAATTTACATAATTACATAAAAATAAAAATAACTTAAAAAAAATCCTAGACATAACGCATAAAAGATATACATACATACCAATAATAATGTTAAATAAACATATACTTATACAAATCATATAAATACATATATACGCTATAAAATACATAAAATTTCAACACAAAAAAATATTATAATTAAACACTTTAAACTTCAAATCCAAAGCTATTACTAGGTATACAAATTTGGTTGCGTACATTTGACAGAAGTTGACGCTACGAGTTGCCAACGTGCAGTTCCAGTGTTGATACTTGATTGGCATAAATGAAATTATGTCAAAGGCTTTGCATCGGTCCGCTCTGAACACGTATTTTGTTTGGTGAATATTAATATGCTTTCCTTATTGATTGAGATTATTGTTTTTATACAAAAAAATAGTATAAGGAGCGGAAATATAGTGTTAAGACACTACATTCTCTCTACTTTAGGCTCAAGGCTACCTACCTGACCCGCTATATGCGGGATACAGCGTGAAACTAAAAATAAAAAAAAAAAAAGTAAGTAATTATTGCAATATAGTATCCTTATTTAATTTATGAGGAGATATAGCAACGTACTATTTTAATTCCATATTAATATAACCATTGGGTTTCTATATATAAGCGACCTATCACGGACAGGTAAGTAGGACATAGGCGGGTTAGCTGCGACTAACTTGTGGACGTAAGCAATTTATTTTTAAATGGAAAGGGTGCGTGATTTTTTTAAAATAAACTCGCCGTCAAAGTAGTTAAGTTTAAAAGATTTTTACGAAATTTTATGTTATAGTATAATATTATGTAGACGAATAAAACAAAAGTGGACATTTTATATGGATTGTGTACATAAGAAATAGCTGCCATTAACATCGTATATAGCAAGGGAAGAGAGGGTATGTAGAGTTATTTCTCATAGTTTTCCGCATTCAGCCGTACTTCACAACATTGCGTGTTGGTTGGCAAATTATAGGCGACAGGAGTATTTAGATGTACGATATAAGAATTATTGGAACGACCTCGGTTGACCTCCGAGACCATAGTATCGATCACATTGGAGTGAGTGAAAAACATTAGGACTCCAGAAGGGATGGAGAGGATATTTGAAGAGGGTAATGACAGGTGTATTATCTAAGCATAGCAGTAGCATTTGGCGCTATATTCTTTCTGACACTCCTCCGCTAGACATAAATTTTTTTTTTGTAAAATATCTAAGCCTCCCATGAATTTTATCCACGTGTAACAACACATTTCAAAAGCAAGACAAATTTCAAAATATAAAATATTACAAAATATCATATTACTACAGCCATAAAGCAAATCTAACCTAACTGACCTTTATCGTTGCTTTTATTATGGAAATGGGTACTTAGCGGCCCTATGCCTTCATTCTATATTATTATGGTAATTCAAATCTCATTCAGTATTCGTTTGTTTTATATCTTTTGTTTTTGTATGGAATATTTGGGTACAGTGTTTGAATTGTGACTTGTCGTGAGGCCATCATGGAATAGTGAAAATGTCTGATTGTACAGTTTCACGCTGTATCCCGCACATTGCTGGCAGGCAGATAGGCAGAGGAAACCGTAGACAGAAGGAAGCTAGAGTTAAGACACTCCGTTTTCCCCTTTTTTACTTTCTAGACATTGCGTCTTGAGTGGCGAAGCTTAACCCTTGAGCTTGTTACCAGAGTTGTTTGTTATTATATATTTTATATAACAAAAACTGGACAAAGTTAATTGTTTTATATAAATAAAATTTAAATGCAATGCCTTTATAAGTTCAAAGAGAGCTTAAATGATATTGCTAGGAACGTGTAATCGCATGACACGTGTAGAAAGTGGGCGCTGCAAGGATTATCAAGAGAGCAATTTATAGTATTGCAGCTATTTGTTGGACTTTGTATTTTTATTATTTTTATTACGTTTATATCATATTTCTTTTGCTTCTAGATTTGTCCAGTATATAACTGGGTAGGTAGACAGGGTGTTATAACAATCCGTTCTCCGCTTTCTTCTAGTTTGACAATTCAAATACTTTATTTCTTCCAGTGGAATACGAACCCACTAGTATCGTATTTGAATTAAATGATATCTGGTCACTCTTGTCTGGATGGTCACTGCGTCACGATGGCCTTAAGATACAAGTTAAACGACAATTTAAAATATCAAATATTTTTGACAAACATAGTTCTGTGTTGATATTATCTGTTCCCAGTTCAACGATTTTTTTTATTTTATAATAATAATTTTATTTCCGAATTTTACTATAAGATATTTTTACTAGCTTTATTTGTTGTGACATGAAAAAAGCTACCTAATCCTCTTTTATTTTCATTTACGGGCACCATTTTAGAAATGTATATATCCTATGCCATTACCACAATTCTGTCAAATTCAGCGAAACGCCATATGTCAGACACCGTTGTTGGTATGCCCATACCAAAGGAAGGGTGTACTTTCGAAAAGCGCATACCGCCGATCGACCTAAAATTTGGTAGACTAACGTATTTTGACCTCCAGATTACGAATATAAAAAAAGGAGAACCTCTATTCGTTTGATGTGCTATTATTCGCATTCCTAACCGATTTACACTATTTTTTTTAGTTTCCTTCGCTCGAAAGCTCCGTTTTTCTTATTAAAATGGCCAATTATTTGTGCCAATTTTCGTATTCGTGATCAGGAGGTCAAAATACGTTAGTCTACCAAATTTCAGATAGATCGTGTGCTTTTCGGAAGTTTATCCCAAAGGATTGTTCATATGCCCATACCAAACATACGACCCAAAACATTACCTTCCTTCAGATACAGTCGGGTATATATAAACATTATCTTCGGCATAATTGAATGTACCTTTATTCACATCCTTACTGCGCTACGGTACTACTCGTATATAAATACATATTATTTGGATGAAAGTTAAATAAAAAGTATGTTTTGGACATGTTTATTCCATTTGGATTTGTGAAACAATATATAGCTTGTGGTGAATTTTTCACGCTTCTAATTTAAATTGTTATATTGATAAATCGATGGTGTGTATTTACTATATTCATTTCTACTTCCATTCAATATACAATGAGTTAGTAGATTTACTTGTGCCATAGCCACTGTGGGAGTGGTCTCTATAGCCTATAGCCTAAAAAAATGACATTTACGGTATTTGAGGAGTGCAGGGAAGCGCCCAAAATTCTAATGACAGCGGAAATATATGGGATTTTACCGCTTATAGTCCACGCAAATGATATTGCGGACTACAACTCGTTGCAATGTTAATATTAAACTGTGCTTAATTTCGTTTACATATTGAACTATAATGTATTTACAATTACACAACTCCGCAGAAGCATAATACTAAAGCTGTATGTATGTATGTACATAATTTTATTGCAATTAATTAGAGTGTAACATACTAACGATATATAATCTGATGAGAGGTAAATTAGACAGCCTCCTACAACGATGGAGGATCATCTTATTACAGAACATCATGGCGCAGCGTTTTCAAAAGAATTGTGTTAGTGATATCTTTTTAATATTATATATCGATTTAATAACAAACTGTAGCACTGCTTTTTGTGTAGAAGATTAAAAAAATTCGAACAAAATGGACCGATATTTACATAAGTTATAAAGTTAAAAATATTTATTATGGTCCAAAAATATTTTTATTATATATAACAATTGACGGAGCTTATTGGTTTTTAGCTTAGCCCCGACACAATAACCCAAATTTTGCTTCAAAGCTCTGTAGCATCACAAAAATCAATATACAATTAACAAAAATTTTCAATAGAACATTTTTAATGTACATTTCTGAAACTAAGCTAAAACGAAACGTATTTTATTTTATATCTGCTCCATATAAAAGGATGAAAAATGAAGGTGTAGGTAATTCTTTAGCTCGAGTTTCAGTTGAGACAGTTGAAATTCAATTTTCCAATAGCAAGCCTGGCGAAGCTCTGAATAGAGGCGGTATGAATTTTACGAGAAAAATATTTGCATTACGAATATTTTCAAGTATTTCAGATATTTTAAAATGATTTCGCTTCAATGTAAAGTGTAGTTTAATTGGGCTTTGGCAAATGCATAACTTTGTTGAGAGTGAGTTCGTACTTTTTTGTATATCTGTTATATATATATATATATATATATATATATATATATATATATATATATATATATATATATATATATATATATATATATATATATATATATATATATATATATATATATATATATATATATATATCTGTTCGAAATATAATATTTTTTGTGTAAAACGGTTATAATCTTTTTTTTATTTGATTTATTTTTGATGTGTAAGTTTTATAAACGATAAAAATAAACATTATTGATCTTAAAAACTGTGAGAACCAATCGTGTAACTAAACCAGTACCAATTCCAATATCAATCACTCAATAAGATCTCGTAAACTTCGACCGCCATTTACGGCACAGACTATTTACGACGCCGTTATGCCTCTTCATGGACCAATAGATGAATTGTACATTACGTAATGTCTTTACAAACATTGTATTGTTTAAATTATGTTTTATAAGTGTATATATATATATATATATATATATATATATATATATATATATATATATATATATATATATATATATATATATATATATATATATATATATATACCCTCATCTCAGAGGGTGTCTAAGCCAATTATCTGTCCGATATTTGGTTTCCGGCATACGGGTACGCGACCCCGGGACCTCGAGCCACCACTTTCATAATCCGATCCAATCCATGTAAGTGGTGTCCCTCCCCTATATTCCAAGTCTTTCTGCCTCTTATTCCCTGTCCTTTCTTGGTTTCTCCCAGTAATGGGTTTGGAGGTCAGATGGCAATCGCTCCACAAAAAACCACTTCGCCACTCATATGGACCGATTGGTCTTAGTCGGAAGGCAGACCCTGGCAAAAAAGCCGGGACTAATGCCAGGAAGAAGAAGAAGATATATATATATATATATATATATATATATATATATATATATATATATATATATATATATATATATATATATATATATATATATATATATATATATATTATATATATGTATATATATATATATATATATATATATATATATATATATATATATATATATATATATATATATATATATATAGATGCAGGCATGCGGGTTCCTTGGGGATTTCCCGAAATTCCTTCGAAACAAATTGGATTTTACGGTTAATAGTTCACGCAACCGATTTTGTAAGCTACTACTCGTTACATACAAAGAGGTAGCTAGCTACTCTCTAGCTCTGATTTGTAACCGTTTTTAACATGTTTTTTTTATATACAGAAGTAGAGTTTTAAATTAGGTACAAGGATATACAATGCAGCTAAACGTAAGCTTATTATGTGCTTGTGACGCCATCGTGGCGCAATGAGACAGTAAACGCGACGATTGTGGTTTAGATTCACACTTGAGATATTAAACATTTTCCACTTCCGCGGTCCAAAAAGACAAATTCCGCCACTCCACGTCACAAGTAGATACTATTGAAGACAATGTTTGATTTGGAATCACGTAGTGTTGTTATATATTATATGTTTGTACACCCCTAAATTAAGCACTAGCTAGCTTGAACACCACAAGAGATTTATAAGTATATATTAAAGCTGTATCTACAGTACTTATCTACTATACAGCACATCATGCTCTTAAAGAAGCTTAAGAAAGAGCTTATGGCTTAGTATCTTCGTCTAAAATATGTGAGAAAATCAAAAGAAAATAAGAGCACAAATATTCTGGTAAATGTACATCAATATCCTCACATCCTTGCATATCATCTTCAAGGCTGTAATACAACCTATAATAAACCCTGACATAACCATAAATATAAGGTCACTCAGATAATGGCCGACCGTAAAACTGCAAAATACACGTCATAATGCCGGAATTGATTGAGGAATTTAATTAAAATCGGTACACGCGCCTCTCATTTACATTGTTGTATGAGAGCTGGTGGCTAAATTAGGTATGTAATTGAAATTTTAAAGTGCTGTTAACATTTGACGATAATATTTTGACGATAGCTGGTTAGGATTTTAGATGATGATATATTTTAGAATGACGTATTTTTATCTATAAAAAAATATAACATAAGCAATAGTATTCTAAAATAAATTAGTTTTATAATAAAGCTCAACAGTGTATTTAGGCACAAAATCGTTTCAAATCCTCTAAGAAGATTCTTTTTTATGGTGATATACCATAAAAAATGCCAGTCAACGTTAAGTCAAGGTAACGATAGCAAAATAGAGGATTTTAAAAGTAAATTGTTTCCCTAACCCTATATGTATAGAAGTTACAAGTGTACACTGTACGATCGCAACGTGGGGTTTCCAAAAAGTTCTAAACTGTTTCATTTAAAAAAAAATATACTCAGTAGTAGCGTACTATTGAATTCAGAAGAAATAGCTTATTTGATTTCTCTGCTAATATAAACAATGTATTTGACGTAACGGCTATTTATATTAATAACATACTTTATAGTTTTCGTTCTATTGTAAAATTAAATGGAAATGTCACTCAATCCTTAGCCTACCCTCCCACATCAAATTCTGCTGCGTAACGTAACCATACCCTCCTAAGTCCGTCCCTAATTATTAGAATATATTACAAGCATATTATCTCATATATAATATTCTTGTGTATTGATAAGACTGGTTTGAATAAAATATTGTAAATATTTCAGTAAGGAACCCTACTAGCATAAGTTGAAAATATTGTTGGTTTCGGTAGTCTTATCCCTTACATATCAATGTAAAATATTGGAGCTATTAATAATTTTGGATTTTTATATTTCTTAAATTTTAATTTTTGTATTTATAAATGCTCTCTCTTAATTTTTTAATTTTTTATTAGCTGCCAGCGTCTCCCTCATATATGAAGTTGTTAATCAAGTGTTATTTCACTCAACTTTCCGCAATGTTTCGGAAAATTATGTGGTTAGTTGAAAATAAACGCCGCGTTTTGTTTATTTCAAATTGTGGCTATAATTAGAATATTGTATAGCTACAAAGTGTATTTTAAATTAAATTAGGAAATATTTGTTTCTTGATTACAAAGTTTAAAATGTACAATGTTTGTTTGCATAAAATTTTACACAATTTGGATAGAATTTTACGTCAGCGTTGGCTCTTGGCCTATACGCCCACAGTCCACAATATTACTTAAAAACCGCCCACGCTATGTTTTATCATATAATCGATCTTCGTACTCCTGGGTCTAATGCTAATATATTCATCTTCTAGTAATCACATTGCATTCTTACAGTAGATTTTTGAGACGTTGCGTAGTTTGTCAAGGAATTTCACTCTACATTTTGACGATTACACCAAATACTTTTTACACCAAATAGCTTATGTAGTTGAACGTGCTAATCTCATAAGATCATGGTTAGAATAAATTTTTGTGTTAGATAGTCCATTAACAGCCTCCCGGCTATAGGCTATATAGAATCCATAGTTTCCGCGATCAGAGACTTACACATTTAGAATGTGTCTTGTGTGGTTCACAATTCCTATTAATTTCATAATCAATCTATAAATATATATAAATTTTCCTGCCTGAAATTGAGGCAATCCTATGAAATATTTGTACTTAGTAGGCCATCGTAGCAGCGGCACGGCGTCTGACTATGAACTCGAAAGTCAGTTGTCATACTTTGAAGCTTGAACATTTAATTCCATTGACAGCTTATAATAATCGATTTTTGTATAAATAAATAAAATAGTAAATTGTGTGTCATTTATAAACAATTTACTTTTTGTTCTTTTCTTCTCAATAGATATATTACAAAACATATTTATTAAGTAGTAGGTTCGAATCACAATTTAATTATACTATTAACTAAATATAATAAAATTTAAATGTAAGGCTTGTCCCACGTTGTACACTGAGTCCTAGGGGAAATTTGTCGCTATGATTTGATTTACGTCTGTTATAGGCACTGTGTATTGGCCGAGTAAATCCGCGTCTGTCATTTCGTAGCTTAGAGAAGGTCACAGGATCTATTGTTTTTTAATCTAGACACCTTTCTTGTTGAATTTTTAGCTTCTCGTTTATTATGATTATTAGAAAAATGCCGTGCTAGTTGGAACAAAGCCTTATTTTTATTATAACTAACACTTTGTCCAGCATTTAGAAACATATATTTTATAAATTTAATTATTTGTTCAGGATTCGAACTAACAACAATCACTTACAGCACAAGCCACTCTAGCGAACAACATATTTCTAATATTTTTTATTAAATAGAAACATGTAAAGCAGCATACACGTGCTTTCAATCATACAATTTATGATTTAATAACCAGCTATGGGACCAGCTGAGTGCAATATTGCAATATTGGCTTAGAGAGTACTCCGAGCGCCCTAGTTACTCAATATGAAGAATAACAGACAGTTGTTAGAAAAAATGAAGCTTTTGAAATTCATATTAAAAAAGTATAACACTTTAAAGTTTTATTTTTTCTACCATACTGGTTACAGATAGCTGTAGCAGCTATATATCTTTTAAAATACATACTAAATGATAAAAGTACGTTGCGGTGAGTGGCGAAAGTCAAAGCTGCGCTTTCTTGCTTAGGAGGAGAAATAAATATAATTCGTTCCCTCGACTGGGAATCGAACCCATAACAATCGTGTTTATAGTCAGACAATGATGTTGCCATATGCACAAGTATTTCATCTGTGTGTGTTATAATAAATTTTGTTCTAATATTTGTAAATATATCAGTTTAATGTGAAGTTAATGCTAATTGGCGTTTCTGTGTGGTTCCTGCTTATATGACTTTAAACTAAAGTTTAATTTAAGAACAAGAATTTATTTCCCCATTTTAAATGTATGTTTAAGTAACAAGCGTTGTAAGTTACAAGTACTTCCTCTGGGATTCAGCGACCGTATTGAAATGCATTAACTTCCGGTTTCTGGGATAAAATCTATCCCTAGAGTATTTCTTTTATCAGTAAGATATTAGCTGGTATCGCCGAGCTTGCTGTAAGTGTAAAATATATTATATTTTTTATTTTATTTTAAGTACGAGTACAATGCAATACGTATGGTAAGGTTTGTGAATATATGCTATCATAGTATATAACTTTACAGCTAACAAATATTCCACCAGTCATCTGTGTGGGAAGTCAGCTGGCTGGCTGGTACGGCTGGCTATTGATTCCTTGGGTTCAGATTTGTGAATATCACCAATTAAGCGACGATGATCTAAACATGTATCTGTGTATCATATTATGCGCTTGAGATTATCTTTTACACCTTTTATAAATATACTAGGATGTAGGCCTAAAATAGCTATGTCACTAAAATTAACTTTAAATATTATATAAATTAACCATATGGTCAATCGGTGCAAATAAATTCTGTAATCTTTGAAATCATTATTACATGATCTTCGGACGAAACCGAACATTTTAAACGCTTTACGCATTTTAACGGTTTTTGCTATTTAATGTGAGTACATTAAATAGCAAAAACCGAAGCAAAGGCCTTAATCATTAATTGGTTTGATTCTCTGAAGTGAGGCGCCACACAGCTAACATATTGTGGTATTCATGGGACGTAATAGATTTGCATTTGTTTAGAATTAGATTCAGTTTATTAACATTACATTATACAGAAAATCTATCAAGAGCATCCTGGATTTTAGCTGGGTCTTCTGAAGTATCAATTGAACGTTAGATTTTCAAGTTATCTGCATATAACAGAAAATTACAATGTTTAAAGCACACACCAGTATCATAACAGAATATTACAAATAACAACGGTCCTAATATTGAGCCCTGCGACACTCCAGAGCTAATAGATACACAAAATGATTTGAATTCTTTTAACATTACCTTCTGTTGTGCAGAAATATACGATTTAAGCAATCGTCATACGTTTCCACGGGTATCATTGAAAGCTAATTATACTGACAGTATTTTACACCCAGTCGAAGTTGTTCTGAAAATCCGCATATGTACTATCAGTTTGCTTATTAGATTCAAGTGATTCAAATAATATAACTAAATGTATGCTAGTAAATTGGTTACTATAGAATGTTTCTGCATAAAGCTCTGTTACTGTGTTATTATTATTTTGTGAAGAGAAGGATGTATATAGTATTATGCATGAATATCTCGAAAACTTTCTACAGGATAGGTATAAAATAAAAGTAAGTAATAGTATAAAATAGTATAAAATAAAAGTAAGTAAATATGGATCTTTTATGTTCTAACCTCCTTAATGAACTTAATTTTGCATCCTAGCAATTTCCATATCTTTGGGAACTCGTTATGATGTAGACATATATTATATAGGTAATGCGAGGGTTCATCAATAACACTAGCTACTGGCCTTATATTATTCTATTATTCTTATTAATGTCGGTGTTTAAAATATTTAAATTTCAAATTAAGATATCCGGAGTCTTAAGATTCGATTTTTATATCGTTGATATCGAAATTAGTAGGTATCAGCGAGGGTATAAAGACTGGTTGAAAATACAGTCTACATTTTATATGACCTTCTCCATTGTCAACATATAACGTGTCGAATGACGGAGTGAATGTGAAGAACAGAGTGTTCTAAGACTGAGTTATCTTGGCCTATCCTCCGATTGCTGTATTCAGCTAGAAACACAAAAAAATAAATAAAATATAATTAATCAGGGAAAACTTTGTATTTATGTAATGTTATGTAATTTTGCACTTTTTTAGCTTCAAGCTTTATCCCATATACAGTAATGGTAAGCAGAGAAAATAAAAAAGGACACTCCGTTTTGCACTAATACAATAATACATTTCACTGAGTTTGTACCGAATCCACAACCCTTGAATTTATAGACAAATGCTAATTCCACGCGCCACGTTTATTTATAATATTCATACATAGTAGTTTCTCCTTACAAGTTAGCCTGGTCTGTACAGAGGAAGTTAGCTGGATCCTAAGTTTTAGCACGTAGTATATCTAAAAATATAGAAAGTAAACGGTATCCACTTCATTGGTTTTTTTCATTCGTTTTTTTTTGTAGCATCTACAGCTTGGAACAAAAAGAAGGCAGCTTTCACAAGGTTATTTTGTCTTCAACTACTTTGCATTAACACAGGGAGAAGATACATATATATATATATATATATATATATATATATATATATATATATATATATATATATATATATATATATATATACATATGCACATGTTGTTTAAATATTTTATTGGAGTTTGGTAACATTTTCAAGAGAAAATAAACACGAATATGATGTAGTTCAGTAAACACGCCCATTACTCAAACAAATTTGGGAAGAATGATGACTTCCGCGAACATATAGTGACTATAGAGTGTGGAGGTATATATACCGGTAGGCTTAAGATTTATAATGTCTTTTAAGATACTGCTATAACCTTACGAAAAATACAGTGTTAGGCTTAGTAAATAAATTACACTAAACGTGATATGTAACTAATTTCTCTGTGTTATAGTAGTACCTTTTGCCTGCAGCTTCACTTCCGTGGCGATGGATAGAACTTAAGAGCTGTACATAGTATATGGTATATATTACTAAGAGCCCGAGGCAAGTTTGACCGCAGATACAGTGGGTACCACAGAATAGATTTACGTTATATAGCCCATAGCCATCCTTAATAAATCGACTATCTTGTAGTAGTTCCTGAGATGAGCGATTTTTTGAGTTTGTTGAACTGATCAACAAACTCATCAAATTCAACTTTATAATTCGAGATAGATATAAGAATAATAAGATATAGTCTACTATATCTATACTTATATAATAAAGAGGAAGGATTTGTATGTTTGTTTGTATGTATTGAATAAACTCAAAACTTATTTGATCGATTTTTGTTAAATTAAAAATTAAGAGCTCTTGTGCCCTAAGAAGTACCGTAGGCTACTTTTTATAGTGTAAAAGAAGGAAAAAGGCGGGTAAAATTGACTCTGAGATTTTGCGTATAGAGAAATTATGAAAATTAGTTCATAAATAAAATAACTACAAACGCTTTTTTTATTGGTTGAAACTTTAACTGTATAAAAGAGATAGATTATGGAAAATAAGGCATGAAATAAACGATAATGTACCTTAAGATATTTAAAGCTTCATATTAGGATTCACGAAAGTAGTCAAGTCGGAATGAAACTCAATTTATTAAATGAATATTCCTCTTGTTGCAGCGGGCGAAGCCACAAGTGAATCGCTAGTATATGATAAAATCATAAAATTAAAGCTTAAATATGTTACTTTTTCTAAGTTTCATCTCTTTCACACATTTTCATGTAAGCTTATGAGATAGGTAAAATGAAATAAGCTCCAATTTAGCAAATCCTATAATAAAAAGTTTTTGCAAATAAAGCAGTTCCAAAACAATCCATGTAGAAATTATGACATGGATATAAAACCTTCAAATTACCTACGTGTCATGATTGAAAAAACAAGCTTACTATCCAAAAGATTTGCCATCTATCATATTTAAGACACACAAATACTTAATACACCAAAGTAATGTATATAGAATCAGCAAATCTTATCGTTTCTGGTGACAAAAACAATATGAAAAAGCCAAAGTACTGTTACTATTATACACGTGTTGTACGAATAGAACAAAACCGTTGAGATTATATTGATCCAACCCGCCAGGCTATTTGTCGACTGAATAGAATTGATCTCTAACATTCTACTGACTCGGTTAGTTTGTTTGTCAGGGCCGTCAAATGGGACTTGATTCAAGAATATATATATATATATATATATATATATATATATATATATATATATATATATATATATATATATATATATATATATATATATATATATATATATATATATATACATGAATTTTATATTATTTTGATCATTTATTATAATACACGAGTAAGTTAGTGTGATTTGTATACTTGAATCATGATTATTTTTGAGAATTTTGAGTTTGTCTTTGTAATATTTTTAACTCAAATCGTTATAAGACCACGGCGCAGTGGGTATGTGTCAGATAAAAAAAAAAACAAAATTAAATAGCTTCACAATTTTTCCCAAGGGTAAACACTTACTGTTAAAATTATATATTAATATACTATGATTTTCTTTTTGAGTTTGTTAAGAATGATAATAATTTTAATATATTTACCGGCACATTGATGTTATACCTCTTTTTTTGCTCAAGTGTGAGTGTTGCTGAGTGGCAACACCAGGCATAACTTTAAAGCCTGGTATTGCCACTCAGCTCTTATTATCCATAAGTATATATTTTCCATCAGAGAAAGCCATGGTATATCCAATAGATTTTCTATTCTTTACCCCTTAAAATATAGAAAATAGTATCGTATTTTATACCGCTTCAAATCCCGCAAATTGCCGCACCTTGTTGAAAACCTGGTGTCAAGACGGCTGAGTTCCCCGTTTCCTGTCCGAATCCGAAGTTTATATGATGAGACACTTTGTCTTACCAAAGTGAGAAAATAAAAATAAATCATTCTCCCTAGGGGAATCTAACCGGGATGGCACTGTATTTTATAGATAGAAATAAAATTGCATTACATGGATTCCAGTGATACTTTCGTCGGAGTTTATAAATGGGTTTCCTTAGCTCGGAACAGTAGTAGAATAGCAAAGTGATTTACTTTGTATTTCAACATGCAAGCCTGTCTCCAACTTTAGAATTACGATGAAAAATTAAGACTTTCTTTTTCTAGGATATCTAGAATTATTTAGTTTTTTAAATATACGTGTAATATAATAAATAAAAATGTTACATCAAAATGAATTTGATTATTTATATAAAGAAAATAATCAGGACTTATTTTCTTTTAAGAACGTAGTTCTATTTTTGTGGGCGGTCAATGATGCGCGCAAAAATAACCCAAAAAAGCATTCAATAGCCTGTTATGACAAGATCTAAAAGATATGGCTCTACATATACACGAAAGTTTGTTCGTGTATATGTTTTAAGGTCAAATACATTTTAAGGCCTATTTTAAAATTTATTTCATCGTTACGTTGAAGTCTTCATGATTTATTAGATGTATAGACATAAGTTTAGACAACTTTTAGCAAATAGTAAAAGTAATTTAGTAAAAGGGAAACTAGTGCTCAGACACTCTATTTTCCACTTCCCGCCCAATTTATGAGATATTAGATGTTGAGTGGCAAAATGAAACGCCACGCTTTGTCTCTTTAACAATTTTTTTTTTCAGTGACAGGGCACACGTAGTATAGCAATTTTCTAAAGTACAAATAAAGAAACAAGAAGAGAAATCAAGATAGAGAGAGAGAGAGAGAGAGAGAGAGAGAGATAGAATAGAAAGAGTTGGCTTTGACCATATCGTACATAGATACACGTAACATACATACAAAGTTAGGTAACGTTGAGCGCATTAATGCGGTACATTAAATAATTACGACTTGACGCGTCATCGAGTTGAATATATAATAACTCGCCCAAACAAGCGTAATGCCTCCACTGATATCATATTCTGCTTTAAATTAATTATGTGACTGTGTTTATTATGTATGTATGTGTATATATATATATATATATATATATATATATATATATATATATATATATATATATATATATATATATATATATATACTTTTATACTATCGACTGGCCTGCGGCTTCGTTCGCTAGAATTTTTCAAATATATATCTAGTAAACTGAAGTGGGTTAGATCATTTAATAAAAAAAAAACATCACTAATTAAGGAATCGAACCCAATCATTGCTTACACTAACACCACTAGTCTCAGTATACAAATTTTAATTAAAAGTAAACATCTTTCAAATTATACCCACTTTTTTCCTGTGTTTCAGTAATGGAGCGCTCGGAACTGTAATTATATTAATTGCAATGAGGCTTCGGTCTCTAGAAATTTGATCTACAGCTCTGTCATCCCTTTTTAAGTGTCAAAATCTAATAAGCGATTGTGTAAGCTGAGAGTGCTCTTAAGTTCTAACTGATCTAAGCTTTTTAATATAACATACGGGACTTATAACAGCAACAGGTTTAGTGTATATCTTCTATTTTTGTAGTGTCCTAGAATATATGGGTTGTTGCTTTGTGTGTAAGGCGGTAATGTGACACTGCACTTTTAATCTGAAGGTCACTGAAGGTCACTTAGCATACATTTTATAATTCAGACGAAAATTGAAAATCAAAGTGTCTTAACACTATGTTCTCTCTACGTATTGTATTATTACAAAAAATGCAGCAAAAATAACGATATTCCACAGATTTCTACACTACCTGTGTATATAGAAATATACACAGGTTGAATGGTTCCTTGCAATCGGTTTAGTGCAGCGAAATCGGAAACTAGATTAGGATTGTACCGATGCGACACAAATGTAATATCCTGCGCCGTAATAGATTCATGGTTACTCTGTAAATGTGAGTACGTACCGGTGTAATGTACGTATGTCGAATTGAAAAAATCTTTCCATATTGGGTATTTCATTTATAGAGTATTACCTATTGTACCTGAGGTTAGAATTACCTCGGACTCGTAGTTCATTAGATGACGCAGGCGAAGCCGCGATTAAAAGCTAGTGTTAACAAGATTTCTAAATGAAAACGATGTAACTTATCTCTGTGTGGCTTAAAAAAAATTTAGATACGATAAAACATAAAAGGTATAAATACTTTTTACCAAAAACCGATAGAAATCCATTTTATAGTTGTAATATGTCAAACACAATATGTTCCATTCAAAGGACGACGAAATTGGATATCGCTATAGTCGGCATGTCTTTTTGATGCAAAATATGCTCATGCCATGCAACTTGACGGCTTTAAGCGTTTAAGCTTTATATCTTTAGAAAAAAGTCGTTAAGATTCCTTTCATTTAACAAGCTTTATTTTAATAGGTGGTAATAATGATTTTAGACAAAAATTGTTTTTGTCAGACAATTTTTTTGAGGATTATGCTGTATCACGCATATAGCAGGATAAGCAGAGGAAAAAGCTTTAAATTATATCAATACAATATTCCACGCTTTTAACAAAATTAGATGAAAACTTCCGAAAATTATTAAAACAACAATTTAATATAAAAACTTTCATCATTGACTTGTTAAGTAAAACAAGGTTGAATTTCCTAGCTATTTCATAAAATAACAGTACCATCAGTATGTGGCGTGTAACAATTCCATCTTGTGACAAAATGTTTCGCATAAAGGCAATATTCACTGGGGGGCGGCCACTGGCCGAGATTAAATTTTCAATTATAGCTGACGATGTACAAGAGGTCAGACCCACGTATAGATAGATGTACGAGGATGTACGTAGACACGTACGACGTACTCACTTATTGAAACTTGTTAAATTTGTTTATTTCTCAAATTAGTTTGTTTTTTTTTTTTTTTAATTTGGATAGTAGTCATTAGTCGTTAGAACGTTCGTTAAGTAGTACTGTCTGGCATCGTTTGGCTCAAAGAATCTAGTGTTCGGGATCTCCGTTCTCCGCTTTACGATCTTATTAGACACGAAGTGTGTCGAGGGCGGCATTCAACGCCACACATTGTGCTGCTTGCTAGAGCGGGAAAATAAAGGTAATTCAGCTCTCCGGATACGGATCGAAATTGCAAGCACACAATGGCCTCGAATAAAAAAAAAGCTTAGTTTTTACACATAAACATATATTTTTTTATTTTATCACTGTGAAAAATGAAGCTTAGAAACAAAATTTATGGGAATAATTTGACATAAATATATACATTAAAAACATATAGCGTCTAAACAATTTTCCTCGTCTTGATTTATACTTTCAATAGCAGTTGGAAGTAAACAAGAGTAATAAAGGGGGTGATTGATTTTGTTTACAATAATAACGCCAAGATGCGGATTGTATGAAATTGACGCGAATTGAACTTTTAGATTTATTTTACGTTTTTTTGTTGCTCTTCTCCCATTACGTCTTCGTGACCTTGGCGTTGTAAATGATTGGACATAATGATTATATTTTATATAGCAGATAGAAGGTACCTAATGCTAAAACAAAACGCTCTCCACTCTCTGTCCAATTTTCGATTCATTACGTGTTTATTTCCGGAACTGAACGCTGTACTGACGAATGACGTCAGTAATATAAATTATGTGAAACAATCTTTAGGTACCGAAACATTAAAGACAAAACGCCACAGAGGGAATGCGAAACAATGTATATAAAATGTAATGTTTAAGCGCTTTTTTTTCTTTTCTTATAGCAGGGTAGGAAGAGAGTGGTGTTAAGACACTCCGTTCTCCGCTTTGGAGGGGTGGGGATTAAAAAAATTATTAATAATAAATCTATGGGCCTCAAGTAAGCCTACAACTACATAATAGCGTAATTCTAAGTAATAACCAACTAGCTCTGAATATCAGCGAGTACATTTCCATAATTTCAGTCGTATATTGAAATTGGAAAACAGTCTATTGGTGCAATTTGTGCTTAATATACATTTTAATTGCTTACAATTACCATAAATTACTCAAATAATAAGTATAAACAAGCTTTCAGTGTAAATACGATTAAATTTTATATAACTATGAAGAGAAATACATTCAATAATACTTTTAAGAAAAAAGAAACATCTAAAAGAAAAAGCTTGAACGTAACTCTAACACGAGAGCACTTTGTTTAACGCAGAGAAAGCTGTCGAGGTCTTTAATAAGTAACTAAGGTCTAGTGCTCACTCACGTTTTATTCGCAATTTGTTGTTTTGTAAATAACACTTTATTTTCTAATAAAATTTTTCTTAAATAGCTATGACAAGTATATTTTTTTTAATCTACCATTAATTCTAAACGCTTGCCTCGTCTTGGTTTGTCTCTAAGAACAGTTCAAATTGAACAATTTATAGTAAAAGAAAATCCTGTCTATTTTTTAGTAATACTTTTGAATTATTAATTTATTTTTGAGTGACTAATTTGGTGACTATATGTATAAAGTATTTAAAATTTTATGAATATTTCGAGACTATTGTGGCGCGTGTCAATTTAATTTCCATAGATTTCTTAAATTCAATTCAATTAAAATTTACAAGCCCACATATCATATGTAGAATGTTAAAGTGCATTGTAAAAACGGAAAATCTATCCTCTATACAAACAAGGCGGCAGATCTATATGAAATATTAATGTAATTTGATTTCATATTTAGCCCCCCGAGATCTTATCGCTACTACAAACTGTCGCTGTGACTCGCTCGCTACGTGTGCACCGCGCCGGGGAATGCCCGCTCGGAAATTAGGTCACAATGGTCGACGATTCGGTCAAATGCCTGTGAAAGTAGTTTCCGATGCCAGATCTGAAGTCGAAATATATCGTTGTGGATTTGAAATCTATATTTAAATAGAATAGAAAATATTAATTATTTTTAAATAAAGTATTAAATGTCATTAATATTTATTAAATTATATTTAAATTGTTTAATTATTAATATTAAGAAATATTTTTTTTTGTATGTTAGTAATTTAATCTATCACATCACGACATTTATCTTTTTACGTAAACAACAAAAAAAAAGAATTAAATATATACAAATAAAATTAACAATAGAGCCTTCTAGAAAAGCCTTCATAAACACAAATTGGCATTCTACGGTCGTTTTCCTATATCTCAAAAGAAGTGAGTACTGGTGAAACGCGGCAGCCAAATCATGGGTGCACCTCGCGGCACCGCCAAGGGAATGCCCGTCAGGAAATTGGGTCACGGTGGTCGAGGTCACGACGAGATCCGAGACATTTATCATTTTTTGCTAAGCTTCCGTCTATGTATTATAATATTTTTTTACATGTTAGCATGTTTTGTATGAATTTTAATAATAATTAATGACATACACGTATATGAGACGGTGACTGACTGACACTGACTGACACTGCGTTGAGTTCCACTATTCAGCACGTAATGTCTCTCGGCCGGACGAAGATATATTTGTTACTAAATAAAAATAAAAAAAATAGTTCCTCCATGCAAAATTACAACAAGAATATTCTCCATAATATAATTTCTGATTCATACTAATCCTTTTGTGTCAAATTCGTTTATTGAATGTAGTCATTAACGCGGCGTGGGATTAACGACCTCCCTTAATCGGCTCGTTTATCTTTAATTGACAAAGTCTCCAAATTCCGTGATCGAAAGATTCTTCTAAAGAAAGATGGACAACGAAGTTATTTCAAACATTTGTATTAAGCTTAAAATATATAGATTATTAGATTAGCCGTGGAATTAAGGATTAAAATGGAAAAATATATATTTAGCTATAAAATATATATTTTATAGCTAAATTAGGTTTTCTTAGCCAAGATCTATCCTATATCTCTGTCTATGTATGAATCACATATATATAAAAATATATATATATATATATATATATATATATATATATATATATATATATATATATATATATATATATATATATATATATATAAAATCGAACATCAAATGTTATTCGTTATTATTCGGCCAGATATTTAAAGTAATAATGACAAATGATACTCGTATTATTATATTATAAATATATGTATACAATATATATTTTGTTTTTTTTTTTATAATTGTGACAATATACATTAAAAAATATATTATTAAAAAGTTAATTTTATATTCCACAAATCACAAGTTACATTATTTAATCAAGTGAAATTCTCGTTTTAATCTTACTTACTTAAAAACTATCAGAAACAAAGACTTTTTTTTATAATTTAGTAGACTAAACTAAAGAATAATGTACGCGAACGAAAAAGACTAGTTCTCGGTGTTGTCAAAGAATTGCTATAATATAGTCGAATGAACTAAACTAAAAAAAAGTAAACAGAGGTGTGCTGTGTTTTAGTTTTGCATTCGTTTATTATTAAAAAAGTCGTTATGATATTCGTTTTAATATGGGTTTTTATTTTTTATTCTGATCACAGGTATAGTGGCCTGTTTTGAATAAATAATTAACGTGATGTAATAAAGCCTACAGCCTTTTTCGATGAATTAATAAAACTATTCTTTTTTCTATTTGAACTAGTAGAGGACCGTCGTGGCACAGAGGCACAGCGTCTGCCTGTAAGCGTGACAGTTTTTGGGTTCGATTTCCACTTGGGGAAAATGAAATATTTTCATTTTTTCGCTTTGGCAACAAGGTAAATCACGGTTTTGAGTTTCGTATGGTTGACAGTGGGGAGCGGAGTGTCTTAACACTAGGTTCCTTGAGCATACGGTTCCCTCTGCCTAACCTACGATGTGCAGGTTACAGCGCGAAGCTAAAAAAAAGTAGTAGTTCCTGTCATTAGCGCATTATCTACAAAGTTTCCACTTGTGCATATTTATGATCCTCAAAAAAATATTAGAAGATAATTATAGAAAAAGTATTTTAACATTTTGTGACTTACTTAAGTAAGAAAATACAACAAAAGATGCTTACAAAAGTCAAATTTCGACTACAACATATTTTTAACAATAAATATAAAGTAAAATTTTAAAATCTCAGCAACTACGAAGTCTACGAAAATTGCAGCTCGTAGCACGTAGCGCCTCGACTACGCCGCCTACAGTGCACTTCTAATACGATTCAGGTCATTTATTTACGTGACTTAAGCTAAATTTTACTTGGATTTTATTCTACGTGATAATTAAATTTGATTTAATTAAAAAAATTTTGATTTACTAGAACATTTCTTGGTTTTAGCCGTATGCCAATATATTATTTATACTTTGTTTACTTACCATTCTTAGGCGTAACAATCATTATGGACAGTCATAGTGAGAAGGAGTCAATTAAATAAATCACTACTGCGATACACGCATATACAAATATTATAAAACGGAAAAGTTGAACGTGTTGGTAATTTTCGGATGTACTGGTTTAAATTAAAAGCAATATTTTTGTGTTAAATAGTCCATATATCGAGGTAGGTGATATAAGATTATGTTAATCGACAAATTATGAAAATTTAATTAATTCGAATCGATATATAATATATATTATTGCCCTGTATCTGTAGCCAATATTGTCTGGGGTACCTATAATGTGTAATATGTCACACACAATTTTTTCTTATGTTGTTCTTAAAAATCGATATAATATCGATATATATATTTGACTATTTATTGTATATATTTTAAGAAAAAAACTTTTCTGATAAAATTCTATAATGTTAGCTTGATCAATCTTGCCAGCACAACACGACACACCGACCCAATTTCCGCCGCAGAATATTCCATTCATATTTTCTATTTATATGATATTTTTATTTAAAAATTCTATTAAATAGATGCAAAGTTAAAATATATTCATATAAATTATAAGTATGGCACATTGAATGTGTTGGTATATACATACAAATATATGTTTTTAAGTTGGTAAAATAAATTACTGCATGACACATTTTGTGTATGTGTAATAGTTAGATAAGTTCTAAAGCTTTTTAGTTTTTAAAAGCTTCAATACATAGATGTAATAATAGTAAAAAATATGCCAACTAGAGTGCGGGAATGTGAAAATTCCAAATTCATTTTTTAAAGTGGGAATTGAATCCACCTCTATCGCGCTTATACTCAGACAATATCCCACTGCGTTAAAGGCACTGAAAGCTTCTAATAATTTAAATTATTAATTATATTTAAAATAATATATATATATATATATATATATATATATATATATATATATATATATATATATATATATATATATATATATATATATATATATATATATATATATATATATATATATATATATATATATATATATATATATATATATATATATATATATATATATATTTGTTTATTAATAACTAGCTTTACTAGCGACTGCACCTTATGACTAATATTTGTGTATTCGATTCCAGGTACAGTGGGTTACATCGATTTGATTAACTTGACTTAATTTAGCCTATAGTCTTCCTCGATAAATGGGCTATACAAGAAAAAAATAATTTAATACGAGTATGTAGCTCTACAGATTAGCTTGTTCCAGCTAACAAACTCTTCAGCTCTCTAATATTAGTAATGTTAATGTTGTAGTCTCAAAACAATACTCATGGATTCATATGAGAATTATTATTAAAAAAAAAAATTGGGGTCATTAGTTGTATTGGGGAGTCGTTTTGTAAAAATAAAAATAACGGGAAAGTCAGCAAATATCCATATTATCTAATGATAAATCAAAATACTAACAATAGATTACTTGTACGGACGTACGTTAGTATCTCAGAGATACTATTGGACGGATTATAATGTTTTTTTTTTATATTGTATAGCTGTCAAAACTGTGTAGCAAATAGGTGATAATAGGCTTAGAAAACTAGTACTAATTGTCCCATGTAAGATTATTAAAGACCAGCTATAAGACATGAGGAAAAGGTTTCTTAGCGAAAGGCGCTTCGCATGATGAGTATTTTCTGGGAACATGAAAACCTAAGATCTGGGGCATTCGGTAGTAAAAGTTCACACGGAAATAGCTGCACTTGCTGCTGTATAAGAAGAAAATATTAAAAATATATACATATGTTGCGTAGCAAAAAAAATCGGCTCTCATATTGTATGAAATAAACTACAGATTGTTTTTGGTTGCTAACGTTTTTTTTTCTAATATTCATATAAATATCTAATATTAGAATTTTTACTTCACTTATATCGGCGCATTTGTTACGGAACCATAAAAGCCATATTTGTCATTAATAGTACTTTTGAAAATTCCTTTGTAAAATTGTTATTATAGAGCCAATTGTTTTTAATATTTCATCATTATATTGTAAGAACAAACAGTGCTTTGAAAGCAAAAAATATTTAAATCTTTTCGTTGTACTTTTCATCTATCATTTTCGACTCTAAAGCTTATGAAATAAGGTTAATTTTACCATAGCAAGATATCGAAGAGTTGTGTACACTGGTTTGTACTGTCACTGTAACCTAATTGTAGACTATTTATTAACTAACTAACTAACAAAGTATCATTTTTCATTTCAAATACATTATCTTAATATAATATTGCAGTTTGTAGTTTTTGTTTTAAATAAAATTTTTGGATAATATTAATAAATAAAAGCATACAGATTAATCGTAATATTGTGGGCACTAATTCTACTTACATTATTATTATTTCGGTTCTCTTAGTTTCTTTCTCTTAGTACCCGAAGCTCCGGCCAGTAGCGGGCGATGAGGAGCATCGTGAGGTTTTCTCATTTGATAACATCTCCGTCTATTCTGCTAAACAAGTATAAATATTGTATGTAGCTTTACAAAAATATAGTTTTACTAATAGTATGAAATATTGTGCGTTTATTGCAAATACTCGTATACCTATAAAGCTAAATCGTCTATGAAATTTTTATAGCCAAACTAAGAGCTATAAACGATACAAACTCAACGTTCTGTTGAAAACAGGAAATGTCAATCTTACGTTGCACGCATAATACAATTTGTATGGACAGTAGAAGGCCCTTGTATTCTTCATTATTGTGCTATATAGCTATAGTTAGAAGACGTGCACAATTATTGGTTTCTCTTGTATCGGCTTGTATTTAATAATAAAATAATGATTTATATATGAACATTTATATGAGTAATTGCATGCAGCTTCGTCTAAGTGGTAAAACGGAAGTAAAAGTTGTGTGTGGCAAATGACATATTCTAAGTGACAGAGGAAATTATGACCACAGGTATAGTGGTCACATCGCATCTGTTACAGCCTACAACCTTTTCTCGATATATTAACTTACCATCACAAAAATAAATATTTAAATCGAACCTGTAGTTCTTGAGATTAGCGCGTTCAACCAAACAAAGTATTTAGATTTAATATGTCTATACATAATAGTAGTGGAAATTGACATTTTGTCAAATTTTTGTCCTCGACACCATATATATACTATGGTGTCGAGGACAACTGGTACTGGACAATTCTCCTTGACAATTTAAAAGGGAAAGGTTTAATATTATATAATTTTATATGAAATCTTCAAACATACAGTTGTAAAGCGATAAATAATAATAGTAAATGAATATAATTTTAATATAGCGGGAACCCGGTTATCCGGCCTGCAGTTATACTTATTTATCACTATCCGGACTGTCAATACAGTATAAGTTACGTGCGAGTGAGGTTTGATTAAAAGATGCGTGCGTGCAAAGCGTGGCGCCGTTAAAATATATAAATATTAATTCTTAAAAATGTACTTGTACGCAGCGGGATTCGAACCCACGCCTCATGGAAACCGTCTAAGTGCCCTGACGACCACTAAGCCATGCTTTTTTTACTGAATCACTACAGACATCTGGTCCTACCCTTTTTAACTGATCATTAGAAACTTTTATCTTTATCTTAACATAATATTATATATATATATATATATATATATATATATATATATATATATATATATATATATATATATATATATATATATATATATATATATATATATATATTACTATGTTCAATATAATTTACATAGTATTATGTATACCTATGTAATACTATGCGGTATAAGTCGATAATGCTAGATACATTAATATGACAGCAATGCAAGTTATGCAGACCGACAGTAGCATGCCGTTCGAATGCCATTCGTATTGGCATGTGATTGTGTCAAAACTCGAAGTGGGAGGAACTTTTGAGCTTTATTTAAGCTTTCAAAGAATTTTCTTGAATGAAATTTTAATTGTTTACAAAAGTTTGAAAGTATCTATGTCTGGCTGCAAGTATATTTTGGATTTTATTTCTAAATAAGGACTCTTTTTTTGTTTTTAATTGTCAATCTAGTTAGGAAAAATGCGGTGTTGAGTACCGCTATCAATGTACATCACGTATTATCCCGCAAATAGTGGAGAGGACATTTATTTGTCCGCTATCCACCAAAATTTGAGGCACAGCTTGTTGAGTGACGAAAAGTATATTGTGTATTTAAATTTGAATTAATTTCACTGAATTGGGAATCAAACCCACACCCAGCACACTTACCGCCAAACGCTATTCTACTGTCAAAAAAATAATAATACGTAAATATATATTGTATATAATAATAACATAGAATCATATATATTATAATAAATGATAAAGAATATCGCAATAGAAGATATCTTACGTTATACTGATTTTAAATATTAAAATTCGAATACCGTAAACTACTATTCAATACGGATTTTTATGAATTATTTTTTAACCTGAATGCATACTATAATGAACGACACTACGGACGTGAATTGAAATATTATATAAAAATAAAATTTTAACTAGAATATGGGAAAAAAAATTGAATTTTGGACAGTAATATCTCTCTTTAAAAGGCCTTTATAAGGCCATCGTTGTGAAGTGACATCGTCTGACTGTAAATACGACGGTTATGGGTTCGATTCTCATATGAGACAAAGTGCAGTGTATTTTTTTTTTAATATCTTTTTTGTTTCTTCGCCATAGACTTTTGGCGTCTGTGCTTTTATAGTGCTTTTTTATCTTTGTTTAATTATGGTTGGAGGTTTTCGATAGTACAGATTTTTTATGCATTAGGTCTGTTTGTTATAAACATGTAATGTAACAGTAATATTTGATTCTCTTCCGGTTGGACCGGGTAGAGACCTTACTGCGTCCTCGTCTCTATAAGAAATAGCCATTCTGATATTATGTTCTTCTGTATCAGTTATGGAACTTTCATTTGCTTGACGAATGATTCTGCCGATTGCGTGTTCTACGGCGTCAGATTAGTAAATATCTCCAATAGTGCAGCATAAAACTAATTGACTGCAGAATTTTATTGAGTGTTTTAACATTAAATTCTCTTTCTATGTCGTTTACAGTAATATACTGTAAAAGTCTGTAAAAGCTACTAAGAAATAATTAAATTAATATATAGAAAAAAAAGTGATTACCCATAAGGTGTTATAATAAAAGTTATGACATACTTGAGATATAAGCTTGGAGCAAGTATAATACTACCACTGTACTGTGCGACCGCAGAAATTCATAATTAAGGCCAAAATTGCTTCGCCCCATTCATGGCACGGAGCTTCGTTGCTTACTTTTGCTCTATATTACACTACATACACTACATGTGTGGTAAAATGTGCTCACTGTATATATTACACGTCACATATGACTTCATACCTTTTGTGTATTTCCGGGTAAAATAGTATATATATATATATATATATATATATATATATATATGATATATATATATATAGTATATATATTATATATATATATATATATATATAGTATATATATATATATATATATATATATATATATATATATATATATATATAATGCAATATATGTTATGGAAAAAAATAATGAACTTAGTAAATTGAATAAAATTATAATTTCGTAATCACAAACTGAACAAAACCTTTACTGTCGTTACCTCCGTTGGCCGATGACGAATGTTGCCAGCCTTATATTTTTTAAAAAAATCAAAACACAGCATATATATATATATATATATATATATATATATATATATATATATATACATATATATATATATATATATATATATATATATATATATATATATATATATATATATATATATATATATATATATATATATATATATATATGACCAGGTGCAGGTGCAGGGGGTGATTCAGGAAAAGAAGGCTGCGTTTAAAGAGTGGCAGCATTCCAACTCTCCTGAAGACAGACTGGAGTACATTGCAGCGAAACGGGCCAGCAAAAGAGCTGTAGCCAGAGCCCGCAGAGAAAGTTTGTCGCCATTGTACGATAAACTTGAAACTGTGGAGGGGCAGAAGCTCATATACAAACTGGCTCGTGCTCGAGATAAAGCGACGCAGGATATTACAAAATGTCTTTGCGTCAGAGATTCTCGGGGCACGTTGCTTTGTAGTCATGCCTCTGTGAAGGAGAGATGGAGAAGCTACTTTAAGGAGCTGCTGAACACTCAGCAGTCTTGTAGTCTTCCTCCTGAATTATCTCCTAACCTCGGACTTGTTGCTCCAATAACCCGTGACGAAACTCGTAATTGTCTTCGACGCATGAAGAACGGAAAAGCGGTAGGACCTGACGACATCCCAATCGAGGCGTGGAAATCGTTGGGCTCTCTTGGTGTGCTTATACTTACTGACCTGTTTAACCGTATCTTGAATAATGGAAAGATGCCACATCAGTGGCGGCAGAGCTTTATTATCCCTATTTACAAAGGAAGGGGCAGTGTTCAAGATTGCGGTAGTTATAGGGGCATTAAGATTATGAGCCACACCATGAAGCTCTTCAAGCGCATGATCGGCCTCAGGCTCCGCCAAGAATGTACTGTCTCTGAGTCTCAGTATGGGTTTCAACCAGGATCAGGCACTATGGATGCCATTTTTGCCCTCAGAACTTTGATGGAGGCTTACAGGGAAAAAAGGAGAGCTCTGCATGTGGCCTTTTTGGACCTGCAGAAGGCCTTTGACTGTGTGCCACGTCAGTGTATCTGGTGGGCATTGCGATCCAAGGGGATCCCTGAAGCCTATATTGAGGTTATCAGAGATATGTACAACGACTCCGCTTCAGTGGTTAGGACCGCTGTTGGCGACACCAAGCCCTTCCCGATTACAGTAGGGGTTCACCAGGGCTCAGCTCTTAGTCCGTTCTTATTCAATGTAGTGCTGGATACTGTCTCGGCTGACATCCAATGCCAGCCTCCGTGGCTGATGATGTATGCCGATGACATAGTACTCATCGATGAGAACCGACTGATGCTGGAGCGTAAAGTGAACGCCTGGAAGGGTGCGCTTGAAAACGGTGGTCTCAAACTGAATGTGTCGAAGACCGAGTACATGGCTTGTGGGAGCCCGGACTCGAGCACCATCCATATCGGGCCTGAGCCAACCGTTAAGTCGGAGAAGTTCAGGTACCTTGGAGCCGTTATGCATGAGTCTGGAGGCATCGACCACGACATCCATGCCCGTATAAACGCTGCCTGGGCCAAATGGCGGGAGGTCACTGGTGTGGTCTGCGATAGCAGAATACCGCCCAAGCTCAAGGGTCTGATATACAAGAGCATTATCCGACCTGTTCTTATATACGGCAGCGAATGTTGGCCAACATTATCTCGGGACACTCAGGAGCTTCACGTCACGGAGATGAAGATGCTGAGATGGATGTAGTGGCGTGACGCGGTCCGACCGCATACGCAACACATTCATTCGAGGTAGTCTTGGGGTCCGTGACGTAGTGGATAAGCTCCAAGAGCGTCGCCTGAGATGGTATGGCCACGTTATGCGCCGATCTGAGAACTATGTCGGAAGGAAGTGCCTTGACATGTCTGTCCCTGGAGTTAGACCACCCGGACGCCCAAGGAAGCGATGGCTGGATATCGTGACACAAGACATGAGAGCCAATAAATTATCCACTGAGGATGTTAAAGACCGTGCAAAGTGGAGTAGGCTCAGTCGGAAGGCAGACCCTGGCAAAAGCCGGGACTAATGCCAAGAAGAAGAAGAAGATATATATATATATATATATATATATATATATATATATATATATATATATATATATATATATATATATATATATATATATATATATATATATATATATATATATATATATATGTAAAATAAATAATACAGTAAAACGCTAATAAATATATATAAACGTGACGCTAACAAATACATATAAATGTGACATAGATATGAGAGCATTGTGCAATGGAACATGTCCTGACGCGGATAAATTCAATTTCTATATGGAAGTATCAATTATTTTCATTGAGTTAAAGACAAATTACGACTGAGGTTCACTCTTCTTGAATTCGATCAGAAGGTGGAGACCAGAATGTTATAACACCAAGCTATCTCGGCCTACCCTGCTCAAGTGTGAAAGTAAAAAAAACATATATTTAATCATTACTAGTCCCCAATGTGAAAATATTCTGTATGTACTTTATTCCTAAATGAGTTAATTCGTACCTAATTTCAAAATATGTCTTGCTTTAGTACTTTTTAAGTTTTACATTGTATCACTCATTTAGTTGTGTAGACAGAAAGCTAGTGTCATAACCCTTCGCTCTCCGCGTGAACTCGAAAGATACAGTACAATTCTAATTTTGATATTAAATCTTTTTTAAGTATGAATAAATTAAAAAACTTCACTCTTAAGCTTTAAATTTAATAATGGGCTTATCAAAGTAGTTTTAATTTTATTAGGACAATATAGTGCAATTACATTAGCCAGCTCAGATGCTTTGGTGCGAACCGTTGTTAATTACAAGGCTAAGTTGGCCGCTCGCCAGCTATCGCCTTTGTGGCTGGCGTAAGAAATATCACGAGATTGAGTTTTTAACAGTTTTCGTCACTTTCAATATTTATTTAGCCTTTGTGTTCACACTACTTTATTGGAAGGATTTGAGTGTATATAGTTATATTTATTTGATCGTTAATAAGTTTTAATTTTTTTTATTATGATTTTTTTAGCCAAATGGCAAAAAATGGAATCTTTTCTATTTTATTTATTTCTAGATTCATCATGTCTGTCCGTACGTATGTCCAAGCCATTTTTTTCCGAAACTACGAGAAATATACTATAATAACTAATATGTATGTTGTGAACCACATTAAGATTTTTACACAAAAATCGAAAAAAATGTCAAATTTTAGGCTTTCCCATATTTAGAACTGAAAATCAATTTTTTTTAATCATACCTATACCTATGGGGTATCTGTCAACAGGTCTTTAAGAATAATATTGAGGTTTCTAATATAATTTTTTTCTCTATGGTGTTAAAATGTGTGCCCCCCTCCCCGCTATATAACTTCTAAAATAAGATTGATAAAATAAAAATGTATATATGGTAAACAATACGATGTAAACTTCCGAGCGAGATCTTGTAAGAAATTTTTTTTAATACGTCATAAATCTCAATTACGGCTCGACAAAAACATTTCATAAATCTAGCAACAAATTGTAGGCCGTCGTTATTAAAAATCGATTAAAGTTGCAACGAACTACTGGCATTTTTATATTATTTTACTTGGCGCTACGGAACCCTTCATTGGTGTGTACGACTCGCACCTGTTTCTTTTCTTTCTTTCTCTTTTCTGGTTTCACGATCTGTCACGAGAGAACTTATCGTCGCACTTTCTTACCAGAGCGGGAAAATGAACCTGTTCCGCCCATCATCGAAATGATATGATTGTGTGAATCGAACCCACAACCTTCATATTAGCAATCAAGCACTGCCACAGTCTGCCTCATTGTAATAATTTTAATAAATTATTAAAATTATAATTTTTAAATACATATTATCAAAATTATTAACTTCATATCGTTGAAGTACCTACTTGCAAAGTTTTCGCCTTCACCATCTACAATATGGCCGCTTTATATATATATATATATATATATATATATATATATATATATATATATATATATATATATATATATATATATATATATATATATATATATATATATATATATATATATATATATATATATATATATATATATATAATAATATATTCAGATAAAATAAATCATCGTAATTGTCTGATCACCGTGGTTCACCACTACAAGTGGTTAAAAGCACTCCTAGCTTTTGGCAATTTTAACTAACGACATATGTATGTGAATTAAACCTATAACTACTAGTAAGCCTCCAATTGCGCCTTAATATTGTATAGTAGAATTTTCATTAAAAACCATTTTACATTTAAGATTAATCTTTTGCGAGAGTCAAGTGAACAATGCCTTCATTAAATTCATAATAAAGGAACACTTTATATACGTGGGCTGGAGCGTTATTGAGATTAAAGATCGAGATATACCTACCTTTTTTTGTATATTGTTAGATTATGATTAAAATTGTTCTCTTTGGTTTCTTAATTATATATACATTTATGATTATGAAAAAAATACGATTTAATTCAAATTGAATTTCTTATACGTATATAAAGAAAAACGATTTTTTTTATATATTTTGCTTTATTAATAAATTTTTCAAATTTTATTATTTTCAAAAACGTTATAATTATATTAAAAAACATTAAAATTTGACTTTATATATTTTTCTCTTCAAGTATTTCAACGATTAAGTTAGACTAGGATCGATGTTGAGTTCTTTAATTAACAATGGTAACAATGCCAACTTATGATGGGTCTATCCATGGGTTTTCAAGGGAAGAACACACGATGGAGATTGTACTATAAAATCCTTCTTCAACTTGTCACAAAAAAAAAACTATCTGCAAAATGTAAAAAGCTCAGAGAATATGAAAATAAGCACAAAGATATCCAGCTATATTGAACTATTCTCGTAACCAGCTTCACGAATAACCGATGCTCAGTTTGTTTTACAAATGTAAGTTTTTTTTACAATGTTTTCAAGCTGCATAAATTGTCTTTGTGTACCAAGCGGGATTATTTTGCTTTCTTTCTCAAACATCATTCAGAGTGGGCTTAAAGGAGAACTTGTAAATTTTATTTATTTATGGTTATATTGTGAAACGTTCTGTAATGAATTTATAGATAATTATATATCTATTAGATATATATATTATATATATATATATATATTAAAATATATTAATAATATATATATATATATATATATATATAATATATATTAATATATATAATATATATAATATATATTATATATATATATATATATATATATATATATATATATATATATATATATATATATATATTATAATTTATTAATTTTAAAAAATATATTAAAATATATTTTTGACCATTTTTATTTTTGGAAATTTTTTTTTTAAAAAAATCAAAAAGGGGAAAAGAGAATAGAAAAAAAAAAAAAAAAAAAGTTTCAACAAATTTTTCAAAATTTTCCCCTCTGAATCCGAGGGGAAAAAATACATTTTTCTTTCCCAGAACAAAAAAATTAAAATCAACCCTTTTTACCTTCCCGTCCCTTGCCTTTTTTTCAAAAATTTTTTTCATTTTAAAAAAACCTACCCTACAAAACAAAGTTTGTTTAAAGTCCCCGAGAAAAGGGTTAAGGTTCGTGCATCAGATGTAACAAATTTTAATTTTTATATGTCAAAGGCAAATGCTTGTTACGTCCAATAATATTTGTAAAGGTTTTTATTTATTATTTCTTTTTTGTTTATTATAATTTTTGTTTTGTAGTTTTCGTATCTATATAGTATCTGTTTTCCGTATATAGATAGTGAGAACCTAGTGTTAAGTCACTCCATCCCCCACTTTCCGCCCAATTACCAAGATATAGCGCGTTGCGCACTCAACGCCTCGCTTTTGGTCTTCTGGAGCAGAATGAAATATTTTAATTTTCTTGGCTGGAATTGAATTCAGGACCATGCGTTACCAGTCAGACACTGTACAGGGTTGCTTTGGCCACGACGGCCTATGAATGGGCTATAATGTTTATTTATAGCCCATTCATAGCCCATTCATCATATGTTTATTTATAGACTAATACCTATACAGCAAAAAAAATATTTAGTCAAATCTGTTCAGTAGTTCTGAAAATATGTGTATATATAATAAGCAGATTAATGGACAAATGTTCTGTTACTGTACCGTATATACTACCTTGTACTTATATATATAATATATATATATATAATATATATTATATATATATCTATATATAGATATAATATATATATATTACCCTAAATGATTTTCATTAAAAGTAGGTAGACTTAGTATTTAAAGTACAGACATTTGAAAACTGGTAAGAAACACTTTCTTATTGAGCATAAAATGAAAAGTTGTTTGAAACGCTTAGGTACTTGATATTAAATCGAAAATAGATTTAAAATAAATTAAGGTCACCTAATGTCACTGGCACCTGCATTCTTAGGTTGTATAGCGGCCGTTGCGGCGCAGCGGTAAACAGTCAGAAGCCATCTGACTGTAAACATTACGGTTGTGGATCGATTCCCACTCGGGAGAGTTAATTATTTTTATTTGCCTTGCTGTCGTAACAAGAAAAGGAGCTGTTGCGACGTTGAGTTCCGCCACCCAACAAATTGATTGTTGCTCGAAAGGGGAAAAGCGGAGTGTCTTAGCACTAAGACCTATGGTTTTCGGCATACAGGTACGCGACCCTGGGACCTCGAGCCACCACTTTCATAACCCTATCCAATCCATGTAAGTGGTGTCCCTTCCCTATACTCCAAGTCTTTCTGCCGCTTATTCCCTTTCCTTTCTTGGTTTCTCCCAGTAATGGGTTTGGAGGTCAGATGGCAATCGCTCCACTAAAAACCACTTCGCCACTAGTATGGACCGATTTGGAAAAAAGCTGGGTATGGCTAGGGCGTCGCCGTTAAACCCGCCGCCGCCGCCGCGTTAACATCGCCCTACACCTGCGATAAGTGGGCAAGGGCTACCGTGTCAAGTACGGGCACGGCTAACGACGTCAGTACCCAGACGGAAACTCCGCTTTGCAACATGGAATATTGGCTCTCTAACCGGACGATGCAGAGAACTCGCAGATGTACTCATGAGACGTCGGGTCCAGTGTGCTTTCCTTCAGGAAACTCGCTGGAAGGGCAATAAGTCTCGTAACATCGGGCAGGGTTACCGCCTTATATACACTGGGTCACCTACAGGCAAAAACGGTGTGGCGGTAGCGCTTTCTGAAGTGCTTCAGAATGGGCTTCTTGAAGTTGACCGTCGCTGCGACCGCTTGATGCAGATAAAGGTACTGATCGAAGGCGTTATCACAAACTTAATCAGTGCTTATACTCCCCAGGCAGGTTGTGTTCTGGGAGCAGTATGAAGAGGTACTACTCGCTATACCGTCTACCGAATCAGTCTTAGTTGGGGGGGACTTGAACGGCCACGTGGGTAGGATCGCTGAGGTGTATGAACGTGTTCACGGGGGTTTTGGATATGGTCTTCGCAATGCAGAGGGAGAAAATATTCTAAGAAACTGCATTGCATCTGATCTGGCTATCGTTAACACTTTCTTCCAGAAGAAACCTCAGCACCTTATAACGTATAAGAACGGGTCCCACTTAACTCAAATTGATTATTTGCTGACTAGACGGTGTCATATAGGCAGGGTGACCAACTGTAAGGTCATCCCCGGCGAAAGCCTGACGGCCCAACATCGTCTCCTTGTCATGGACTATAATGTTACTCCGAAAAAGAAAGTAGCTGAGAAACGCAAGCCTAGAATTAGGTGGTGGTTGTTGAATGGGCCGATGCAGACCGACTTCTTGGCGGAGATGGAGAGTCAAAATCTACTGACTAACACCGAGACCGCTCAGACTGCATGGGATCGAGCTCATTCAGCAATCATTGCGACGGGCAAGCGAGTTCTTGGTGTTACTAAGGGTGGGCGTGTCATCGACAGGGAGACATGGTGGTGGAATGACCAGGTGCAGGGTGATTCAGGACCAGGGCTGCGTTTAAAGAGTGGCAGCATTCCAACTCTCCTGAAGACAGACCGGAGTACATAGCAGCGAAACGGGCCAGCAAAAGAGCTGTAGCCAGAGCCCGCAGAGAAAGTTTGTCGCCATTGTACGATAAACTTGAAACTGTGGAGGGGCAGAAGCTCATATACAAACTGGCTCGTGCTCGAGATAAAGCGACGCAGGATATTACAAAATGTCTTTGCGTCAGAGATTCTCGGGGCACGTTGCTTTGTAGTCATGCCTCTGTGAAGGAGAGATGGAGAAGCTACTTTAAGGAGCTGCTGAACACTCAAGCAGTCTTGTAGTCTTCCTCCTGAATTATCTCCTAACCTCGGACTTGTTGCTCCAATAACCCGTGACGAAACTCGTAATTGTCTTCGACGCATGAAGAACGGAAAAGCGGTAGGACCTGACGACATCCCAATCGAGGCGTAGAAATCGTTGGGCTCTCTTGGTGTGCTTATACTTACTGACCTGTTTAACCGTATCTTGAATACTGGAAAGATGCCACATCAGTGGCGGCAAAGCTTTATTATCCCTATTTACAAAGGAAGGGGCAGTGTTCAAGATTGTGGTAGTTATAGGGGCATTAAGATTATGAGCCACACCATGAAGCTCTTCGAGCGCATGATCGGCCTCAGGCTCCGCCAAGAATGTACTGTCTCTGAGTCTCAGTATGGGTTTCAACCAGGATCAGGCACTATGGATGCCATTTTTGCCCTCAGAACTTTGATGGAGGCTTACAGGGAAAAAGGAGAGCTCTGCATGTGGCCTTTTTGGACCTGCAGAAGGCCTTTGACTGTGTGCCACTTCAGTGTATCTGGTGGGCATTGCGATCCAAGGGGATCCCTGAAGCCTATATTGAGGTTATCAGAGATATGTACAACGACTCCGCTTCAGTGGTTAGGACCGCTATTGGCGACACCAAGCCCTTCACGATTACAGTAGGGGTTCACCAGGGCTCAGCTCTTAGTCCGTTCTTATTCAATGTAGTGCTGGATACTGTCTCGGCTCACATCCAATGCCAGCCTCCGTGGCTGATGATGTATGCCGATGACATAGTACTCATCGATGAGAACCGACTGAAGCTGGAGCGTAAAGTGAACGCCTGGAAGGGTGCGCTTGAGAACGGTGGTCTCAAACTGAATGTGTCGAAGACCGAGTACATGGCTTGCGGGAACCCGGACTCGAGCACTATCCATATCGGGCCTGAGCCAGCCGTTAATTCGGAGAAGTTCAGGTACCTTGGAGCCGTTATGCATGAGTCTGGAGGCATCGACCACGACATCCATGCCCGTATAAACGCTGCCTGGGCCAAATGGCGGGAGGTCACTGGTGTGGTCTGCGATAGCAGAATACCGGGCGGTATTCTGCTATCGCAGACCACAAGCTCAAGGGACTGACATACAAGAGCATTATCCGACCTGTTCTTATATACGGCAGCGAATGTTGGCCAACATTATCTCGGCACACTCAGGAGCTTCACGTCACGGAGATGAAAATGCTGAGATGGATGTGTGGCGTGACGCGGTCCGACCGCATACGCAACACATTCATTCGAGGTAGTCTTGGGGTCCGTGACGTAGTGGATAAGCTCCAAGAGCGTCGCCTGAGATGGTATGGCCATGTTATGCGCCGATCTGAGAACTATGTCGGAAGGAAGTGCCTTGACATGTCTGTCCCTGGAGTTAGACCACCCGGACGCCCAAGGAAGCGATGGCTGGATGTCGTGACACAATACATGAGAGCCAATAAATTGTCCACTGAGGATGTTAAAGACCGTGCAAAGTGGAGTAGGCTCAGTCGGAAGGCAGACCCTGGCAAAAGCCGGGACTAATGCCAAGAAGAAGATATATATATATATATCTTCTTCCTGGCATTAGTCCCGGCTTTTTGCCAGGGTCTGCCTTCCGACTAAGACCAATCGGTCCATATGAGTGGCGAAGTGGTTTTTTGTGGAGCGATTGCCATCTGACCTCCAAACCATTACTGGGAGAAACCAAGAAAGGAAAGGGAATAAGAGGCAGAAAGACTTGGAATATAGGAGAGGGACACCACTTACATGGATTGGATCGGGTTATGAAAGTGGTGGCTCGAGGTCCCGGGGTCGCGTACCCGTATGCCGGAAACCAAATATCGGACAGATAATTGGCTAGACACCCTCTGAGATGCCAACGCCACGCGGTGTTCCCAGGCGGTCACCCATCCAAGTACTGAACGCGCCCGACGTTGCTTAACTTCGGTGATCGGACGAGAACCGGTGTGTTCAGCGTGGTATGGACGTGAGGATATTGCTTGCATTTCTAATTGTACGTTATATATATATATATATATATATATATATATATATATATATATATATATATATATATATATATATATATATATATATATATATATATATATATATATATATATATATATATATATATATATATATATATATATATATATATATATATATATATATATATATATATAACGTACAATTAGAAATGCAAGCAATATCCTCATTCATTTGCATTGAGTGAGGTCGGCTGTAAACCGCGAACGGTAAACACTGTGTCGTCTTGTTTATATAATTAAGTCAAGTAATCTCGCGAAGTATTAAAGCTGACCGTGGATTTGCTATGTTGGTAAAAAATTTAATTATTATTCTCTTCCGTATTACAGAAGAGCTCTCGGAATCTATTATCATTTTTGTCATTTTTGTTACAAAATCATTTTTGCAGATGGTTTTAAACATATTCGTATACGTGTAAATATATAATTATGTAACAATTGATACATTTATTGATATTCCTGTCTAATATAAGCTATTCAATAGCTCATTTCTTCTTGTAATATATCTGGAAGGAATAAATTTATAAATGCTTAGTGTCAATTAACATTCAAGTGCTTTGTAGTATATTGCATACAGTCAATTTAAGTTTAGGATAAATTATTTAACATTAAATATATAAATGATATGATATCAGTAGAAAAGAAAAAAAAATAAGATTACCAGTTCCACTGGTAACATAATTAGGCAGCCTAGAATATTAAGTAAGTTAAGTCTTTCTTCTTAATATTAAAGTTAGTATAATTTGTTACAGACGGATCCGCTCTCGGTCGGCGAACGAGCCGCGGCGGATCGGGGGCCGCGGGCTCGAGTTGACGTCATGCTCATCGCTTTCAACCAATCAGCCAACCTGTCTGACCTGGCGCTCGGCCCCGACCTCCCAGCCAGCCCCTTCAGCCTCGCCCAAAAGATCGTCATCGCAATCATCGCCAGCGTCCTCTCTGTTCTCACCGTTGTCGGCAACTCTATGGTCATGATAAGCTTCAAGATTGACAAGCAGCTCCAAACCATAAGCAACTACTTCCTGTTCTCCTTAGCTGTAGCGGATTTTGCAGTCGGATTGATATCGATGCCGTTGTTCACGATGTTTACTATTTACGGGTACTGGCCGCTCGGGCCGCACGTTTGCGATACCTGGCTGGCGTTAGACTACCTAGCATCCAACGCATCGGTTCTCAATCTCCTAATTATAAGTTTTGATAGGTATTTTAGTGTGACACGCCCGCTCACGTACAGGGCTAAGAGGACTACACGTCGCGCGACGGTGATGATCGGTGGCGCGTGGGGCTTCAGCCTAGTGTTGTGGCCGCCGTGGATATATGCGTGGCCGTACATAGACGGTGAGAGGAAAGTGCCCCCCCACGAGTGTTATATCCAGTTCATAGAGACTAATCAGTTTATTACTTTCGGGACGGCCATTGCTGCGTTTTATGTGCCAGTGACAGTTATGTGTATATTGTATTACAAGATTTGGAGGGAGACGAAGAAAAGACAAAAGGATCTGCCCAACCTCCAAGGAGGGAAGAAACATGATTCATCGAAGAGATCGAATTCTAGGTAAGTTTGAAGTATATAAAACTTATATCATAAATATACAAGCACACTAACTTCTAGTTTCTCAAGTCTAAAGATCACTGCTTTTATTTTTATCGATCCCGAACTTCCCCAGAGCTACCAAACTTAATAAAAGACGAGCAGCATCATTACTTACAATCTGCAACTTTCGGGATGGCCACAAAAACTTTTACTATAATTCTGTTTGCGTCTCTCAGCCCCGACACTCGGGTTTGTGTTTTTTATACATTTATATTAAGGTCTGTTTTTAGCCGTGACGCTTCTGTATTTGAACGAGAATTTTAAGCGTTACTGTACCGCCCAAAGCGTGTAAAAGCTCAATGACGTTAGTTTTTCCTTGGGTTTACTCCTAAATGCTGATAATATTTCTATTTTGCAACGTTAATAGCTTCAACGCTTTATCTTATATATAAAAGAGTGACCATAGAATTGTGCTGAGACACTCCGATCTTCACTTTCCAACTGAACTTAAAACACTATGTGTTAAGGTAATAACATTTGTATATATATAATCATAATATTTTTTGATGTAAACTAGACATTTTAGCTTTAACTTAAAATTATAGTACACGTCCTGCACTTTTCCCTTACATTGTCATACCCGTTGTGTCAATATTGCATCGGATGCAATTTGTCATTGTATAAACGAAACAAATGTATGAAATTTTAAATACAATTTTGCGATCGTTAAATATTCCTTTTGATATGATAATTGGATCTGTCCAATCATCGGACTCGATGTTGATAATGGAAGCTCCAGTTGTTAAAGTATCGATGAATATTCAATGACAGATGAAAAAATAACAGTGGGTAATTAATGATAATAGTTTATATAAAATTAGTACTATGTGGTCATCGAGGTGCCGTGTAGTGACTATGGGCTGGCTGGCTATAGCTGATCTCCACAAGAGGGGGTGACTTATTTTGATTTCCACGTTCTGAATTTGGGCGGAAAGCGGAGTGACTTAACACTAAGCTCTCTATGCCTCTAGCTGAATATGCGGGACAAGGCTGAAGCTAAAACAACTGATAGCTTTATGGAACACTTGGTAAGTGTTTCACTTTACGTACAAACGTTGTGTTAATTCGAACCTAGTTCAACGTCTTCTTGTCGTTTTCTTTCTGCCAACTAATATTGATATATGTTTGTCGTAATACAAATTTTCTTTGTAACTGAGTAACAGTTACATGGTTTATTTAAATTAAAAAAGTTACAGCTACACGCTGTATCCTCTGCGGAGATTCTATGTTGTTCTAAACCTATGGAACTAGTTCCATGATACTTCCTTCGTCTGTATTTAATAGTCTTACTTTAGCTGGACGTAAATTTGAAAGACAAAGTAAACAAATAAATAAACATTTACTACATTATGAATTCTCACGTATTGCCGCCTATTGTTCGTGTACTGTGTGTAGCTTTTGATTCTTAGGAGATTATCATTTTCGGAGAAAGTTATAAAAAATATTTATTAGAAGAAAGATATTTAGCCCATAGTTTAAAAAATCAAAATTCATCGAACCCTTGGCCAAGGATTGAAATAAATTGTAATGCTACATGTGTATTATTACAAACAGGCCTTATTACCTGCATCTATCTTACTTAAGGATAGTTGAGTTAACCGTCATGGCGTAGAGGCACAGCGTCTGCCTGTAAACGCGACGGATTGTGGGTTCTATTCCCACTCGGGGAGAATGAATTATTTTCATTTTCTTCGCTCTCGTAAAAAGGCAAAGTGCGGCGTTGAGTTCCGCCACTCAACACGCAATGTCTCAAAATGGCAGAAAGCGTAGAACGGAGTGCTTAACACTAGGTTCCTACGGTTCCTACGGTTGCCTCTGTCCACCCTGTCATGTGCAGGATACAGCGTGTAGCTATTATTATTATTATTAATTTACTATTGTAAATTATATATTACTTTAATAGTCTAAAGGCTAAATTATTAATATTAAAATACGAAATTTAACAATAAACATTTTAGATGTTAATAACATCTCAATATAACAATCTAAACCAAAGATAGCATAAACACGGCACGATTACCTCGTAGTAGGCATAAACGACAAATTCCCAAACGGCCATCTTTTACCTCACGTATCTAATAAAAATACCTATCGCGTGAGAGCTCTTAAAAATTTCAACGTCTTCGCGTATTTAGGTTGCTTTCACATGGATTTTATGCGTTTATTTTTATGTGTTTACTTGCATTTTCTGGGATAAATCACTTCATTTTTAAGTAGTTTGCCTTTGTGACTTCTCTAGCCTGTATACTGTATATGACACAATCTAATAAATAAATAAATTTGCCCAAAGGACTTTGACAGCAGGTATAGTGGACTTGTTCGATAAATATACTATTTAATATTAAAGACCTTTTCATTTCTAAGTAGTAGTTCCTGATATTTGCATTATATTATACAATATTATACATTGTCTAATTAGATATTGAAAGTATATTTTAATTTTAAACAGCTACTTAGCCTCTCGCTTCTCGCGGAGACCTCCTCGTTTCGTTTGCTGGTATAGAAAACGGATTAAACCTCTTTATACGTATTTAACTGTATTTTTTCTTCTCTGTAAAATTAATAAACATATATACATAGACACATAATAAACATCTTAAATTAGAGATCCTTAAAAAGGAATAAATAATTTGATAACGATTCCATTTAATTTTTTTAGCAACAATACGTGCACACTGCCCTTGCCCGTGATCTTTTATATAATAGAAAGATTATTTCCTTCAGTGGAGTTCAAGTCCACAACTATTTTGAGTGTAATAACACCTTGACGTCGTAATAAAATACTATTTATATCTTATAATTTTATTTTTATTGGTTAATGAAAAAATATATGATGCAAGACAGATAGCGGAGGTCTCGATCGATCTATGAGAGCACAGTATAAATCGTACTAGAGGAGGATCACGTGAATAGCATGAAGAGTCCCTAAAGGTCTTATATGAGGTTGATGATAATGGATGCGGCGAAAGAGTGCATCGTTCTCTTTGGTTACCCCGCCCCGACCCGAAAAGAATTATATTAAAGCTGAAGCTCGCGCTAATATGAAGTCCGATGAATATTAATGTCTATTCTCTAAGGTTATATATATATATATATATATATATATATATATATATATATATATATATATATATATATATATATATATATATAAATTACTGTACGTAAATCCTCTTCTTCTGCCTGGCATTAGTCCCGGCCTCGTTTGCCAGGGTCTGCCTTCCGACTAAGCTTATTCCACTTTGCTCGGTCTTTAACATTCTCAGTGGACAATCTATTGGCTCTCATCTCTCATGTCCTGCGTCACGACATTCAGTTATCGCTTCGTTGGGCGCCCGAGTGGTCTAACTCTGGGGACAGGCATGTCAAGGCACTTCCTTCCGACATAGTTCTCAGGTCGGCGCATAACATGGCCATACCATCTCAGGCGACGTTCTTGGAGCTTATCCTCTACGTCACGGATCTCAAGACTACCTCGAATGAATGTGTCAGCATCTTCATCTCAGTGACGTGAAGCTCCTCAGTGTGCCGAGATAATGCTGGCCAACATTCGCTGCCGTATAAAAAAACCGGTCGGTAAAACCGGTAAATCCATTCCAACTTAATATACGTATATTAAAAACAAACTTTTTTTTGGTTTCATACATAATAATTTAGCACATACTGCCGCTGTGGGACGGCGTCTAAATACAGTACTTCAAATTCAACTGGAAACTCTTGTCTCTATCAGATAAAGTGAGGAGCTAAAAAAACCACTAATACCAAAAAAAAAACATGTTATGTAATTGAAATATATTTAGCTTGAAACGTTTAAAATTAATGCTTCATTTGAAAGTGCCCTTATCGCCCTTATCATCCTCTCAGATCCCCCACAGCTCTTTACATTGAAACACATTACACGAAGATACAAAGATTTACGCTACGTTTGATATTTTATTTAGCACAGAAGCTTTAACTGTAGTTGTATTTTGTAGGGATGTAAAGCAATATACTTTTTCTTAATAATTTATATGGTTCCGTCGAAATTATTATAGCGTATAAGAATTTCCAAATAGCTCAACAAGAACGTATGGCTAAATTGGAGAGCGCTTAGACGGTAACGAAGTGGCGCGGGTTCGAGTCCTGCTGCGTTAACGTTACCAAAAAACATCTAGAAACAAACAAAATATGCGCAATTAATCCAGTAAGAGTTTAATTTAAAACTTTATACGTTTTCTATAACATTTTTGTTCTTTAGTATAAAAAAAAACATTTGCATCACATACAAAGCTATTCTATTCAAGACAAGACTTTGTTACCCTAATTAAATGATACCGCGTTATATAGTAATGGACAAGTTGACGACAATTTAATTTCATCTATTAAACTACAGACAGCACTGGGTTTTATATTGTTATCTCAATTTACATAATCTACCAATTAATTGTAGTCCGACTATAATGCCTCGCACGTGGACGCTGAGCTAATGAACACGAGCTCAATGCTTATATTTTATGTGGAAAGCGTATATATGGAGGTCGTCGTACGATCCTCCTCTTGGGACGGAATTATTTTTATTCTCATTCTGGTTGATAGAACGCGGCGTTGAATTCCGCGGGATGGAAAGTGGAGACACATAGTGTCTTGACCTCCTTGCTATCGTGTAGCGTGTAGTTAAAAAAATATTTAAAAGAGAATATTTTATTATCTATGGGCTGCTTTTTAAAATATTTTTTTTACATCTGATGGATGTTTAATACATTATTATTATATATATAACTCGTTCGCCAATTATATACGAAATTATTTTATATATTTATTTATTTATAATACTTTGCACAAAAAAAATACATATATAACAGTTTACAAACATATGTAAGAGTAAATGTGCAATGGCGGCCTTACCGCTGAAAGCGATCTCTTCCAGGCAACCATTATAATTAATATTGATATTGGACCAGTAGTACAAGTGCAGAAAGTTGCAAATAGTATTACATTACAACTATACATATATTTCAGTTTATATTATAATTTATACATATATACTAAACATACTTACATATATAACACAATTTATATACATATACATACGTACACATACCTATATATATACACATAGATACACAAACATATTTAAATGTATAAAAATACATAAGAGGTTAATGTAATGAATTAGTACTACAAATCTACATGTCATCGGAAGCTCAAGTTGCAATGTATGTATAGAATTGTTGTGGTTTAAAAGTTAACGATTTTGATAGATTTTTATAATATTTTTTCCCTCGATTGCTTTCTTCAATATTGTATACAAGGTCTAAAGTTTCTATACGTACATTTTATAATTTCATAATGCGATACTATTACTATAGAGGACAACAATTAGATGCTCAGTTTATTTTCACGCTTCACGCTATTTCTTCCTGCATGTAACAGGGCGAAACTAGTGTTGAAACTGAGGGAAACTAGTGTTAAATTGCTTTAACTTTTTTCGAGACGTTCCGTGTTGAGTTGCGAAACTAAACGCCGCACTTTGTCTTATAGCCCAGGATTTGGAATAGCATCGGAGGAGTTCTTTCCCTCGTGTGAGATTCAAACCGCACAATCATCGCGTTTATTGTCAGAAGTTTTAATAGGATCAAAATAATTTCACTGTTTCTAAGTTATTTAGACCACTATGGCCATTTTGAACTGATAAATTATACGTAACACCGCGCTGTCTAACCTAATAAGGTACCTACCGTAGTGTATAACCCCAATATATATATATATATATATATATATATATATATATATATATATATATATATATATATATATATATATATATATATATATATATATATATATATATATATATATATATATATATATATATATATATATATATATATATATATATATATATATATATATATATATATATATATAAATATAAAGCGCTCTAAAAAAAAGAACTTTTATATAATTTATAATATTTATAGGTCATTTTCGGTCTATGGTCTATTATTTTAATTAATAAATAGAAACAAAGTTGTTAATATATATGTTAATTTAAAAAGATAATAGAACATTCATTCCATAAATTTTTCGCTACACTTAACAATTTCTATCCACAATACACATATAAATCTGAAATTTATAAAAAAAAAATAATTTGCATTTCGTTATTAATTGACAAAAGTATGTAGAACAGTGAAGATGTCGTAGCGCAATGGCATAACGTCTGACTGTACGTGACGGTCGGGGGTTCGATTTCCACTTGGGTGTGAATTCTTTCATTTTCTCTCCCTGGGAAGAAGACAAAGCGCAGCGTTGAGTTCCGAGACTGATCACTCAATCTAAATCAAATGATGTAATTCGATTAACCTTGATGCAAAACTGAACTTCTAGCGGATTCAATTATCTACCTACCCTATTAATATTTAATAAGATTTATTTAACTAGACGATCTGACTGAACACGATAGGTGTAGATTCAGATCCTTCATTCATTCATATTTACAACACGTTATATAGCTTGAACGATCCAACTGAAGATAGGTGCGGCTTCAGATGCCATTCACAGTAATGCAATTTCATTACAAAACGACTATTCTATGGCAAAGAGTATAAATCGGTTAAACCAAATAAATGTTCAATTTCTTAAACCGCTTTTTTCCGTCTGTTACAATCGCCTCTTAGAGGTCTTGAAAAATGTTATACCACTTAAAGTGTAAGTAGCACAACAATGAAGTGCTAGAGTATTCTATCTAGTGCTTATTGTGTTGTAAGGTATCAACGGCACAAAAGATACTGGAAACGGCCATTTCTTCTTTAGCCGTTTATTTCTAACAATAAAATAGTGAAAATGCCATAGTGGTGTACTGGGATAGCGTTTGACTGTATTGCGACGGCTGTGGGTTCGATTCATTTCATTTCATTCAAAATAAAAATTCAATAACAAGACATTGTTGTCATCTAGGATATATATCTATATTACTAATAAATAAACTGGAGTGTCTGTTTGTAATATTATAATAACCGCTTTTTACTATATACATATAAATATATATACGATACAGATACCAAAATAACATTTTTACACATTTTTGTCCGTCTGTCTGGTTGTTCCAAAACATACTAATCTCTGAAACGGCTGGATCGATCTTGACGGGAATTTTTCTGGCAGGTAGCTACTGTAATAAGTAAATAATTAACAACTTTTATTTTATATATATATATATATATATATATATATATATATATATATATATATATATATATATATATATATATATATATATATATATATATATATATATATATATTATATTAGAGCAAATATGACCATGTGACATGCGAGCGAGTCGCTTGTTTTTAATATGAAAGCTGTCTTAGAGTTTATATCAAATATTGATATGTACCATACGATGAAATATGCATGTTTTTGTAATATAATAGTTAACACGTACGTGTATACTGATGTGTGTGACTGTACTGTGTGACAGGGGAAAAATCTGATTAAATAAATTGAGTTTCTATTACTAGCAATGTAAGTAAATTTGTTTTATTGCATAACAATACAAAATCTTTTAATGATTCATTATCATTTTAATATCCATCAATTACTATCACATGTACTCTATCTACTTTATAAAATAAAAAAAAAATATTTAATAATTTAACACACTGCGTTCTCCACATTCTGCCCAATTTTGGAGACAGTGCATATTAAGTCGTGGAACTTAACGCCATGCTTTGCTTCCTTACCAGAGCGAAAAAATGAAAAAGATCATTCTCCCGGGCGGGAATCAAACCTATAAATGTCAGCTGTAGCTTGCGAGTTGCGACTTGCTCCCGTAGTCAAATCAAAATAACTGAGTTGTATATATCTCATAACACATTCTTAGTGCACTAGGCAGTGGGCTAAATCTAATCAGTTAACCTGATGTAATGTAGCCTATAGGCTACATGCCACGCATTTAGGCTATAGCCTACTACGATAAATGGACTACGCAATATAAAATTGCTTGTATTTCATTGCTTGTAGTCAACGGTACGTATTGGAGGGGAACTTACTCTGATATATTGTTATCAAATGATTTATGTTATTTAATGCAATTATGTATAATCTTTGTCCGAATACGCTCGAAACATGATGTGTTTTGAGGGTTTTTCTTTAAAGAAAACCTTCAACCACTTCTGTTTTCTAACAAAAGATACATATGTACATAAAATATTTTATTTTATCTATCTTAAAAAAGCTTGATATCTTTTTTCATATATGTTTACGCAAACTTTGTCTAGTGGAACGATTAAATTATGTTTGTTTAATACTAATAATCTAATATAAAATATCGCCTTCACTCAATTCCTACCTACGTAAGCTACACAAGCAAATTTTTCCTCCACAATTTGCATTTCAGCGCCATCTGCGTCCACGTCTATAATTTCATCCATGTCGTAACCAAATGGCGCATTAATTTTGCCTGATATATTAATTAGACATTATATTGAGAATATGTGTATATATATATATATATATATATATATATATATATATATATATATATATATATATATATATATATATATATATATATATATATATATATATATATATATGTATGTATATGTATCCCGCTCATAGCAGGGTGTGCAGAGGGAACCTAGTGAAACACTCCGTTCCCGCCTATCGAGACATTGGCGTGTTGAGTTTAGAATAATCGGAGAGAGAGTAAAGAGTTCCAGAGCGCGCGTTCTATCAAATAATCTAATCATCTTTATAATATTAGTATATATTATACATATCTATAGATAGTGTTTATATAGAATGTGACATCTAAGATATAGTGCAGGGCCGGGAACAGCGTTTGACTGCAAAACGCGTCGGTTGTGGTCGATTTCAACTTGTAGCAATAAATTATTTTCAATAACCTCCCTTGTAACAATATAATGCGTGACGTTAAGTTTTGCCACTCAACATACAATGTCTAGAAACACGGAAAACGGAGAATGGAGTGTTCACACACTAGCTGGTACTCTCTGCCTACCCTGCTATATATATACGGGATTCAGAGTGAAGCTAAAAAAATATTATTTAAATACAGCCAGGACTTATTTCAGTTCGGACGACCGATATGAAATATACAAACTATGTCATAGCTTCAGAATAAATATTGGCAAAATAAAAACCGCAAACAAATTCAAATTTGTATCGATATTCCATTGCAATATCAACTGCTATATACGTAGTCGATTTTAGCATTTGGATATGCTACAGACGGCCTAAATCTGGATTTATTAAAATTTTCATATCATTATTTTTTTTAAAACTTAGTAATGGGTTCGAATCTAACTTTTGGCGTACAAGGCGGTAATGGAAGAAATGAAATAATTAAATTAATTAGTATCCGAAATTACAAAAATCTATTATGCTGGATTTTATATACAGATACAGATAAGTATATTCAAAATAGAAAAAAGCACATTTGTTAAAATTTTACAAGTACAGAGCGATGTTTTTATACATGATGTATATAATAATTAAGGAAAAACTGTCATTCAATATATATACTAATGAAGCTAAGCTCAGGAACATAAAATATATTTTTATGTATATAGTCCATTTAAGGTGGAAAGTGGAGAACGGAGTGTTTCAAGACTAGGTTCCTTCAGCCTACGGTTCCTTCTGCCTACCCTGCTATGTACAGAATACAGCGACAAGCTGAATAAATAAATAAATAAATAAATAATAGTCCATTTATTGAGAAAGATTACAGGCTATATTACATCACGTGACTGTACATGCCGTTAGAGTTACCTCACACACTTAGTATGTGTCATAGACATGTAATATAGCCTGTAATCTTTCTCAATAAATACTTACACAAAAATGTAAAACACTTACACAAAAATCTTACACAAAAATCTTAGCCACTACCCATTGACTATGCGAGTGAAGCTGCAGGTTAAAGCCATGTATATATATTTGTACTATAACATCGCGAAAAGTATAGTCAAACGTGAAACTTTCGTATAGAGAATGTTTGTTTTCACACGAGACTAACTTATTCGCGCTAAAACTTCGATGTTTCTTATACTGACTATCGAAAAATCATTTTAGGTTATGTTTTGAGTTATTTCTCATTTTACTTTCACGCTGAAAGTGCTTTTATTTATATATTTTAACACTAGCAATCTGTCTGCGGCTTCGCCCGCATGGACAATATGTATCCAGTAGGCAAGCTGAAATGTCCCTTGGATTTGCTCCTATTTCTTTACAAATATTTCTTTCGAATCACTGTACTATAAAAAAAATAATTAAATTAGTTCATCAGACAGGCAGGTAAAGTGTAAAAAAAAATACTCTATATATTATAATATATAAACTATATATTAAATATACTAAACAATAACTATATATCATAATTTTTTTTTTAAATTTTACTCTTCTATCCATCATTTAGTAGAGAAGGTAGAGAAACTAGTGGTAAGAGACCAGTGGAAGATACTCCTTCAGACGTTGTGTGATGGAATCCAACTCAGCTTTTCTTTTTCTGATCAAACAGGGAAAATGAATTAATTCCCCAAAGGAATCGTTCCACGATCATCGTGTTTACGATAAAACGTGGTCCCTTACTTTTAATTATGTTATAATAAATGTAAATATTTTAACCATATACATTCTTCTACTTTTTCTTCTACATTATTATAATTGATACGGACAGATGAATTCTGATATAGGGCTTGTTAACATGATATTAGAAAGGTTGGTTTTTTTTTTAATTTTTATTTATTTATTTATTTATATATGCAATTTAGACAATTTATTTATTTATTTATACAAGTTACAATTTAGTTTCTTCATGGTTTTAAGCCCTTTGGCTTATGACAGACCATAGCACATTCCTATATTAATTAATTTTGATAATTTTATTAATATATAATTTTAAACATAGAAAGTTTACTCAATAAGTGTATATAATATACACACGAAATATGTACAGTACATATAATTATTGACCTGCAATTTAATTTACAATATATAAATTTGTATTCACTTAGTATTAATTTATGTAAGAGATTTCCATTAAGAATTTTTGACATTTTGCTTTTAAATTACATTTAGCTAAAATTGTGCAAACTTGATATAGACGATGTTTATACATTAATAAAAAAACCTAATAAATAACACGCGCTAATTTAAAATAAAAAAACTACCGGTATTCAATGCGCTTGAACAAATACTTTTGTGTTGAATGATCGATTTGTTGAGGAAGGTTATATTGTACATAAAAAAAAAAACAAAAAAAAATCTTATATTATATAATATTACGTTAATCGGGTAATCCAATCCAAATTTCATATAACAATGGACATCGAATTAAATCGATTATTGAACATGGAATAATATCGATTATTGTATGGATTAATGGATGGCTTTTAAGTAATATTTTAATTTCATTTTTTAAATATATTTTTGTATGAAAATCAATTTGTTTTAATTTTTTACTTTTAACTTTCCGCTCAAGATCTAAACATTGCGTGTTAGCTTAATGCAACCTTACGTTGATTGACCAGGCTGGCTAATTACACACATAACCAGCATCTTATATTGAATTCTATATCTAATCTGCAAGTTACTAATTAAAAAAAAATGCTGTCTTTTTATATAAATGAGTTAAAAAAACATAAGCAATGAATCAAGACGGCATTTTAAGTGAAAGTCCTAAGGAGGTGAACGGAGAACGTACTCTCGGTGCGTCCTTAATAGGCTATTACTTTTATTTCTTTTTTTATAGATAGTTATTTCAGGTGACTTCATCAATGGTTGCCATAAAGGTTTAATAGCGGTTTAAAAACCATGGTTCCGAGTCTATTGGTGGTGTAGGTTTGTCTTTCATGGTTTATGGTTCACTAGCTTATAACTGCGACTTCACTCGCGTGGTTTAAATGGAAATAATCAAGAATTGCATTCTAAGTCCTGGAGGTAACCATAGGTACGTTTGGGTTAGAATGAAAAGATTAATATGAGGCGATATAGTCAGTCTTCCTCAATATACGGGCTTTATAATTTTTTTTATTTGACTTTGAGCCGGTAGCTGTTAAAGTTAGCGCATGACCAAAGAAACATTCAGCTTTATAAAATTTTGATTATAAAGATTACCTCTCAATACCTTTTACTGTTTAAAGAAATATTATTTTGATTTTTTTGATGAAAAGGCCAATAGTGTTTAATGGAACACTCATAAGCGATCCACAATGATCACTTGACCTTTAAAAGATGCATCGGGTGCGAAAATCTATTATCAAGGTCTACGCCACTTTCTCTAGTAAGTATAACAAACAACATTCTAAATAAAAGGAAAATAAAAGTACTTTGTAATTTAAGTGTAAAATAACTATGTTAGATTTTATTCAATTTATTTAAGTTTGTAAAACTAATTTGTCTCACACTGAGTGACTGACTGACAGACGACATAGCTTAAGCTACTGGGCGTAGAAAGCTGGAATTTGACGCCCTTGGGGATTGTAGGGACTGACAAAACATTTCCTCCAGATTGCTACGGGATTGTACATTTAATGCTGACGAAGTTGCGGGTTTTACTTTATTTTGCTTATATATCTACTCGTATGTATGTATGAGATGAGCCGAATAAGGAACGTGTATCTGAGTCCACAACTTCGGAGGTCTTACAAGTGGGAGTTAGATCGAGTTTAAATTTTGGACTAAACTTGGTGTAAATTATATGGATAGCTAGTTCACCAGATGGTGTTAAATCTTCTCTTCTAACAACAAAATTAATGGAGTTATGTAGGTATTAAGTGTATTAATACTAATGTATTATGTAATTTTAACGTTGAAAGAAATGTATAGTGTGAAAATTAAAATAGAGTTAGTTTGTTCTATTATTAAATACTATCATCAACATGCAATGCCTCAAAAGGCGGAAAGCGGGGAACGGAGTGTCTTAACACTAGGTTCCTACGGTTCCTCTGCCTACCCTGCCACGTCCGGATACAGCGTAAAGCTATTATTATCAAGTGTAGTTATTTTAAAATGTGTAAAAATTGCAAAACCCAACGATATTGTCTCGTGAAGAATAGTCCAACCCGTTATAAAACTTAGTTCCATTTAGTTCCAGGAAATTTATAACAATTTTAAATACTTGTGATTGTAAATAAGAATCGAACTCGCAATCATTATATGTAGGCAAATACATCCTAATTGCGTCGCTATGGAAAACGATATACCTATCATATTATTGTATCTACATATATATGTGTATCGGTCTAGACTCCATTAATCATTTGGTTCGATATAGTTTGCCATTATCGATAATGCCTAAATATTATAAACAGTGCTTTTATTTGGTCTTGGTCAACATATTATATAGGAATTTCTCAGGAGAAAAAACGAAAATATTTTAGTAAACGTTATCGTTACCACACAAGCGCTCCAGCCATTAAGCCGTACGTTCTTATCTACGTCGAAATTTTTAGACGCTTGATACAAATTTATCTTTGTTTCAACATCATTCTTGTCCTGCTACATCCAAATTCGTATGTACAATATCTAATATAAAAATCGAGTAAAAATTAGCTTTGTTCAATTAAAATCGATTCTGTCCATGATGGATGTCATGTTATGCTAAAAGTCTTGAAGCGTTGCCAATGTCTTGTCAATTATTATAGCATTTCATATTCATTATTTTTTTTTAGACTTTTTCCTAAAAAAATATGTAAGAAACCATTTTATTTTTTTTAAAGTATTAATCCACACTAAGGATAAAAAATACTTTAAAGAGAACCGACGAAGACATGAGGCGCAGGTTCAAATCCCGCTGCATTAAAATTATTATAACATATAAAAAATAATCTAAAATAAAATATTCTTACTTATATGTCAAAGTTTATTTTTTTTTAAAGTATTAATCCACACTGAGGATAAAAAAAATACTTTAAAGAAAACCGACGAAGACATGATGCGCAGGTTCAAATCCCGCTGCATTAAAATTATTATAACATATAAAAAATATTCTAAAATAAGATATTCTTACTTATATGTCAAAGTTTTATTGTACAAAAAGATACATGCTTAATTTTTTTAACACCAAATAACTTTTCGCCATTTCTTTAAAATGAAGAACCGGCGCAAGCTTTTTATGTGCACCTATTCTGGATCTGGATCATATATTAATAAATAATAATATGTAAAACTTTTGACTTTTTAAATGGCTTCTGAAATGCTTGTAGTAGTGTAGTTATATTTATTTAGTTAGTCAACCTATGTGTACTATATTAGATCAGCTACATTAAAAATGTATTTGAAAAAACATCATATATGAGCAAACTGTCAAAATGGCTATTCTTTATTTTATTGACTATAGTTTTATATATATTAATTTTTATTTATTTATTTATTATATTATATATTATATTATTTAATATGGCTTATAATAAGCTATATTTAAAAATAAATTAATTTTGCTATATAACAATTAAAATTTAACAATGAATTAAACAATGAATTGAATAATTATTAAAACAATACAAAATTCTGATACACATGATGAAAAATAAGCATATAATGTTGACCTAATAAAGATCGTATATATGAAATAGGGCTTATCTTTTATCGTTCAAGCTTCCAGGCTCCTTCAACACCAACCTCTTGTAGATAACGTAAATGAACTACACGTATTCTAAAAAAAGAAACTTCTCCATGTTTTTTTGTTTTATATATTATAGTAGTTTATTATAAATATATCTATACAAATGGCTATAGCACTATTTTTAACTAAAACTCACTTTATTTTATTATGAAATATATTGTTTATCGCTCTTGTTTTGTTTTTTTGTAATCTTTCAAAAAAAGGCAGGGATCGTAAAACATCCAGTCTAGCAATACATTGTAACTATGTTCGTTAACGTTTATATTCTAAAATATTATATGATAACATAGCACTTAAAATTGAATTATAATTTAGGTTTTTAGCATCGCCTGCAGTAGAACCTAACGAAAAATCTTTACCAAGTAGATCTCTACTGTCTCCATTACGTGTTCCATATATTTTTTGTATATCCCGCATATATGGCACCTATATATATGTGACACTCCCATCCTCTATATTACGCGTTAAGTACCGGCATTTTAACTCAATGTCGCCCCTTGTTACCAGAGCGAGGACAGGAAGCCATAATTTACCTGCCAGAAATCGAATCCACACTGCTGCGCCATGACAGCCTCGATAGTTTTCAACATACATCTATAAAACATCATCTTTTCCTATACTAAATTACAAAGTAATTTTTTATCATATTTCCCAACCACATAGCACACGTCCACCATTATTAAAGAAACAATAACATAAAACAATTGCTTTCAATCCCATTCATACAATCTCGAGCATCAGATACTCCATTTAGAACGTTGAATCGTTCGAGTCGATACACTGTCGGACATGTCAAGTGAGACAGCATTATTCCCGTGTCACAAGAGTGAAAGGGAAGGACGTGTGTTATTGTGTTGCGTTTCAATTGTAACTTAATGCAAGGAAACCAACCGCTTTCTAGTATATGTCGCCCTAGTACATGTGTTATATTTTAGATTAAAATCGATTACGCGGGGGTGTCCCTTTTTGTTGTTGAACGGATAGAATGAATTTCATTTCTAGTTTTTTTTTTAATTTGTTTATAAGAAGTATAGATCTATACTCTATAAGCCTATATTATAAATAGGATTTATTCAATTCATTTTATCTTCTTGGTGAACACTTTAATCTAATCTCAATAACTACTGTATCAAATTGAAAAAAAAAAATTTTGTGTTGGATAGTCTATGATATCTCGGAAGGCTAATAGGCTATATAATATATTATATTATTAATACTGTACTTGCGATCAAATTTAAAGTCGAAGTCAAAGTTTTTCTAACATTAGATCATTTACGCACATAATTTTGACAGTTTTAATTTTTTATTAAATCTAGGTATGTGAAAGCTTGGTTAGCATTAGCCGCAATGAGGAGGAAACGCTACCTAGCCAACAGCACTGGACCAGTTGTCGGTTAGTTTTCTTGTGGCGTATACAGTAAGACCTGCCGCTCCAGGATAAGTTTATATAGCCGTTATCTATCTGAAAGGCTGATGACGATCACGATGATTATGATCTCTTATGATTTAAAAGCTTAATTGAATTGATATTTGAGTTTCACACATGTTTCTTTATATTTTAAATATTATATAGATAAATGTGAAAACGGAAGTATATTCAGGATAGCGCGTAGAGTAAAAAAAAATACAAGTATGTAATTATTCGCACCTCACACCGTTTTGCTTCAAGTAACACATGGATGCTTTGTCACAAGTAAAGTGCTTTCAAAGTTTTATCTCTCACGAGTTTGACAAATTAGAGTGGCTTTGTTGGAAGGAAGTAAATTAAAGTATTTTTAATATTTATAAAATATCATATGCATATAGGACATAATTATTTTTAAATTAAGATTTAGTTTAATTACTTTGGAAAAAGGAAAAGCGGAGATTAAAGTGTAAAGACACACCGTTCTCCGTTTTCAATCCTATCTCAAAACATCTCACATGGGTTGGTGGAACTCAACACTCTGTTTATGGATATGAAATAATGTAAACACTACTTCTTCTGAGTGGACATCGAAATTACTCAAATGTTTTTGTTACACAAAAGAAAAACTAGGTAGCATTTATCAAAGGCCATTTGATAATAAAAATGCTGTTAGCCATTTATTTATTCCATTTGCAAGCGAAGCCAGCGATAGTAAAAAGCACAGCACAGTTTTTGTACGAAAGCACCCAAATGAAATGAATGTAAATCGTTCTGTCAGGGTACGAAGTAATCTGACAGATGCTATGTTTTTAGCGTGAAAACAATATAGAACCGGATTTTAAAAAAATAGTATTTTTTTAGGTATCTTGATACAAAATGTTGTGGTGCAGTGGAACAGCTTGAGACTGTAAGCGTGACGGTAGTGAGTTCGATTCCCACTCTGAGGAATTAATTATTCTAATTCCAGTAGACTGCGCGGCGTTGAGTTCCGCCATTAAAAGTGGAATGTCTCGAAAATTGGATGGAAAGGGAGGAAACCTACTGTTGAGACACTAGGTTCCTTCTGCATATCATGTTATTACGAAAAAATCATAAGGAATCATTTGATTTTTTTTAAAAAGCTATTAAAGTAAATGTATATTACATATATACATATATATATATATATATATATATATATATATATACTATATATATATATATTATATATATATACATATATATATATATATATATATATATATATATATATATATATATATATATATATATATATATATATATATATATATATATATATATATATATATTATATATATATATATATATATATATATATATATATATATATATATATATATATATATATATACACATATATACAAAGTCAAAAATTTAAAACCTTTTCAAAATAATTTCAAATTATATCTACCATCAAATCTATGAAAAGAGAAGCAAATGATAAAAAAACCCACCAAAAAATGTTTCTATTTCCGTATAAATGGTGCCTTTAAAATGACTCAATATTGCATTAAGCTAAAATGATCCTTAAAGTATTGCTGATACAATGTAAAATGGCTTGTACAGTTAACATTTTATAACTGATGAAGCGAAGTAAGGACCCTTGTGAATTCTTATTTGTTTTACCAGCCTTTCAAGAATCGTAAAAGTTCATATATGTATATAAGACGACGCTCTTCGTTGTTTAATAGTACTGTATTCGATTTCATTAGAGTTGGTTATATATATATATATATATATATATATATATATATCTATATATATATATATATATAATATATATATATATATATATATATAAATATATATATATATATATATATATACTATATATATATATATATATATATATATATATATATATATTATATATATATATATATATATATATATATATATATATATATATTACTTACTTCAATGATAAACTAGCATAGCTATTCAAATTTCGCATCTGACTAATAATATATTTATAAATTATAAATACTAACAGTTCCTTTTATAGAATTTAAGCCCTCTTTTATCACGTACAGTATTAGCACTCATTATAGTAATATTTACTATCGAAATAACTCAGTGTTGTAAATATTATATACACACGACATATTTTAAGTACCCGAGGTAGCTCTAGCCGCGGGTACTAGGCAGTACAGACAGGTAGGTATGTGGGTTTTAGGTGAAAATTATTTGTAAGCGAAACGTATTGTTTTTTTACTAAATTTATAAATTTTATAAATCTAAACTTTTTAAAAAACTTGGTGTATTTCATAGTATACTTGCAAATCCATTTACAATGGAAGCAAAATTGTTGTTTGGCGAAATAATTAAGATGTGTAGATAGTACGAGTATATAAGTTTTTTTGTGACATGATTCGTCTGGCATAATCGTTAGAGATTAAATACCTTCAAATAAACTAGAAAGAAAAACCAGTTTATTTGTTTACACATGCTAATCTCATCAACTTCTGGTATGAATAGAAGAATTATGTATGTATTGAAATATCTGTATCTGTATCTGTATATGAGGAAGTATAGGCTATAATTTATCACTGTGCTTGTTGAAAGTGTCATGTGTCACACTCACCTCTTAGTTATATCAATTTGACACCGAAAACGTTGGTAATGACGATATATAAAGACAGTAAGTATTAAGAAATATAAAGGGCTGTAAATAAACTACAAAAATATCTTTGTTTTTATTAACTTTTCCAGAATATAATATAGATTTAGACTTGGACATTCTGTGTGGTGTTTAAGAAACATTTTTAAAAGCGATAGGTGTGAGTTCGATATTCAGTCGGGGTATTGTTTAAAAAAATTTAAATGTCCCGCTACTAAGGGAGCTTAGGTAAGCGGCGTGTCTTAAGTCTAGATTTATCTCGGGATAAAGCGTGAATCAATACAAAATATACAAGATAAATAATTATATATATATTTATTGTTTTAAATTCTATAAATTAACTTTTTAAAATGAATTCAAAATTAATTGCCATAACCTAATTAGTTTTCCAAAGTACGCTCGTTATATCTTAGTTTAGTTGTGAACTTAAGCAATAGACGTAAGTAGCGGAGCTTCTAAAAGTTATTATGTATAAAGCACTTATAGTGTCTAAGTAAATATACTGTTTAATATTTATTTCGCATCTAAAAGGTTTGATAGTTGTTTTTTTTAGCTAGAGAGAATTCTCTCTGCATATCACCGTCGCCTCGTTCCCTGTCATTGACCTCTTCATTAAAGCCTCTTGCTATTTACATGACCTTCCTCCAGTATTTATTTACTATGTATGTGTGTGTGTGTGTGTGTGTGTGTGTGTTTTATACGCATTACATATAACATTACCTTTAAAGAAATTTCACGTTTATATCCTGACGATACAAAGCGTGGTACTGGAATCCGCCCAGCAACACTCATTGTTTTTAAAATTAGCTAAAGAAGTTAATGCGAGGAATAAAATTTAATTTAAATACAAATGTGTCCCCCAAAATCTCCATAGTGAGGATTTATTTTCTCCCGCTTTGGTGTTATAAAGGCTTGTGTTTCGCTTCTCAACACGCAAAGGGCATAAAACGGAGTGTCCCAGCACTACGTACTCTCTGGAAAAAAAAAGGTATCAATAAATAATTGTCGTATCGGTTATTTCTTATATTGTAGTCTAAGCTGTATAAACACAAAATTACCAACTAGCCTAAGTAGTTTTAATTTGCTAATCAATTACAATTATTACTATATTACTTTAAAACACAAGATGTGTGCTCCAAATCAGTATCTAATTAATAATATAATTATATGGCAAGCTTATGGAAGCTAGGCTACCATAAAATTACGTGAGTGTAAAAAGAATGCAATGTCTATACGGTACTAATCTGCAGACGATTTAGACGCGACCAATTTCCTCTTCGAGAATGGATGTTTTGACGTCTAGTACTAGTTACGAGCGATGGCGGTTGAGTTGATTTTCATATATAATATATATATATATTATATAGATTAATATAATATATATATATATATATATAGTATATATATATATATATATATTATATATATATATATATATTATATATATATATATATATATGATATTATATATATCTATATAGATAATATATATATCTTCTTCTTCCTGCATTAGGCCCGGCTTTTTGCCAGGGTCTGCCTTCCGACTAAGACCAATCGGTCCATATGGTGGCGAAGTGGTTTTTTTGTGGAGCGATTGCCATCTGACCTCCAAACCCATTACTGGAGAAACCAGAAAGGAAAGGGAATAAGAGCAGAAAGACTGGAATATAGGGGAGGGACAACCACTTACATTGATTGGATCGGGTTATGTAAAGTGGTGGCTCGAGGTCCCGGGGTCGCGTACCCCTATGCCTAAACCAAATATCGGACAGATAATTTGCTAGACAACCCCTGAGTTGCCACGCCACGCGGTGTTTTCCCAGGCGGGTCCACCCATCCAAGTACTGAACCGTACCGACTTTTCTTAACTTCGGTGATCGGACGAGAACCGGTGTGTTCAACGTGGCATGACGTATTATTAGATATATATATATATTATATAGATATTAATATATAATAATATATATATATATATATATATATATATATATAATAGATATATATATCTTATTCTTCCACTTGAGCATTATCCCGGCCTATTGCCAGGGTCTCTATAATATATATATATTATTAGATTATATAGTATATATATATATCTATAAATATATAATATATATATATCTATTATATAATCGATAGCATACATATCGTTATATCCATATACGAATTTTCTTTTTTTTTTTGTTTTATACTCACTGAAATTGAATCACTTAAGAACGGAACTCTGCTTTCCGCCGAAATTGAGAAGCGTCGCGGAGATCGCGGCATTTAAAATGTCGAATACAAAAAAATATAGTACAAATTTCTTAAAATATCAAACGATATATTTCATCATAATGTTATTTTTATTTAAATACATTTACAAATTTATTTAATTTTTAATTCAAACCAACTAACCAAAAGTAACCTTAATTTAGATTTAATTATTACAGTTACATATACGAATATATCACGATAGCCTTATTATCCCTGATACCATTCACGCTTTATCCCTAGCGGGGTAGTCGGTGAGAACGAAGCGCCAAACGTCACGGTCCCAGCATACCTCTTTCGCCTCGTCCACTGTCATGAACCTCTTCACGAGCAGCATGGATTATTTTATTATATTTATTATATAATACTAGCTGTGGTTCGCCCGCATTGTGAATGAAAAATAATATTAATATCGCGTTTTAAAAACCTAGTGGCTTCATCTACCGGCACAGTCATGAAATAATTTTTATTTATATAAATTTGTTATTTTTTTTAGGAATGTGATATTTTAACATGCTAAAAAATAGCCTAAGTCTAGCCTCTCAAAAAGTTATACGTACTATATAAAAGTTATCACACTTTCCAATTTACATTATTAATATAGATTTAAGGCCATCGTGGTTCAGAGGGAGAGCCCATTTGGATAAATGTATTATTTAATATTTTCATTTCCTCGCTAGAGTAGATATAGAGCGGCGTTGAGTTCCGCCACTCCACTCGCAATGTCTCGAAAGAGAATTGGGCGAGCCACTTAACAAGCGCTAGGTTCTCACCGTTTATCCTGTTATATGCCGGATACATTTTTTTCTACATAATAATAAATAATAAAATTATATATAAAATCTCCATTTGCCTACACTCAAAGCATACCTTGCTCTCTGGCGTAATGCCAGCTCTGCGTCCATTCATCTCGGTTTATGTGCTTTTGATTAACCCCTTCCTTGCATTTCTAAGTAGGTATGGAGCTGTAGATATCCTAGCTATGCTTACATATAAACTCAGTTGTTATTATACTAATTTTTGTTCGTTTAAAACCTACATTTTAGTAATTAGTAAAAATATATGTCTCGAAAAGCGGGAACGGAGTGTCTTAACAGTTGATTTTCTCTGTCTACTTTGCAGCGGCAAAAATGACGATCCCCGTTACCTTTTCGAAAATAACATTTAATAATTAAGTATCAGAATTTTCACTATACATTATACTATTTATTTCATAAAACACAAACCGTAAAATATTTGCTGAGCAAATAAATTTCGTACACTAGTTTTATAATATCCTTATTGAATTTAGATTTAGGCTTACCTTTATAAAAAATCACACTTCGCCACTGCCCTCTTGCTTTGTGCAGGATATAGTACGAATATAAAAAAAAAAATTTGACTTTATAAGCATAGCATCTGACTGTTAATGTAGAGGCTATTGTGTAATAACTACTCGGAAAAATAATTATTTTGCCCTGTTAGGTACGACAAAGCGCGGCGTTTAGTTGCACCAGTCAGCACGAAGCAGAATATCTTAACACTAGGTTCCCTCTTATTAACCTCAAATGTGCAATATGTTGGATAAAGCATGCATTTATATAGCATTTGTATCTGAATAAATATGTTGTGGCAGTAATAATTCTGTTAACTCCGGAAACTACGTAATTTCCCCCATTGAAGCTTAACGGAGCTTAAATCTCTCTTTATGTTGTAAGAGATATGAATAATGAAGGGAAGTTGTATATATATAATTTCACCCCATTTTTTCATTTTAAAAAAATCACCCCAAGATTTTATGTACACCTCTATGGTATATATATATATATATATATATATATATATATATATATATATATATATATATATATATATATATATATATATATATATATATAACAATACAGGTTTATTTAAACTATTTGACTTCGAATTAAATAGTTTAAAAGCTGAATAGTAAGTAAAAAAGTTTAATCAATATTTACTACATCCTAGGTATACCTACAAAATATATTTTTTTTTTCTGAAAAATTATAAAAATTTGAATGGATTCGAACCCACGTCTCTTAGACACGGGTTTGTTTGAGATTCTACCTATCTGTTTATCACAATCTATCTGTACAGTGACGAGACTCGCGAAGTGGATGGCAGAGCCAGATCAGAATCTGGAGATGCTGATTCCGTATACCATGTGAGAGGAGCTTTACAAGATACCCGCTGGAGGGAGAATCAGGTATATATTTTGTCTTCTAACCAATTCTTAGATCATTCTTAAAATCTTAACGTTACTTGCCCTAACGTTAGGTTACATTTGATTTTTTTATTGTAGATGTTTTAAACATTTTATTATGGTACTAGGGGGTTACGCAAAAAGCTTCGCGTTTATTCAATAAATTTTGATACCGTTTTATTCGAATGTTTTTTTTATTTTTTTTACAGTCGTAGCGCCGCTCTCTTACCGGCCAGTAACTTCTTCCCAGTTGGAAATTAATACATTGTTAAATTGTAACAATATAGTAAATTGAAGTGAAGAAACCTCTTCATTTCTCTGCACATATACGGCTGGAGCTCTTCAAATCATTTCTTCATAATCGTTTTTCATTTGCAGCTATGCTTTGCTATTAATATACAAGATTACATATATAGTTTTAGATTATATAATATTAGTATAGTTAAATTAGCAACTCAAGTGCATAACTAGACTCTTAAGGATATAATATCAACGTTCGAATATATTTATAAAAAAAAAAACTAATTGTAATAAAACTCTACCTGACCATGTGTATATAGTGTTGGAAATAAAAAGACACACACAACAGAAATAAACTGCATTATTTTTATTTTCCTTTCATCGTGAATACTAAATCAATTCTCAACAGAAGAAGCAACAGATAAATTACGTCAGTATTACAAAATATTGCTAGCAAAGTTGTTTGAGAAATTTGTAGTAATTTCAAAAAGTACTGTAAAAGTGGCTCCTAAACTGTCTTCTTTCTTATAAAAGTCGCAATAAATAGCAAAGGTCTTAAAGTAATTAAACCAAAAGCAGACATGCTAGTTCTAGCTGGCTCGTCTTGCAATATATCTAGGTCACTCGGTGGAACAGCACAGCGCTCTGTGTTTCCGATACAAAGTTTTAAACAATTTTATCGCATGGAATTAATTAAATTCTGATTTTTTGTAATAAATATTTATTATATCTGCTTTATTTAAAAATATTTTTTGAGCAATTTATACTTCTTTCACATTCTTAAAGTGAGACAAGCCCTGTTATCCATTTTTCATAAATTTTATAGTAAAAGCTTTCTGGGTGGGTCTTTTTTGCCCATTAGTAGTAATTTGAATACAGAAATGTCACGTTCAGTCCGTACTAGTTCTATAAGGGCTTCGTCAATCTATACATTATTTGTAAATGAAACATTACCGTAATAAATGCTTAGTACACAAGTAAACTAAAATGACTTTCTATATATATTTACAATATATATTCAGCAAATTATGAGTTGCCAGTTGTTCCTAATTTTCCAATGCCCTAAGTTAAACTCTGAACTTTGCGATATATTCCGAGCAATTTATACATGGTGTGCTTAAACTACAACTTTGATTCAAATGTTTGTTGTACAACACGTGCGTTTGATTGTTTTGTTTATTGTTTGTGAGGCACTCAGTTGACATTCTTATAGTACAGTGTATAATAAGGTCATTTTAAGTTTGGTTCACGTAGAGGCAATATTTTTATTCAATCCTATGAGTTTTTTTTACTATAAGCGTAAATTACTTAAGTCCTTAATAATATTTTAGTATCAATTCTAAACATAATACCTATGGAAATAAATTAATGCAAGGACGACTATATATATTTTATTGCAATAAAAAAAATATGTTGAAGTACAATCATAATTACATAATTACAAAAGGTGGACTTATCTCTAGAAGAGATTTCTTCCAGCCAACATGTGAAAGTGGATGAATCCAGTGAGTAGCGAGATGACAGAAATGGTGCAATATAAAGATAAAAAATTACATAATTACATAACAATAAAAATAACTTAAATAAAAATTCCAATATATAAAGCATAGAAGATATACATACTTACATACATACAAGTAAATAGACATATACTTATACAAATAGCTAGCTATAAAGTCTATAAAACTATATAGCTAGCTATAAGTCTTCGTGCAAATGACTCCCAGTAACGATGACATAGTGGGGCACTCTGAAGACACGAATAAGAAAGATATTGTAAAGCTGGCGCAGAAATGACGCGAACATTGTTTTTTCCGGGAATCGATTTATTGCCAAAGTTTGGTACTCTAAAGTTCAAAATGTAATATATTCTTCAGCTATTGAATTTGGCTATAAAATTAGATATAACTACTAACTAATACTATAGTAAAATAACGTACAATAAATATAAGGTAAAATAAGCCAACTCACACAAAATTACGTTCTGTCTCTGGCACGCTTATTTAAAAGATATACAGCTTATATTCAAAAAACAATTTAGTTAAACTCTACAATTTGGCGACAATCCAATAATAGTGAATGCAACCGGAACGCTTGGCAAATGGCAGATAGATTTGGACATTTTGAATGCTTTGGCAACTATTTTGCTTATCTGATATAAAGGTGTGGTGTAGAGTACCTTCATTTGACCCCGCCTCCGAAAATCAGGAGATAATGCTGAAATTTCCCGTTCCACTTAGTACCAGGCTTGGCAAAGCACCAATTTTTCTATTTTTGGCAAACATGGCCACCAAAGTTACTTTCGTTCCGTTGTTTTTATCAATTAGTTAAAATTGATATTGGATATTTGATAAAAATACAAGAAGAATTTATAAAATAAACACCTACATATATTAAATTCTTTTCAAGCGTTAATTGTACGCTTTTTGTTACTACCAAATATAATGAAACTAAAGCACTTTTGATTTGTTTGCAGACTGCATCGGCTCGGCGTCCAAAACGAGGTTGGAGAGCTATAAGAGCGTGGTGCGTCGCGTGGTATCATTCTGGTAGGGAAGACTTGGAAGATACTGAGCCTGAAGAGGAACCTTCAGATCCTGGATATGCTACACCAGTCTCGGTTGAAACTCCGTTACAGAGCTCTGTATCCAGGTATTTATCTTATTTGAATATGATCTCTTTTGTTCTTAATTATCTGTACACACACTTTTGATGAAATATTTCTATTTTTTCTTATTAACAATCCAGGCCGTTCACATTCAATGAATGTGTAATTTCATGACTAGTATATAAGTTCAGTTTGACAATTCCTAATGATAAAATAAATACAAATTATAATATTAGTATATAACAAGTAAAGTAAGTAAATAATTATTAAAAAAATAACAATATTTAATCTATTTTCTTTTAACAGATGTACTTCGCTCAATGTTATTAGGGATCCATACGCTGGCCGTGGTGGGTCCGGGGGCTCAAGTGTAGCAGATGGCGGCACGTCCCCATTACGTCGTACCTATGAACCTCCTTCTATACCTGCCGCTCGAGACAGCCGCTCACTTCCCCCTAATACTAAAATAAGTACTACAGCTTCTCCAGCACCAAAATCTGCCTCTGCAGATTCCGTGTACACAATACTCATACGACTGCCAGACGCAGATACAGAAAGACCTAGCATTAAAATGATTACAGAAGAATCTCCCCCAAACGCACGACCTCATTATCGACCAGCTAGAGGGGATTCCGAACTCAATCTACATCCAGCAGGTCATGCAGCCTTAACCAGACGGACATCCCATATACAAGATGTCCGAATACCTCTCAATGCCAAAATAATTCCTAAACAATTAGCCAGCAAAGGTATCACATCTAAACAGCCAAAGAAAAAGAAAACTCAAGAGAAGAAGCAAGAAACAAAAGCGGCGAAAACACTTTCTGCCATACTTTTATCTTTCATTATCACTTGGTTGCCTTATAATATCCTTGTCTTGTTGAAACCCCTCACTGCTTGCGCCAGATGCATTCCAGACGAGTTGTGGTCATTTTTTTACGCTCTTTGCTATATAAACTCTACAATAAATCCTGTTTGCTATGCTCTGTGCAACGCAACGTTCAGAAGAACATACGTAAGGATTTTAACTTGTAAGTGGCATAACAGAAATAGAGAAGCTATGACTAGAGGAGTGTACAATTAGTATTGATATTATGGACTTTTTAAAATTTTTATCTGATAGATATCTCTGTGGTTTTTCAGTGTGTATGGAAGGTGCCAGAATAGTGATTGCCCAATTTTGGTACCCATTGTTGAAACAGAGTTTAACGTGAAGACGTTTTATAGAAATCAATTTGTGTCGCGTTTTATAAAATAGTTTGTATAAAAGTAATAAAAATAATTAATATTATAAAAAAAATTGCTCACTCCTTTTAAATACTGTATACTTAAAAATATATTTCATATAATACAAGTGAAAGCTATTCTGAACCTGAATCGTTGTATGTGGAACGTCTTAACTTGGTCTACAAGACCTATTTCTACAGGTTTTTCTTTAATACCATTATGATTTAGCCAGCGTTCTATAGCCTCAGTCCTCAAATAAATCAATTTTGTTTAGTATATTATCGTCCCGTCCATAACTGAATCATTTTATTCGTTTTTCTCGGATACGTTCTTTTAAGATTATTTCGTTTCCTAATCTTCTGTTATAAGAAGATCAGTTTAGAAACCAAATGTTAGAAATGTATTGCCATAAGAGTGAGTAGTATAGTGTAGTATCTTGCGACCGACGTTGTTTAGAAATAACCGTGCTAAGTATTGCTCTAGTCATTTTTAAAGGTGTTCGGTAAAGTGTGAGCTTGTAGGGTTAAAATCGGCGAATTTAGTGCGTAAATCGATTGTTTTCGCATAAAATTTTTGTCTTAAAGTGTTTCTAGATGTAATTTAATTTGCAAAATATAAAATTTACTCGAATTCGTACATTTGGTAAGCATGTTGACCAATTTGCTGTTTTTTTCTAATATAGGTACGTCATTATGTGTGATCTTCCATAAACTTACTTTAGGAATATATAAATGTATCGTTTTTTAAATAAACTTTTAAGATAGTAAGCAATATTAAAACAACTTTGTGTGAATTTTCTGAGAGATTGTATTGGAACGAGGACATTTTTCAAAGTTAGATATGTCTGTCGTTACTAAATATCCACCATCCATGTACCTGCTTACGATTTTCGATCATAATGATTGCTCGAGTGAATTAAAACTAGTCATTTATCTTTTATCTTCTAGTAAGCTGTCATACAACGACTACAGAGATGTATGTAGATGTGAAACGTAGAGTTACAGTATTTTTGTGGGCATTTAAGCTCTATCTTATGTACTGCAGTGTTAGACATTTTTGTCTTTTTGCATAATTTTTGTGATATAAAATCATGAACGAATTCAAGGTAAAATAAATATTAAAAATCTATAACTATGACTGATTACATAAATACATTCTAATACGTTTAAAATATATATATATATATATATATATATATATATATATATATATATATATATATATATATATATATATATATATATATATATATATATATATATATATATATATATATATATATATATATATATATATATATAGTATAATTTGTAATTTTTTTTAAACATAAGGTTGTCCTTCTCGTAATATATCGAGAAAATTTTCAAGCAAATTGTTTTCAGTCATAGCTTTATAAATATATATAACATGTATGTAAGTAGTGTAAGTAAAGAGGTTAATATGAATTCTAAATTTGGTGTTTATTTAAACAAATTGTAAATAATAATATTAATTCGATTTGTATGTTATAGGATATTATATTATATACAAGTATAAATCAGTGTCGTGGAACGTTCCTTTGTTAACATTTTATTGATATATTAAAATATATTCTATGTTTAGATATAATTAAAAATTTTATACCGGTTAAGGTGAATTACGCATTTTATGGATAAGAAATGTTGCCATGAAAGTTACATTGAAAGTCGAATTAATTTTTATTTTTGCTTTAAATTGTATTACAAACAACAAGTTATTATTACACTTAGAAAGGATTCAGGAACGTATTAAAATTTTAACGTAGTGGAACCCGCGCCTCTTGGGGTCGCTCTCCAGAGGTGCGGGTTCGAGTTTTCATTAATTTTATATAGTATTCTTTATTGCAATCAAAAATATGTTGAAATACAAATATAAAAGACCATAATTACAAACGGTGGACTTATCTCTAGAAGACATTTCTTCCAGCCAACCTGTGAAAGTGGGTGAAACCAGTAAGTAGCGAAATGACAAATGAAATAAAAATAACTTAATCAATTTTAATTTTAATACATTTTTCAGTATTTTTGTTTATATTTTATAAATAAAACATAATAATAAATCATTACTTATTTTTTACAAAATAATCAGTTATATTATCAGTTATTAAACAAAAAATGTCGTCGAATCTAGAATCCTTATTTGTAACATAGTACCAAAGATAGGTTGACGTTATTAGAAAGATTATTATGGACAAGTATGTTAACGAAACATAAATAAATGCGTAATTCAATGTGTACATTCACAATTTACAAAGGTCAAAAATTATTACAAATAATTTAATATATACCTAATAATATGAAGAGAGGTTTTTTAAGATTTTTAAATTAACATAAATTGGATATAATATATTATGTAATTTATAGATTTATTGCACGTATTGAATATAAAGTACATATAATCAAATTTTATTCTTAAATATTTTGTGAATTAGGTTTAGAGAAAGGCGATTTTCCATTAAACAGATCCAACGTTACATCTATAGCATCGTAAACTTTGTAAAACTTCGGTTGGAATACTAAGCTCGTTAGAAGAATTCATGGCCCGGAAAATTGGTTAAATTTTCACAATTTCATTTTCAATGCTTAGATTACAGAATATAGGACTATATGTATCAAATATGTGTATATCTAAATATTTATATTTGTTATATTTATTACTTTTAAAATATTTGAGGACAAACAAACATATAAATTGTACCGACATAGGTATTACTTACTTAAAATTTTGTTTAATCGTGCTTAAAACTACCAACACCATATATATATATATATATATATTATATATATATATATATATATATATATATATATATATATATATATATATATATATATATATATATATATATATATCTCAGGTTCTGTGCGATTTTTTTTTCAATCATATAGGGCCATTTAACTGATCGACTAACCAACTAACAACGACGTAAGGAATAAAATAATTGTAATAGAAGCGTACTGTACCCACGCCCGTATATACTTCAAAAATGAATTATTAAACAAATAAAAAAAATAAAGAATTTTAATTTAATGAATTTTTGAATCCATACTAAAATTCTCTAAGGCAGAGATAGTCTACTGGCGAGTGACACCTTTCTCCAGATTTAAATTAAAACATTTTTTGAAATCTTGAAAGTAATGTACATAGATATTTTTTCATCGTCATTATCTAATAATTTATCGTCTGAGAAGTTTTATTTGTAATAACTTTTGGTCATAAATTTTAAATCCTATTCGTATTGTCAATGCGCACAGTAAAGTAGATTAATGATTAAATTATATTTTTTGTGTAGACGTATTTTCTATTATGATTTTGTACGATTCTAAAGTAATATTGATAAAAATTATATAATTATAATATATATATATATATATATATATATATATATATATATATATATATATATATATATATATATATATATATATATATATATATATATATATATATATATATATATATATATATATATATATATATATATATATATATATATGTATATATATATATATATATATATATATATATATATATATATATATATATATATATATATATATATATATATATATATATATACAACCTCATTTAAGACGTAGAATACTTTTATAAATCACACAACTTTGGAATTTAACGATTTAATCAGATATTTCTTCTGAGTCAGATGTGAACTGACAATTTATATGAAATTGTGTTTACTATACATGTTTTTTTATTATTTGAATAAGAAAAAGCATTGTCTTTTTATTATAAGCTATCAAAAATATCAATATAAATAAACCCTTATTACTTTAAAATCGTATTTATTTCAAATTAACATGTATATAGCGTTAGATATCATGAATCGATATATAAGGATATATATTTTAGTCGATATTAGATGCATTTATATGAAACTACGAATCCTAATATAAACTAACGTATAAAAGACAGCTCGAGTTATGTCGTATAAAAAAGTAATTTTGTTGTGAATTTTTTTTTTATTTATTCCGGCTTTGATCTCATTCTGTTAGGTTTTAATGTTAATGAGTTAATCATTTTATTATGAAATATTAGCCAAAATAACATTTTTTAAAAGTTTTATACCACAATATAGAAAGACAAGCGTATAGGAATTTCGATGTAGCTGGATAATAACGTAAGGCTTTGAGGCTAGAGCGCTTGGACGGTATCCAAGAGGCGCAGGTTCGAGTCTGGTTACATACAAATGTTTATACGTTTTCTATGAAAACATATGAAAATTCAAATACATTAATTAAATACGTGCGTAAATATTATATGTTTAACAACGTATAACAAACTATATGGATATAGAAATTGTAATTACAAAATCAATTGTGCCAGATTGTAAACGTTTCATTATTTTTTTTTGTGAAAGCATAATTTAGCGATAGGTACTGTACCTATATCTTATTTTTTTATTACTTCCGCAGCTTATTGTATGGAAAATATGTTTTTAAAAAATATTTGTGCCAAAGTGTATATATCGTTTGATAGTTATTGATTTCATTTGACATTATAAAATGTCAATTTTAATTGAATTCAACTGTTTTATATATGGTGTTCCGAATGTCAAATTTAAACCACGAAATTTCAGGTGGAATTGTGTTTTTTTTACAACGATAATTCAACGATATCACAACGTTTTGTATAACTACAATAGTTTGAAAATTTAAAAATTCTATAAAATTATACTATAAATATTCTTTGAATTTCTAATCCTTTTTTTTATTTTAAAAACAATAAGAGGAAATAATAATGTAAATAATAACCAGATGTGCCAAAGTAGTCCGACTCATGTTTTATTTTGGCCGTCAGTTAACGCGACGGTTGTGGGTTTGATTCCCATTCGGGGGAATGAATTACTTTGTTTACTTACAGAAGACATAGCGCAGCGTTGAGTTCCACCACTCAACGTGCAATGTCTCCAAATTGGAGAAGTGGGGTCGGAGTGTCTTAACACTAGGTTACCCTTGCTATATACGGGTTAAAACGTGAAGCTATATAGTTTAATTTTGATTGTGTATTTTTTTCAACCAACTAAAGAACGATTAGTAGTAATACTAACAGTATTTATAATACATTATATGTTAGTTGCTTCAGGTGTCTTTTCAGAGAGTTTCAAACATTTATGGAAAAAGGTAAACGGAAAAAAAGGCTTGTAATGTATTGGAATTTATTTAAAAAGTTGTGTGTTACAACGGAACTTGGCTCGTCCAAGGTGGGATATTTTACAGGTGTAGACACGAACATAATTCTAAATATGAATTTAATATTTAAAATGTAATACATGTAAAGTTGAAATATATTAAAATATGATTTATAGATAATTTCTTAATATGTTTTTGAGCTACTTTATACATATAATGTTACGTTTGAAGGTAAAAATTTGCGTATACGCATATTTGCGTTTACGTAACCAGTCATGTATATGCAGTTACCTAAAATTAAATGATTGTATAAATCGATATACATACATATATATACACACACACATATATATATATATATATATATATATATATATATATATATATATATATATATATATATATATATATACATATATTGCGCTAGTTCCTTCCACAAATTACCAGATTGTAACATCTCCATTGAATAACTTGGATAGATGAATATTCATATAGAAATGAAATTCTGTTATAAAAATTATTCAGTCGATGGCGCATCAGAATTGCATTTTTCCAATATAAAAATCGTATCTGTGCCAAATAGGACTAAAGAAAAAAATATTCATGTAAACAATCTAAAGACAGTACGTTCTGTATTTAAAACAACATAGACATATATCGTTTAATAATAGTCTAAAAAGTAAATTCCGATTTTCATATAATCAAATTTAGAAATGTATACTAAGCAAGGTAGACCGAGAAAACCTACTATAAAGACACTCCGCTCTCCTCTCGTTGGTTCTTCACTTCGAAGAAATTAAGATGATGAATTCTTCTAGTGGATTTCTAAGCCTATAAACGTCTTGTTTACAACCAGAATTCCCACTGCGTCACTAATATACAAAACTAGCTGCACTCGCAAGTTTGTCCAAGTTTGTAAAGTAAATTTTAAGTTTCAGCCAATTCAATAAAGCAGTTATTTTGTAGCAATTTTGTCGTAAACACTTTAAATTGATATAACTTTTTTATTTAGTTACAGAAAGCTTGCTATAATACAATAGTAAAAACTGCATTTGAACCGGTTAAGCCGCTGCTAAGATTGACTTGCATAAACTCACAGACACACAGACAAAATTCTATTATATCTTTGAGTATTGCTTAATGTCCCCAATAATAGTTCCTTTGTTATACAGACGGTGATTAGTCAAATTTTTATTATATGTATAGATATTTAAATCGATTTTGCATAACTGCGTACACATTTGCTAATTTTTGGGTATACTACACACGCGTTAGATACTCATCGTTCAGCTTAGGAGAGCGTAAAATTCCTTTATAAAAGGGTATATGCGTAATTTTGTTTCAAAATATCTCTTTTATGATAAAATTATGACTTCTGTACGCATCGTAAACCTCATTGGCTGGATTTTCTTGATTTAAATTTCGTAATTTTTTAATATGAATAGTTAGTGATATTAAACTGATATATTTAAATATATATATATATATATATATATATATATATATATATATATATATATATATATATATATATATATATATATATATATATATATATATATATATATATAAGTTAAATATGTTTGTATTTTAATATTGCACAATGAATCGCAGGTCGAAGGTTCAAATCATTGTAATTCACTAGATTGTACTGTAACCGATAAAAATCATTAAAAAATATATATGAATAATCATTTAAACAAGGGATAAAAACGAACTGAAGAAGTGTACTAATTTAATTATTATATAGTTAAATTTAATGTAAATTTTATTGATGTGAAAGTGCCAAATTAAATGCCAAAAAATCTTATCTTCTAATATCACTCTTGTGTTTTATCTTTTGAATATAATATAGTAGCACGATTTGTCTTATTTTAGTGCTGGAGGTTGCTGGTACAATTTCCACCTAAAAATTATGTTTAAAATATAAAAATAAAAATATTTGTATCGCTAAACTAACATTGTTACACGTTACATTCTATAATTCTATGCAAACTATAGACGAAAGTTTGAAAAAAAAACAACTCGTTCAGTATAATCCATTTTCCATAAATATACCTTAAGCTTCTTGGAAATATATATTAAAGTTATATATGAAGCAATAAAATTAATTTACCATTATCAAAAAAAAAATGACTACTACTTACTTCTTCCATGTTGATCGTGAAAGAAGTAAGTAGTAGTAATTTTTTTTAAACAAAACAATAATAGCCTATTGTCCTCTTGGTAAATAATACCTTATTAATATTTAATTAGTAATTTAGTTATAAAATGATTAGGTTATGATTTAATATTTTTTTAATTACATAGCAGGATAGGGCATAGAAACATAGTGTTAAGACACTCAATTTTCGCTCAAATTTCAAGTCATGATGTGTTTTTTTAGGCAGGAGAACTCAACGCCGCGTTTCCAAAGCGGAGAGATGATAATAATTTATTTTTCCTTGTGAAAATCAAACCCACGTTAATAATCAGATGGTCTTCCATTGCGACACAGTATTAATATAGTAATAACAAACCACTGTTTTGTTTTAGTTAGTGACAACTTGACAAAATGATTTCAATTTATGCACATAATTATTTTACGTTGTAAATAAAGCTACAGACGTGATATACATTATATTGTCTGGCTTAACTTAACTAAACATCGTAGTTGTAGGTTCGATTCTCGGCTGGAGGAATGAATTATTATTCGTTTCCGGTAACATCACTAATTTACGCCACTTAGTACACAATGTCTTGGATTCGAGCCGAAAAGCAGAGAGTGTCTTGATACTAGGATCTCTCTGTCTACCTTTTAACTATTAAGCGTGAAACTGGAAAAAATATTAATGATTTGACTAAAATGTACTTTTTTTATGCATAAAGTGTTATAGCGAATTGAGAAAAATAAATTTTAGAACACATAAAAATTTAATATTCGGGCCTGGAACCCGCGCCTCTAGGCCGTTTCCCAAGAGGTGTAGGTTCAAATCCCGTTACGTCAAAAATTTTATACGTTATGTAAAACTATATCTAACTAACTATAACTATCCTGCTCATTAATTATAATTTAAAAAATATTAAAAAAAAATATTTAATGTTTTTAAAAATTTGTATGATAACATTCTATTGTTTTGAACAAATCATTGAAAATATGTTCAGATCTCCATTTTAATTACAAATTAATTTAAATGTAATTATTAACAATTTAGTTATATTCATATATGAAACTGAATTACTAGAAATATGTACAATACGTTCATTTATCCAATACCATACAAAAATGGTAAAGTTAACTTTGTTTAAGGTTATTATAAAATATTTTTAATTTACATTTAAAATGAAATTCTGCGAGAAAATATATCGCATATTAAAAAATATTGTTTTATAATTACGATGCTACTGATTGAAGATATGCATCGATGGCGGCGATTGTGGAAATAATTATTAAAAAAAAATCTTATTACAAAATAAAAAAATATACAATAACCATAAAACGTTATCAGAAGTTAAAGTGCGGCGAAGTTAATATATATTTCAACCAATTTTGAGTTAGAGAGGTGAAATTAAAAAAAAATAATGTCTAAACACTATGTTTAGAAACAATTATGTACATTATGTTCATATTTTGTAAGTTTCTATTCTCTAATAAAAAATTGTAAAGGTTTTAAATCAAATATTTGAGGTATATAATAGCTCAATTTATTCTTTCGAGTTATAGAGCGGAAGTAAGTGCTGAATTTATTTATAGTTACATACTAATTGTTCCAATTTATAAGTGGTACAGTTTTCGAAAGGTAAGTTTTAGCACTTGAAGGGCCCTCCTTAGTTCGAAAACGGTTTTAAATTTAACGGAGTATCAACTTTCAGAGATTTTACAGTAATAACTTAATTCATTTCATATTTATGCAAGTTGGAAATATATTGTAGTCGTTTAAAAACCTTTTTGAAGTGCTCTCGTACGCTTAATTTACATCTTCATGGTGACAATATGGTGAAATTTAAATATCATATATGTGGTATACATATTTATAAAAATGCATATGTTCAATAAGCCGTCTTCTGATTTTATGTAAAATTATTATTATTATTTTGAGTAAAAAAAGAAAGTAAAACAGTTCACATTACCGACATTGCGAAATGTAATCAAATTGACTTGCATTGTATTGAATCTACAACGAGTGTATTAATCAATTTATAATTTATATAATAAATAAATTTAATTTTATCTCCATTGTAATAAATATTTGAAAGTAACTGTCATAATGATAACTGTGTGTATAAATTATAAACATTATAAAAGTACTAATTATATTATTGATATATACGTTATATGTTATGTATTTTTTTTGTTTCTTACTCTACATCCTATTTATTTCATGGTTTACTGCCGATGTGATATACATATTTCGATGTAACCAAAACAAGTTAAAACAGCGCACGGTTAACGATAAACTCGAATGGGAAACTTAAAATCATTTTACATTACTTATATATTAAAACAAAATAAATTTTTGTGAAATAGAAGACGTATATCTATCTCTTTCTACTCATCCGAAGTTTGACGAATGTTGTTTATTTTTAAACGTGCGATTTTAAAGTGGCAAAGTTACGAGTGAACTCTAAATTAGATTTACTATAATAAATGTACAAGTTTAGTACTTCACGATGTATTTATCAATAAATAAATGTGTTTTTTGTAAGTTATTTTAAAGATTATTCCATGTTTTTGTATAACCAAAGACAATAAAAATTTAACTAAACAGTGTTATTTTCTGGTATAAAAAATATAAACTAAAAAGATTTAGAACTAAATAAAAATAATGAATTTAGTATTAATAACTTTAATAAGTAATATGGATCTGATTTTAAAATCTGAATTGATATAAAATAATTTTTCATAATAATATCAGTGTTATAAAATCTTTAATTAATAGAAAAGCTACAATACGACTTAGAATTTTTTCTCTGTCTGTTAATTTGTGCGTCAATAACACAAAAAAATACTGAACGGATTTTGCATCAATAATTCCTGTAAAAAAATAATAACGTAAAATTTCAAGTAACTTTCGATACTGATAGTTACTGAATATATATGAGTTAAATTTCGAATGAAAAATTGTGCAATAAGGGATTTACAAATAAATTTCAATTGCTAGAAGTAGATATTATGTTATGACAACAATTATTATACATATAAATGGTATCAATTACCTCTAACCAAGGCTCTAGGCTAGGCTCTTCTCTAAGACACGGTGAGACACTCTCTGACTATAAACGTCGTAACGAGGTACTGTCATTTCATCGATCTAGTAAGACAAAGTGTGGCGTTCAATTTCTAGTACAAAGTTTTAAATTTGTAAAAAAAATGGGAAAAAAGAAATAAAATATATATATATATATATATATATATATATATATATATATATATATATATATATATATATATATATATATATATATATATATATATATATATATATATATATATATATATATATATATATATTAATCATAATGAATAAAGGAAATATATAACTAAATGTACCAAATTAAATAAACATCGATAACTTATCGGGTTAAACTGTCACATAATAAATAGTGACGATAACTATTAATAATATTAAAAAAAAAATCTCAAATTCTGTCAAAAAATATCTCGTGAAGCTGAGAAAAAAAACAAAAACAACATAATATCCTTATAGTAATAGAACGGTTAATGTAGAAGGGTAATATAGTAATAGCAGTTACCGTTTGATTTGTGATCATGATTCCATTAGCCTCTGAATCTCAAGCAATTTACGTCTTCAGGAAGTGCCGTATCTGTATAATCGTACGTTTTCTTTAAGGGAACATTTTCTTGTTTGTTGGAAACAAATTTCATATGCTTAGGTGGGACGTCGGTTCGATTCCCATGAACGAAAGTCTGTTTGTTGTATTAATCAGTAGTTATATTTTGATATGCGACATATATACATATATATATATATATATATATATATATATATATATATATATATATATATATATATATATATATATATATATATATATATATATATATATATATATATATATATATATATATATATATATATATATATATTATATATATATATATATATATATATATATATATATATATATATATATATATATATATATATATATATATATATATATATATAATACAATGAAAACGTTATGCCTTCGTTATGTCTTCTATAAGTGACTGAATAATAGCCTTAAATTCAGGTTCTCTTTTAACTTTAAAAGGTTCTTACATACAGCGGTACATTTGATATGTGTACAAGTTGCAGTGTCTGTGGATAATGATGCTGACTTGGAAAATTTATATTTATATTTCCATACTAATATTATAAAGCTGATGAGTTTTTGTTTTGTTTCACGAGTAAATTTTAGTGCCTCTTGCGTGAATTAAAAAAAAAATTGTGCTAGATAGCCCACTTACCAAAATATGGCTGTAGGCTATATTATATCACGACATTCGTTTGGATATAGCCCACAAAAATACCTGGGGTACCTGGAATATGTCCAGTTGTATGATACACAATACTTGGATATTTCTATTACAACGGAAGAAGCTGCTGGTAAAAGCTATATACATTTTTAAATTTATTCAATTACCAAGGCCAATGCCATACAATGTTTCTTAAGGATAAGCCATCTAACTCACCAAGTATCTACAATGGAGCAAAAAGTCGATACGGAAATGATTTCCCACTAGGTTCTGACTTTCTATATATTTTTTATTTAACTCTATTGTTTCACCACAGACTTTTGACGTCCAAGCTTTAGCACTTCAGATTTTCTTGTCTTATTTAGTTATGGTTAGAGTCTTCCTATAACAAAGATTTTTAATTCATTTTGGTTTGTTTTCGTAATGTTATGTAAAATATAATAGTCATATTTGATTTGTTGTTTCGTCGTTCGTCGTCGACAATGTGTTCATACTTACGGAAAACATATAAAAATTTGGACTCAGCGGGATGGAACCCACGCCTCATGGAAACTGTCCAAGCGCTCTGACCACTAAGCCATGCGTTCCGCCACACGCTGTCGAAACTCTTATATGCTTTTTACAATTTATTATGTTGTTAGTATCTCTGTAGGGAGATTTTTACAAATTTCTGCTATCCAAAGATTATTGCACAGAACAATCATTTGGCACGAAGATTTTGGTTTTCTTTAAGTATTTTTTCTATCATTAGTGTGGATTAACACTTTAAAAATCATTTAAAATGTATGCATGTGTTGTGTGTCAACGTACTTTGTTAGAGACTTGATTGCGTCCTCGTCTTTATAAGAAATACCAGTTTTCTGTGAATATTAGTATATAGTTTCTGTGAATAGTGAAATACTATATCAGTTACGGAATTTTCAATTGCCTGACGAATGAACCTGCCGATTGTGTCCTCTTCGGCGTTAGAGTTGACTTACAATGTTGCACACTAGCGACCGATGTTCCCGGATTTAGACCAATTTATACATTTTATAAATATTTTTTTATTTATACACCATATGAAATAAAATATTCGCATTTGCATGTGAATCGGTTAAGTAGTTCCTGAGATTAGCGAGTACAGACAAACACACAGACAAACAAAAAAAATAGTTTAATTTTTATGATATTTTTAATCGGTTCCACGAGACGCGAGTTCAAATCCCACTGCGTTCAAATTTCTATATGTTTTCTTTAAGTATCCAATAATGGTCCTTTTATATATCTTCCATGTACAGACAGCGATCAGTTACATTTTAATTCAATATATAGATATAGATAATGATAAAAGACAAATCTCCAAAACAAAGTACTGAATTATATATTTTCACTTGACACCATCGTGGTGCAGTGACACAGCATCTGAAAACGCTAGGTCACTAGGTGTGGATTTGATTCTCATTCGAGTGAACTCATTATTATCAATCCCTCACTCTGGCGACGTGTGACATGTTGCCCGGCGTTGCGTTCCTCCAGTCAACATGTTACATCAAGCCTTAAGATTAGATTCTTCTTATTTCTCCCACTATATCTCGTGTAGCCACGTGGAGCTAAACTTTTTAGTTTACGTCCATTTTAATATATCTAAGAGGGGTTCATGTAAATGTCTTTTTGCGTCTATAGTGTTAGATATCAAAGCGATTTTATCCCAAGGCGTATATAAAGCGTTTCAAGAGGGCTTAAACGGTGAATGGCGGTTACAATACACGTTGTGAAGGAAATTCAATAAGATCATGATATATTTTCGTATCCATTTGTATATATGAATATTGTATGTTAGTTTTTATATTAAGGTATTTTGTTATTTCTGATATTACATTTTTAGTCATAATGGGGATATATCTTGGAGGTCATCGTGGCGCAGGAAGGTCGGACTGTAAAAGCTTTGGTTGTGGGTTCGATTCCCATTTGGGATAGTAATATATTTTCATTTCCTAACGCAATTATAATTTTTATATTTTATTCTGTTCCGTGGCGATGAATTATTTTTTCTTAGGGCGTAAAGTTCTAGTTTCTTTTGCGTAATATTGTTCATAATTTAAGAAAATTAATAATCTATATATAAGTATGTACTCAATGCTATATTCCTTTATACAACCTGTTTTAACCGCTATGTCACACGTGTTAAATATATAATTGTATATGTAAATATATGTGTGATTTTATGTTTCATGGTGGAGATAGTGGACACAGTGTTATAACACTAGGTTCTCTACCTATATCTGGAATTAGAATCAAACAAAAATATATTTGCTTAACGCTATATTCCTTTATTTTAAAAGTACGAAAGTTGAAGTGCTTGCCTTTTAGCGTCTCGTAAGTACTTTCTCACAATCAACGTTCTTCCGTCAAAGAAAACTCGGGATTATTATAAATATTCATAAAACGTTATCATTTTGTTAAAAGTATATAAATGTTGTTTATTATATATAGTTTATGTTTACAAATGATAGTGTAGAATCACAATTTTAAAGTAAACGTGATTTTTTTTAACAAATCATAATTTTGTTAATAAATTATAATGAAAATTTTTTTTCAGACTAGTGAACGCCTGCAACATCTCTGGCGCGTGCTTTATGATCCTTGTCTTAACAGCTTGCATGACAACAAACCAGGCAAAAGGATACTTTCTCATTGAGTATCATGAGATTGTATTATAAATGTAATATTTTCACATGACTACTAAAACTGCTCCCTACGCTTTATAACTAAAGATACTTTTACTTATATTCTATTTTAGCTTATCTATTGTGGTTCTATATCAGGTGTTCCAGATCCTTGATATTTAATATATATCAAAATGTCAATGGAAAAGGTCCATCAAGTTATAGTAGTTTTGCCAAGACGCTCTTTCCATATTTTATGTTGTTTAGCTGAATATAATGAATCTTCATGAGATGGCCCAGATCTTAGATTTTCATATTTTAACGCAATGCTTATTACGCTCAACAACTTTTACTATAGAGATCTTTTCTGGTTTCTTATAGTTTAGATGTTTTGTGTTTTAAACATTTGTACTGGCATTTATCATTGTTACAGTCGATTAATTCGGGAGAGATTCTTATCCAACATTTAATGCGAAAAATCATCGGAATTTGGTCAGAGCAATCACAGACAATGTCACAAAATTTTAAATATTCCCCAATTTAAATGCAATAGAAAGTTGTGATTTCTTCACATAAAACACATAAAGGCGATCATTTAATTAATACACAAACAAACTTTTTTTAAATTTTTTATATTAATATATTCACAAGCTAACTTTTGAATTTAAGTACCATGTCGTATCAATTATAATATTCGAAAACCAAAGGAATGCAGGATCGTAACTATGCAGGTGTATGCCTCAGCTCTGTTGGACAACTGCTGGCGTCTCTTCTTCTTCTTGGCATTAGTCCCGGCTTTTGCCAGGGTCTGCCTTCCGACTGAGCCTACTCCACTTTGCACGGTCTTTAACATCCTCAGTGGATAATTTATTGGCTCTCATGTCTTGTGTCACGACATCCAGCCATCGCTTCCTTGGGCGTCCGGGTGGTCTAACTCCAGGGACAGACATGTCAAGGCACTTCCTTCCGACATAGTTCTCAGATCGGGCGCATAAACATGGCCATACCCATCTCAGGCGACGCTCTTGGAGCTTATCCACTACGTCACGGACCCCAAGACTACCTCGATGAATGTGTTGCGTATGCGGTCGGACCGCGTCACGCCACACATCCATCTCAGCATCTTCATCTCCGTGACGTGAAGCTCCTGAGTGTGCCGAGATAATGTTGGCCAACATTCGCTGCCGTATATAAGAACAGGTCGGATAATGCTCTTGTATATCAGTCCCTTGAGCTTGGGCGGTATTCTGCTATCGCAGACCACACCAGTGACCTCCCGCCAGTTGGCCCAGGCAGCGTTTATACGGGCATGGATGTCGTGGTCGATGCCTCCAGACTCATGCATAACGGCTCCAAGGTACCTGAACTTCTCCGACTTAACGGCTGGCTCAGGCCCGATATGGATGGTGCTCGAGTCCGGGCTCCCACAAGCCATGTACTCGGTCTTCGACACATTCAGTTTGAGACCACCGTTTTCAAGCGCACCCTTCCAGGCGTTCACTTTACGCTCCAGCATCAGTCGGTTCTCATCGATGAGTACTATGTCATCGGCATACATCATCAGCCACGGAGGCTGGCATTGGATGTCAGCCGAGACAGTATCCAGCACTACATTGAATAAGAACGGACTAAGAGCTGAGCCCTGGTGAACCCCTACTGTAATCGGGAAGGGCTTGGTGTCGCCAACAGCGGTCCTAACCACTGAAGCGGAGTCGTTGTACATATCTCTGATAACCTCAATATAGGCTTCAGGGATGCCCTTGGATCGCAATGCCCACCAGATACACTGACGTGGCACACAGTCAAAGGCCTTCTGCAGGTCCAAAAAGGCCACATGCAGAGCTCTCCTTTTTTCCCTGTAAGCCTCCATCAAAGTTCTGAGGGCAAAAAATGGCATCCATAGTGCCTGATCCTGGTTGAAACCCATACTGAGACTCAGAGACAGTACATTCTTGGCGGAGCCTGAGGCCGATCATGCGCTCGAAGAGCTTCATGGTGTGGCTCATAATCTTAATGCCCCTATAACTACCACAATCTTGAACACTGCCCCTTCCTTTGTAAATAGGGATAATAAAGCTCTGCCGCACTGATGTGGCATCTTTCCAGTATTCAAGATACGGTTAAACAGGTCAGTAAGTATAAGCACACCAAGAGAGCCCAACGATTTCCACGCCTCGATTGGGATGTCGTCAGGTCCTACCGCTTTTCCGTTCTTCATGCGTCGAAGACAATTACGAGTTTCGTCACGGGTTATTGGAGCAACAAGTCCGAGGTTAGGAGATAATTCAGGAGGAAGACTACAAGACTGCTGAGTGTTCAGCAGCTCCTTAAAGTAGCTTCTCCATCTCTCCTTCACAGAGGCATGACTACAAAGCAACGTGCCCCGAGAATCTCTGACGCAAAGACATTTTGTAATATCCTGCGTCGCTTTATCTCGAGCACGAGCCAGTTTGTATATGAGCTTCTGCCCCTCCACAGTTCAAGTTTATCGTACAATGGCGACAAACTTCTCTGCGGGCTCTGGCTACAGCTCTTTTGCTGGCCCGTTTCGCTGCAATGTACTCCAGTCTGTCTTCAGGAGAGTTGGAATGCTGCCACTCTTTAAACGCAGCCTTTTTTTCCTGAATCACCCCCTGCACCTGGTCATTCCACCACCATGTCTCCCTGTCGATGACACGCCCACCCTTAGTAACACCAAGAACTCGCTTGCCCGCCGCAATGGTTGCTGAATGAGCTCGATCCCATGCAGTCTGAGCGGTCTCGGTGTTAGTCAGTAGATTCTGACTCTCCACCTCCGCCAAGAAGTCGGTCTGCATCGGCCCATTCAACAACCACCACTTAAGTCTAGGCTTGCGTGTTCTCGGCTACTTTCTTTTTCGGGGTAACATTATAGTCCATGACAAGGAGGCGATGTTGGGCCGTCAGGCTTTCGCCGGGAATGACCTTACAGTTGGTCACCCTGCCTGTATGACACCGTCTAGTCAGCAAATAATCAATTTGAGTTGAGTGGGACCCGTTCTTATACGTTATAAGGTGCTGAGGTTTCTTCTGGAAGAAAGTGTTCACGATGGCCAGATCAGACGCAATGCAGGTTCTTAGAATATTTTCTCCCTCTGCATTGCGAAGACCATATCCAAAACCCCCGTGAACACGTTCATACACCTCAGCGACCCTACCCACGTGACCGTTCAAGTCCCCCCCAACTAAGATTGCTTCGGTAGACGGTATAGCGAGTAGGACCTCTTCACACTGCTCCCAGAAAGTCTCCTTTTCAGCCGCGCTACAACCCGCCTGGGGAGCATAAGCACTGATTAAGTTTGTGATTACGCCCTCGATCAGTACCTTTACCCGCATCAAGCGGTCGCAGCGACGGTCAACTTCAAGAAGCCCATTCTGAAGCTCTTCAGAAAGCGCTACCGCTACACCGTTTTTGCCCGTAGGTGACCCAGTGTATATAAGGCGGTAACCCTGCCCGATGTTACGAGACTTATTGCCCTTCCAGCGAGTTTCCTGAATGAAAGCACACTGGACCCGACGTCTCATGAGTACATCTGCGAGTTCTCTGCATCGTCCGGTTAGAGAGCCAATATTCCATGTTGCAAAGCGGAGTTTCCGTCTGGGTACTGACGTCGTTAGCCGTGCCCGTACTTGACACGGTAGCCCTTGCCCACTTATCGCAGGTGTAGGGCGATGTGCCTGCGCGTCGTTTAACGGCGACGCCCTAGCCATACCCAGCTTTTTTTTAAATCGTTCCATACTAGTGGCGAAGTGGTTTTTTAGTGGAGCGATTGCCATCTGACCTCCAAACCCATTACTGGGAGAAACCAAGAAAGGAAAGGGAATAAAAGGCAGAAAGACTTGGAGTATAGGGGAGGGACACCACTTACATGGATTGGATAGGGTTATGAAAGTGGTGGCTCGAGGCCCCGGGGTCGCGTACCCGTATGCCGAAAAACCAAATATCGGACAGATAATTGGCTAGACACCCTCTGAGGTAGTTGCTGGCGTCTATAACGTGTTTATAGGGATGAGCACGTCAGTGTGTCGCGATAAGGAAAAATGCTGGGTAACGATTTTAAATTTGAATTGTGACAAACGCATTGTTTTTATAACTATAGATATTTTTTACTATGATCATATATATGCATAAAATCAAACTTGTACCATGTAGATTTGACACCGAACTGTATACGAAAAAAATTTCAAATACGTTTTTTGGATGCGCATTATTGATTTATCCCGCTCAACGAGAAAACTTTGCTTTTGGAGATTGACTCATTAAAAAAAATCACGTAGACAGTTCTTACTAGCTTCTTCAATCTTACTAGCTTTATTCTAGAACATACTAATATACCCGTATGCCAGCCAAAAATAATATATTAGTGATAACAAAAAAGATACTATAGCAGACACGATGTGGCTATGTTTTATTTTTTTCTCAATCTCTTTATAGAATGTAGGCTTTTTAAGTACTTGCGACAAAACACATTTGACCTTTGACAAATTATATACGTACTATGTGAAAATATACGTAGCTGTAAAGAAATTTTAAATTATTTTTTGATATATATATATATAGATATATATATATATATATATATAGATATATATATATATATATATATATATATATATATATATATATATATATAATATATATATATATATATATATGTATATATATATATATATATATATATATATGTGTCTATTCAGTCTGAATATATATATATATATATATATATATATATATATATATATATATATATATATATATATATATATATATAATATATATATATATATATATATATATATCTATATATATATTCAGAACGCCTTTAGCGAAAACTGAAATCGATTTTAATTAAATTAATGTCTTTATATCCATTTGGGGGTGTCAATTTTTTTTTTATTTCAACGCGATTGTTACACATGTGCGGCGTTGAATTCAGCATTCGACACACATTCTCTCCCCACTTAGTCTAAGCTACGTGATGTCTTTGTGAAGCGAAAAAACTAACTTATCTATACCTGTTATACTTCATACTGTTAGCTTATATCTCAATTTACATTTTCTTATCAGTCACATGTAAAAAAGATGAACTTAAAATACACGCTCCCATACACTGTCACTTTAAATTTAAACTTTAGGTGCTAATTTCTGAACATTTATTTCCATCATTATTTTTTATTAGTTAAAGGTCAAGAATATATATAATATTTTAATGGTTTTTAAAGTGTTAATCCACACAAAGGATGCAAAAAATACTAAAAGAAAATATATAAAAATTTAAACACAACGTAATATGTCAGAGCGCTTGGACGGTTTCCATGAGGTGCGGGTTTTAATCCCGTTGCGTGCAAATTCTTATACATTTTATTTAAGTATTTTTTTATAAGATTAAAAAAATCAAGGCCACTGCAGCAAAGCCACTGCAATTTAATGCATCCGTTATACATCACTAGCTATACACTAATTATGATACTGACAAAATCATAAATTATACATCGATTTAAACGATTTCTATACTCATTATACAATTAAATATCGCAAATTGAAGTATTTGAACAGCATTTTGTGTGTTAATAACCGCTTTTCTAAAAATCTTAATATTTACATATAGTTACATAGATTATTATTAGTAAAAAATATAATTAGTTGTGTGTAATTAGCCTATAATTCATTTTTTAATCAAGGCTTTCGAGAACGTGTATTAGGCACATATCGGCATGTTAATTTTTTTTTATTAATTTTTTTTTATTTTGTTTAGCTTTAACATGCTGTAACATGCACATAGCGGGGTAGTCAGAGGGATGCGTAGGCAGAAGAGAGCGAGTGTTAAGACACTCCGTTCCCCAATTTTCACTTTTTGAGGCATTGCGTGTTGGATGACGGAATTCAACGCCGAGCTTTTGCCTTGTTGTTGAACGACAGACGCTGCGCCACGACGATCATCGAAAATTATATGAATTTATACAATCTATATAATTTTCATTCTATATGATCGACAAAATTTATATTATAAAATTTATAATTATCTAAAATATTATTATTAAACTATGCATTATTAAAAAATCTATACCCTGCACCTATACCTATACCCTGCATACACACACATACACATTTCATATTTACTTTAAAATTGTGATTTTAAACTATAATTTTTTCATTGTGTGTTGCTATACCAAATAGGAATCCCAGAAAAAGTCACACTTTTATATTATTTTAAAGAAATTATAACAATTTATGAATATAATAATATAATAATACTCAGATTTCTTTGACGGAAGCGTTGATTGTGTAAGTACTTACGAGACGCTAAAAGGCAAGCACTTCAACTTTCGTACTTTTAATATAAAGGAATATAGCGTTAAGCAAATTTTTTTTTGTTTCATTCTAATTCCAGTTATAGGTAGAGAACCTAGTGTTATAACACTGTGTCCACTATGTCCACCATGAAACATAAAATCACACATATATTTACATATACAATTATATATTAAACACGTGTGACATAGCGGTTAAAACAGGTTGCATGTATTATATACATATATAGTTTATACACTTTACTTATACGCAAAAGGTAACTAGTAAAATATTTAGAAATTTATAAAAATTGAAGGCAAAAGAACGACTCGAATCCGCGCCTCTTGCTTATTGAAGTTAGTTGAAATTCCTAACCGCCTGTAATAGTTTCGTTTTGTTGTATGTTCCAGATCTTTTCTTTATGATACTTGTCTAAATACAACTTTCTTTTTGCCTAGAACAAACTCTACTGAGTTCAACGGTTACACAATAACAGTTATCTCAAATCTCTTTTTTGTGCTCCATTTTTTTGGATTATTTAGATATAATGCGGACTATGTCGTAGAATCCAACTTTCAACAACAAACATCTTGGCTTTTGAGGACATCATAAGGCTGTGGGAAAGCTATTGAATTTAAACACAATGATTATTGATTCTTCCAGTTGGACTGAATTATTTTTATTTCCCTGATCTGGTGAGACAAAAGGCGGAGATAAATTTCACCTGCCAACTTGGAGTGTTTCGAATTCGGGTGAAAACTGGAGAGTTCAGTCCTCCTTCATCCATGTCCAACATCATTTACTATCAGGAACTCTCCAGCTATCAATTCAGTTCACGTTATGGACAAAGACGACTTTGTGCATAACGTCTGATGACATCTGGATTATCAATCAAGGTCTGATCAAAGAACTTAGATATTTCCTCCTTTAATTGCTTTTTCAATTAACGCTTCGACGATCTTCAATTCGCCACGTAATGGACACGCCATAGAACGAGAAATAGACATCAGATGTGACTTATGCCTAGTTTATTTCAGCATACCTGCAAAACAACAAACTCTATAAATTAACTGTCTTGAGAGGATATGCAGAGTCAGCTTAACTGACCGAATCCGCAACAAAGAGATACACAGATAGAAAGATATATAAAGCAAAAGTTAGTGGTAAGAGAGGTAAGAGAAGACCTCGGTTGACCTTCGAAAACACAGTGTCGAATATACTGGAGGAAGGTCACGTAAAAAGCGTGAGGGTCCCCCGAGGTGGTTAATGACAGTGGACGAGGCGAAAGCGCTGTGCGGGGGTCGCAGCGTTTGGCACTCCGTTTTCCCTGAATTTACCCCGTTAGGGATAAAGTGGGAAGTTATATATGTATGTATGTATAAACTAACTCGTTTGTTTAAAAAAGTCTGAAAAAATCATAGAAATTGTTTTTCTGAAGTGAGTACAAACTTATCTCCAATATTCAATTTCTTTATTTTACAGGCAACATCTTGAGAATAGCATCACATTTGCTACCTTAATAAGTTGATTAGATTGCCTTAACTATAGTAAGTATGAGCTAATTCTATATATTTGTAGAATTTCTATGTATCTCTTGCTCTGTGCCACGGCGCCGACGTTCAGACGACTATAATTCCATTTGGCTGCGACTCGGTAAGTACATACACCTGATACGCTTTCATTCTACAGGATGGGAAACTCTTTTATATTTTTTATACCGTTAATGAACATTATTCAGTGATGTTAATGTGTTAGTTTTGGTTCGTCTGTACATCCTCTGGTTGTATGACACTTGGGAGAAAATAAATTTTATGAACGAATGAACTATTTTAATTTTCAGGAGCTGGTAAGCAGAAAGTTCCACTTCTGTCTGCCAAAGCGAGGAAATAAAAACAATTCATTTCCACGAGTGTTATATATATATATATTTTGTTACTGTTTTGTGGGTTCGATTCCCGCTAGCTATATATATATATATATATATATATATATATATATATATATATATATATATATATATATATATATATATATATATATATATATATATATATATATATATATATATAACCTAACCTGCGCTTTGTTTTGTTGCCAAAGAATATATCGCTCCATATCTACGAAAATATCGCTCCTAGCGGGAATCGAACCCACAAAACCGTCGTGTTTACAGACAGACGCTCACGAGCTCCCGGCTCCAGCCTCTGCGCTACGATGGTTTTGTTTCATTCTTTATTGTTTCTGATACAATAAAACGTATAATATACTTGTATTATAAGCTTAAATTTAAATTTATAGTTGTTCAGCTAATAGAGTATTGTAGTTGAAACGTGAGATCTGGAATGTTAATCGCCAAAGTTTCTAATTTAACTGCGAATCATGAGAACAACTAAATGGAAGCATTGTTCACGCGGTCGAATCGACCCATAATATTTAAGCATTAATCCAACCCTTACTTTATATCTAGTTTTATGAATAGTACATAATATATGTACACCTACACTTATTATTTTACACTATTTATCATTCTTTTCGTTATTTGTGTTTTTCGATCATATGTATTAATTTTTTTTTCAAGTGAACCACAGATAAAAGCATGTAATAGTTATTTCTTTGATTGACCTATAAATTGCTAATGTTCCGATTTTTTTCTTTATTTGTATAGGAAGATTTCACTTCTTGCCTTGGATTACGTGATGGATTTCATACAATAGACCTATATATGGACAGACAGCTGGACAACGAAGTGATCCTACAAGGGTTCCTTGTTTTTGTTTGAGGTACGGAAACTTAAATTAAAATAAAGTATATATTTTTTGTCTACATTTTGGCTTCATCCTGATTGTAGCAGAGTAATCAAAACTAGTGTGACCGACCGCCACCTCCCCCCCTCCCGTTTCATTTCCGTGACAAAGTCGAGAAATTGAGAATTCAATGGCGGAACTAAATACTGAACATAATTTATACCACTAGGTGGGAACAGCCACCCACAACCATTGCGCTTGCTGTCGTACTAAGCTTGGAACATGCCAATATATATATATATATATATATATATATATATATATATATATATATGTATATATTATATATATATATATATATATATATATATATATATATATATATTATATATATATATATATATATATATATATATATATATATATATATATATATATATATATATATATATATATATATATATATATATATATATATATATATATATATATATATATATATATATATTATATATATATATATATATATATATATATATATATATATATATATATTAGGTAGCGCTTTATATTGAGATGTACATAGCTTAGTGAATTTGAGTATATATATATATATATATATATTCAAATTCACTAAGCTATATAAATATCAATATAGAATTTACTTATTATTTATGTTCAACCTGCTACCAACGATATCGTTTACGTGACATATCTACAAATGAATATAGTCCGAACTAAACGGTCCTCGTATTCGTCGTTTAGGCTAGATTTACATTATATTGTCTCATTTACAATAATAATAATAAACTGTATTGCACATGAAAATGATTCACGTTTCTTCCCACATATAGCAAAGTAAGCAGTGTTAAGACACTCCCTTCTGCTCTTTCCGCCTTTTTGCATGTTGAGTGGCGGAAATCCTAACGCCTCTTGTTTGTTCTAAACGCTTTGTTTTAATATCATAGTAACGAAGATGAAAATAATCCATTTTCCACAAATGGAAATCGATCCCACAGCCGTCGCGATGAGACGCTGTGCCGCTACGCCACACACGAATATAGATAAATATATATATATATATGAATAAAATATATATTTGTCACCAGCCATTTATGTATATATATATATATAAATTATCCTATAGTGTATTCTAGCTTTGCTAGCCTAAATTACCTTTACCTTTATTTAATATATTGTAAGCTTAATATTTATTTATAATTCTTACTTATAATAAATAAATTAATAAAACGTATACCTTATGGACTTTGACAAAAGTTAGTTTTATTTCTAAATTATTATATATATATATATATATATATATATATATATATATATATATATATATATATATATATATATATATATATATATATATATATATATATATATATATATATATATATATATATATATATATATATATATATATATATATATATATATATATATATATATATATATATATATATATATATATATATATATATATGTGGAGCCATTGGCTCTCTAATTGGACGATGCAGAGAACTCGCAGATGTACTCATGAGACGTCGGGTCCAGTGTGCTTTCATTCAGGAAACTCGCTGGAAGGGCAATAAGTCTCGTAACATCGGGCAGGGTTACCGCCTTCCGCCGGGAGATGAGGGAGGCCGTCACTCAGCATTGGGCTGAGGACCTCATCTCCGCGCCGTTTGGGCGACGGCTGCTGGATGCCATCGGGCCCGTCCTGGGGGACTGGCTCGATCGGCGACATGGCTCCCTCTCCCTACGTCTTGTGCAGGTGCTGTCCGGGCATGGGTGCTTCGGATCGTACCTGCACCGGATCGGGAGGGAGGAGTCGCCAGCGTGCCACCACTGCGGCCCCGCAGTGGATACGGCGGAGCACACCCTGGTGGTGTGCCCCTCGTGGGCCGAACCCCGCCGCGCCCTGGTGGCAGCCGTCGGGGAGGACCTCACGCTCCCCAGCGTGATCGCCGCCATGCTCAGGAGGGAGGAGGGCATGGGCGGCGGTAGCCTCCTTTCTGTGAGGACGTCATGTCACAGAAGGAGGCGGCGGAGCGCATGCGGGAGGACGACCCTCTCGCAGCGCCGCTCCGCAGACGAAGAAGGGTGGAAGGCGGCGGGCTCAACGTCCGTCCTCGTCCGCCCCAGGGGGTGATCAGCGGGCGACTGGCGCGGGGGCGCCACCGCCCGCACCTCAAGGATCACCCCACTCGTCGGACCACAATGGCCGTGCACTCCGGCCATTGTAAAGACCCCTTCCCACGCGGGAGGGGTTGTGAAGGGCCTGCCGCAGGGCGGGCAGTCACGGCGAGGGCCTGGACGCTATGGACTCCCAGGCCCTCTCCATTCAGGTGAGGTCGGAGTGTCGCTGGGTATTTTTAGTGGGTATACCGGGAACGTCTTTACCGGGGAGTCCCACATACCCCTCTCCCGCCCCCCGGCGGGGAGGGTATGCGTAATGTCATTTTTTCCCAGCGTCAAAAAAAAAAAAAAAAAAAAGGGTTACCGCCTTATATACACTGGGTCACCTACAGGCAAAAACGGTGTGGCGGTAGCGCTTTCTGAAGAGCTTCAGAATGGGCTTCTTGAAGTTGACCGTCGCTGCGACCGCTTGATGCGGATAAAGGTACTGATCGAGGGCGTTATCACAAACATAATCAGTGCTTATACTCCCCAGGCAGGTTGTAGCGCGGCTGAAAAGGAGACCTTCTGGGAGCAGTATGAAGAGGTACTACTCGCTATACCGTCTACCGAATCAGTCTTAGTTGGGGGGGACTTGAACGGCCACGTGGGTAGGGTCGCTGAGGTGTATGAACGTGTTCACGGGGATTTTGGATATGGTCTTCGCAATGCAGAGGGAGAAAATATTCTAAGAACCTGCATTGCATCTGATCTGGCTATCGTGAACACTTTCTTCCAGAAGACACCTCAGCACCTTATAACGTATAAGAACGGGTCCCACTTAACTCAAATTGATTATTTGCTGACTAGACGGTGTCATATAGGCAGGGTGACTAACTGTAAGGTCATTCCCGGCTAAAAGCCTGACGGCCCAACATCGTCTCCTTGTCATGGACTATAATGTTACTCCGAAAAAGAAAGTAGCCGAGAAACGCAAGCCTAGAATTAAGTGGTGGTTGTTGAATGGGCCGATGCAGACCGACTTCTTGACGGAGGTGGAGAGTCAAAATCTACTGACTAACACCGAGACCGCTCAGACTGCATGGGATCGAGCTCATTCAGCAATCATTGCGGCGGGCAAGCGAGTTCTTGGTGTTACTAAGGGTGGGCGTGTCATCGACAGGGAGACATGGTGGTGGAATGACCAGGTGCAGGGGGTGATTCAGGAAAGGCTGCGTTTAAAGAGTGGCAGCATTCCAACTCTCCTGAAGACAGACTGGAGTACATAGCAGCGAAACGGGCCAGCAAAAGAGCTGTAGCCAGAGCCCGCAGAGAAAGTTTGTCGCCATTGTACGATAAACTTGAAACTGTGGAGGGGCAGAAGCTCATATACAAACTGGCTCGTGCTCGAGATAAAGCGACACAGGATATTACAAAATGTCTTTGCGTCAGAGATTCTCGGGGCACGTTGCTTTGTAGTCATGCCTCTGTGAAGGAGAGATGGAGAAGCTACTTTAAGGAGCTGCTGAACACTCAGCAGTCTTGTAGTCTTCCTCCTGAATTATCTCCTAACCTCGGACTTGTTGCTCCAATAACCTGTGACGAAACTCGTAATTGTCTTCGACGCATGAAGAACGGAAAAGCGGCAGGACCTGACGACATCCCAATCGAGGCGTGGAAATCGTTGGGCTCTCTTGGTGTGCTTATACTTACTGACCTGTTTAACCGTATCTTGAATACTGGAAAGATGCCACATCAGTGGCGGCAAAGCTTTATTATTTAAAGCTTTATTGTGGTAGTTATAAGGGCATTAAGATTATGAGTCACACCTTGAAGCTCTTCGAGCGCATGATCGGCCTCAGGCTCCGCCAAGAATGTACTGTCTCTGAGTCTCAGTATGGGGTTTCAACTAGGATCAGGCACTATGGATGCCATTTTTGCCCTCAGAACTTTGATGGAGGCTTACAGGGAAAAAAGGAGAGCTCTGCATGTGGCCTTTTTGGACCTGCAGAAGGCCTTTGACTGTGTGCCACGTCAGTGTATCTGGTGGGCATTGCGATCCAAGCCAGCTCTTAGTCCGTTCTTATTAAATGTAGTGCTGGATACTGTCTCGGCTCACATCCAATGCCAGCCTCCGTGGCTGATGATGTATGCCGATGACATAGTACTCATCGATGAGAACCGACTGATGCTGGAGGGTAAAGTGAACGCCTGGAAGGGTGCGCTTGAGAACGGTGGTCTCAAACTGAATGTGTCGAAGACCGAGTACATGCCGTTAAGTCGGAGAAGTTCAGGTACCTTGGAGCCGTTATGCATGAGTCTGGAGGCATCGACCACGACATCCATGCCCGTATAAACGCTGCCTGGGCCAAATGGCGGGAGGTCACTGGTGTGGTCTGCGATAGCAGAATACCGCCCAAGCTCAAGGGACTGATATACAAGAGCATTATCCGACCTGTTCTTATATACGGCAGCGAATGTTGGCCAACATTATCTCGGCACACTCAGGAGCTTCACGTCACGGAAATGAAGATGCTGAGATGGATGTGTGGCGTGACGTGGTCCGCATACGCAACACATTCATTCGAGGTAGTCTTGGGGTCCGTGACGTAGTGGATAAGCTCCAAGAGCGTCGCCTGAGATGGTATGGCCATGTTATGCGCCGATCTGAGAACTATGTCGGAAGGGAGTGCCTTGACATGTCTGTCCCTGGAGTTAGACCACCCGGACGCCCAAGGAAGCGATGGCTGGATGTCGTGACGCAAGACATGAGAGCCAATAGATTGTCCACTGAGGATATTAAACCTTAGTCGGAAGGCAGACCCTGGCAAAAGCCGGGACTAATGCCAATTAAAATTACATTATAATTTATATTGTTATTATAAGAATCTAGCTGCTCAGGGATCAGATCAATGAACCTACAGTTTTCCACTTGCGTCTTTGACCGTGCAGTTTTTATATACTATTATTAATTTTATCATTTTCTTGCGGCAAAATTTATGACTTGAAAAATCTACAGGCCTTTATTTTTTACTAACTAACTGTTTAATTTGTATAGGTTACAAATCTTACATCTTTCAGAATAAGTTTCAAATTTCTCTTCTTCCTTAGTCTCCTTAGTGGAGAAAACTTTCTACGACCTTTAGATCTAGGCCCAGTGGTTTGTGTTGTGCATCGATATCTGACTTACAAGTTTGAAGTAAATTACAATAAAAAAGTAATCATAATATTTAATTAAAAATACTACAAAGCAAACAATTACTACAATTAAATAATATTGCTTTATTAGTGCTGTCAATTATTTCACAAAAACATAATATCTTTCTTCATTTAAATTGGAATCTAATGTTTTCCGTAGCCGTAGCCGAGTCCGCCGTAGCCGAGTCCACCGTAGCCGAGTCCACCATACCCGAGACCTCCATAGGAAAGTTTGTTAAGACCAATGCCTAGATTCAAATAATCTAGACCTTTTCCAAGACCTAGGTCGTAATTGACCACTGGCACTTTAACGATTGGGGCAGATATTATTGGGGCTACAACGTTCTTTATCACGGGAATTGGGGCCGCTTTGTAGACATTTGCAGTGGAAATTGCTGGTGCTAATATTGGGGCACTGTAGATCACGGGTGCTGAAACCGCTAAAAAGAGAAATTAAATTAAATTTGGATATATTATGGCGGTTTTATTTTGACTATGAGGAACTACGTATATGCAGGTATGAACACTATACATATGATGTAGACCTACAGTCTTAATAACAAACTGGAGAACGGATAGAATTTATTTTCGAAAAACTTTTAAAATAAGAATAATTAACGTTATTATTAAGCTATAGCGGTACAGTGGTTCAGGGTTTGGTTGTAAAAGTTATGGTAATGAGTTCGATATCCACTAGGGGGAAATAATTTTATTTACCTGCTCTAGTAACAAGTCAAAGCGTGACTGTATCCGCCTCTCAATACAAAATGTCCCGTCACACTATGCAGCCTCAACTATGCATAACTATTATAACTAAAACTATTACTAATAAAAGTACTACATACCGTATCCACCATATCCGAGACCGAGCCCCGATCCATATACGCTGGCGACCACCGCCAATAGACAGGCAAACTGAAATCAAATATTATTTATATAATATTGTTAATATTGTTTATAAAATACACAAAAGGATAGATGTTTGACACGAAACTATCCGAACTCATTGAAAATCTGAGAAAACTATATCTTGGTTTCTGATTCAAATTGCAATGCCACGAATGGCGGAAAGTGAAGAACGGAGTATCTTAACACTAGGTTTTTTCTGCCTAACCTGCAATGTGCAAGATACAGCATGAAACTAAAAATAAACAGATTATATTAATCCATAAGTTTACTGTTTTAGATAGACTGACTAGCTTAGTAATTTAAGCTAGCTACTACTAACTTAGAAACTAAGCTTAGCTTAAACTACTAGTCCCATGATCAAACAGTGATAACAGTGATAACTAAGAGTTGTGTATGAAACGTGACTTATTGTAAGAGCCCGAGGCACTGCAGCAGCAGGTACGGTGAAAACAATAAGAAATAGTCTATAGCCTACCTCGATAAATGGCTACACAAGAATATTTTTTCAATTTTTAGCTGTATAGTTTTTAGTCCCCACCATGCAAACTTTCCAGAATTATAAAATATTGTAAGTAAATTAATAATAAACATTAATACAAATAATAGATTACGTAAGAGACTTCACCCAACTCTCTGCCTTGGACAACCTACGTGTCATCATTTTGGGCCTTGGTTTGGTCCAAAATCCATTTCCACAATTCTCTGTTCTCCAATTTACTACATATAGAGTTCTCTAACTACGGTAAGTCTGGCAAGCTCTCCATCATGTTTACTATTTAACAAGGATATGATTTAACTAGTTTCACTCATTCATTTTCTGCACATGTGCTACCCATCATAGGCGTCGATCCTGCTCTATGTTTAACAAGATCGGAAGAATTTCCATATTATATATTTTTTTCCAAATCCACTCAGTGGCACTTTTACATATAGTGTAGAATAGGCAAACAAGGCTAGAACCTAGTATCAAAATATTTGTCTTCAACTTTTCGAGTGCAAATTCAAGAACACGCAATGTGAATTTCAATTTACACGGAGCGTTGAGTAGTGGAAGTTGACTTTGACTTTGAGACCTTTGACTTACCAAAGCATTTCTGGTAAGTTGCATTTCAACTCGTGAAAAAACTTTTTTGTAATTTTTCCGACACTTTTAACGCGATTCTCGAACACACAATATCTTAGATTGTACGAGAAGTAGGAGAACGTAGTGTTTTATCACTAGATTTTCACTGCCTGTTCGTAGAGATAAAAATAAAAAAATATATATAATATATATATTTATAATTATATATATATTATATAATATATATATATATTATAATTATAAATATATGTATAATTATAAGTACTTACAGTAATAAAGGTGTTCATGTTGCTTGTTTGTTGCAAGTGAAATGCGTGCATCGATTCTATTATTGCCTTATATAGTTCATTATTTCCTTTGAATTTCATCGAATACTTTACACTAAGTACATTATTTGTACTGCAATTACATTACCGACTAAAAGTTAGACCTGATTACTTCATTTGTGTATAAATTAACTGTTTTATTCATAAATTATGACGAATAAGAATAAATAAATTAATAAATTAAGAAATAATAAGCAATTGATGAAGAAGTACGTGATCTTATACTATGGTAAATAGATTAGATACCATTGTGTTATATTGGCACATTCCACGGTGCGAAACTCAACGACACCGCCTTGTCTTCTTACAGAAGCTTTATATTCTTAGAGCGAGGAATTGAAATAATTTATTACTTCAAGTAGGAATCAAGCCCACGATCGTCGTGCTTAGAGACGGACGACGTGCCACTGCGCCACGATGGTGTCACCGTGGGTACTTCGATACTTTTTAATGGTTTCGCATTAATAATGTAAATATAATTTTAAAATATAAATTCAAAGTCATTATATAATTTTGTAAAAACATTATTTTTAATATTTAATTTTGTAAATATTGTATTAGAATAATCTAAGTGATACAAACAATCAAATAAATAATACCCTAACGCTAACGCTTGAGAACGGTGGTTTTCAACTAAATTTGTTGAAGACCAAGTACACATGTCTGCGGGATCCCGGACTATCGATATAAGTCTTAAACGTAAGACGTTAAATTGGAAAGTTTAGAGACTTTGGATATGTTATGAATGAGTCCTAGAGAGAGTCCAAATGGCGAGAGGCCACAGATGTGGTCTACGACAGCAGAATACCGCCCAAGATTCTTTTTTTAGCAGATCCATTTATATCAAAACAATGGAATGAACTTTGAGGATGAATGACGCGATCTGACTGCATATATACCTATGTACGGTAAAGAACCTTCCTTGAACGTAGTCTTGGGGTCCGCGACGTAGCAGATATACTCCAAGAGCGATGCAACGCCCGAAAAACCGATCTCTAGATGTCATGATTCGGGATATGGGCTATTCATTGAGTATGTTAAAGACCGACGTGGAGTAGGCATAGTTGGATGGAACACCCTGGCAAGTAATGCCAGGACTCATGCCAGAAGAAGAATAATCCAACCCACAATCGTCATGTGATATACATTGTACTACTATATATAATGTCCCATGCCACTACACTGGTGATTTTTAAGATCAGGGAGAATGTATTTAATATCACGGCAGCTAAAAAATGGTGTTTAACGATTTTTTCTATATTATTTCAAGCAAAGTGAACTTTGGGGTAAGACGATTCGTCAAAATCAAGGTGTGTTGGGAGTGGAGCTCAATCTACATCTCTCTCGATTTCTACACAATTACCTGCCGAGTGGAACTCAAGTAGGTATCGTATAGTAGGTAGGTAGGTAGTATATAGGTAGGTAGTATATAGGTAACTGTGTAAAGATCGATCCGAGATGAACACAATTATTGCGCTTATAGCTAGACGCTGTCCCAATTCGCCACGACGGTTTTATTATTAATAGTTATTTAGTAGTAGTTATAGTTGGTAGTAGATTAGTAAATAAAATTTTCTTCCTTTATTTATACATAAATTTAAATTATCGGTTCTACTATTCCACATTAGAACAATTAAGAAATAGAATCTGAGATATTTCAAATTATTATGTAGATTTAAAATATCGGTTTAGTGCGAGTAGTACCTGCGCACCGAGGGTTCCGTACCGTTATGGTAGGTATTCCACTGACGACATATTTTTTACATTTTATTTTTACTATAGCGACAGTTTTTTGTTATAGCGGAAATGGAAATACATAGTTTGTGAAAATTTTAGCTTAAAAAGCTGTAAAAAGTGATAGCTAGAAAGCTATCACTTTTTATGAAATATATCCCGGTGACAGACAGATAGACGGACAGAAAGACAGTGGAGGCTTAGTAATACGGTCCCGCTTTTACCTTTTAAGTACGGAACCCTAAAAAATAAACAGATATGAGAACATTATATTTTTTCTTAAAATTAACCTGATGTTGACGATGTAAGGTTCGATCAACGTAGCGTCCCCTGTCAACTCTAAGGCTGCATAGAGCACGTGCCAAGAGCCAGTTGTAAGAATTTATGAAACGTATTGGTATAGCATGGATTAAAGGAACCTTGCTGGAGGCTATAGTGTCCAGTCTGTTTATAGAGATCAGTCAACTTCAAACCTTAAAGTTGGGGGTTCGAATCCTATTCGGGGAGAATGAATTATTTCGTTTACTCGCTCTAGTAACGAGATAAATAACGGCGTTGAATTCCGGCGTTGAAATTTAGTGGTCAGAGTGCTTGGACGATTTCCGCGCGGGTTCAAATCACGCTGCGTTTCCAATATTTTTATGTTTTCTTTAAGTATTAAATGATCAAAGTATGATTTTATTTATATAAATCATAATGGAAGATTCATAATTAAATCATCAATCGATAATTATAAAATAATTACAATATTTAATAACTCTTATTGTTCAAAATTTATGTATAAAGTACTTAATTGATTTGTATCGTGTTTAACTGAATTTTTAGTTTAACACGATTTAATTTAAAAGATAGAATTATATATTCGTGTTCAATTATTGTGCTTGTATATTTTTTCTGAAATATATATTACATGACATATTTGTTATCAAAATGGATATAGTATAATATATAAATATAAAAGGTTATTAAGTAAGTAATCAACAAATTTTATATAAAATAAAATAAAAACAACACGGATGGATATAACTGCAAACATTTTATTAAAGACATTGACCAATGAAGTTGCTAGCGTTTACTTCGTCTGAAGAACTCTAAACGCGGATCACTCAACCGAGTTTTCCGTAACCGAGTCCGTAACCAAGTTTTCCGAGTCCGTATCCACCGTAACCGAGCCCATATCCACCATAACCTAGTCCTCCCAATCCATAGTTTCCGAGGGATAGCCTGTAACTGGATAGAGGCACAGCTTGCAAGATAGGTCTACGGATAATTGGGGCTACAGCAACTGATTTAATGATGGGAGCGCTTCTGATAACTGGGACAGGGACAGAGACGATTGAAGAATAACCTGTAAAAATAATAGTTATTACATAATACATCTAGTTTATGCTTACTTACATATATATATATATATATATATATATATATATATATATATATATATATATATATATATATATATATATATATATATATATATATATATATAATATACACTTAGACACTTTTCTTTTTTAAAAGACCTTATATTTTTTTACATACTGAACATTGTCAGTATTTGTAATATAGCTTATTTCAATTTACTGTTAAAATACTGGAAAAGCATTACTTTTAGCATTGTTCTAAATTACATTTTGCAGTATTCCTAAATGTTACTTTAGCATAACCAAGTCAAAGGACAGCAAACACCAATATTGACCGAGCGTTGCCACAATACTGTTCATTTAAAGACACTGTTACACGATATGTGAATGTATGATGGGACCATTTACTAGATACTATTATATAGAGTCCATTATGAGTTTTAAAGTTATATTATATTTAAATAATGACATTTACGAATTGTTATATTTGTGTATGAAAATGCATTTTAGTCACTAAAGAATACAATATTCATTTTTCATTCCTTTTGAGGCTACATTTTATGTGACTGACTCTACATACTGTTTGACTAGCATTTTATAGATGATAGAAAATAAAAATGAGCATATATTTTTATGGTATACCGTAGCCCCCGTATCCAAGACCGGAGCTGTGCACGCTACCGATGGCAGCCACCAGACAAGCCAGCTGAAAGAAAAAAAAGATTTACAGTTTTAATTTGTTATTCCACACTAAGGAAAGAAAAAATACTTTTAGAATAGAAGATATAAAATCCCGCTACGTTCATATTTTTACATGTTTTTACTAAAAAAGAATGTCGTTTAGTTATTAGTCACAAAAACGATATATAGCTCCAAACTTTATCCCTAACAGGGTAGTCAGAGAGATAAAATTATATATTGTAAAATTTTCAAATTTATTTTTTATTTTAATAAAATAATATAAAAAGAGAAGTAGTTGTAGTCTTAAGACACTCTGTATTCCTATACCTGCTGGAATTCGAGATATAACGTATTGTCCAACGAAGCTCAAGTCTACATTTTTTCTTACCAAAAACATAAATATTAATGAAAATAATTCTCTGAGTGGCACTCGAATTACAACTACTGGTATACGTTTAGACGCTGTCCCATGAAGGCCATATATAAAGAGATTAAAAATTTCACTTATAAATATAATATACATATATATGTAATATATATGTTTCTCTCTTCAACATATGATAAAATTAACTTTTTCAAGAGACAAAAAAAAACCGTTTTAAATACTCACAGCGATGAAGGTGTTCATTTTGTATAAATTCTTCAGACGAAGTGTGTCGATCTCAGAAAACCTTTTATATTTATACTAGTTAGTTTCCTTTTGTTTTCAGTAAATTAAATATCGCATGTTATAGCATACTGCAATCATATATAATGATAGTATCCTTATTTACTTGAATTTACATATTGTTGACCTCATTTATTTGGAATGGATAAAAAAAAATGATTTTCCCAAGTAGACTATAGACTATAGGCAATGCCTATAAGACTATAGGCATTCCTAGTAAAAATCATATAGGATGTAAGAACTAAAAAGTAAAAGTAAGCGAGATGATTGGTTTAATGCAACACGATAAAGGAGTTGTAATAAAATATATATATTATGTAAAATGTTATGTGTTTTAGTCACAAAAGAATACAATATTCATTTTTTATTTCTCTTCAGGCTACATTCTAAGTGATTGACTCTACATACTGTTTGACTAGCACTTTATAGATGATAGAAAATAAAAATGAGCGTCTATTTTTATGGTATACCGTAGCCCCCTTATCCAAGACCAGAGCTGTGCACGCTACCGATGGTAGCCACCAGACAAGCCAGCTGAAAGAAAAAAAATATTTACAGTTTTAATTTGTTATTCCACACTAAGCAACACTAAAAATAAGCGAGATCATTGGTTTAATGCAACACGATAAAGGAGTTGTAATAATATATATATATATATATATATATATATATATATATATATATATATATATATATATATATATATATATATATATTATATATATATATATATATATATATATATATATATATATATATATATATATATATATATATATATATATATATATATATATATATATATATTATATATATATATATATATATATATATATATATATATATACTACTCCAAACATTATGGTGATGGGTTGGGGTTGGGTTTGATTCTCACTCCAGTAAGACGTACGAGGAGTACGCCTATGTCTCCAATTTGGACGTAAAGCGAATAACAGAGTGCCTCAACTCTAGGTTTCCTCTGCCTATCCTTTTATATGTACGGTAAAACACATATATATTATAAAAAGCTTCCCGTTACCCACGTTCCGCCTAATTTTACTGACCTCTGAACTCAACGCCGCGATTGTCTTTTTATCAGTTTGTGTTTTTACCAGTTTTGTCTCATTCCCCCGAGTGGGAATCGAACCCACAACCGGCACGATTACTGTCTGACGCCTATATATATATATATATATATGCTTATAGGGAAAGTGTAGGATGTCATCTGTAGAACGTTCTCATGCTCTTCGCCAAGTCAATATTAGAGTACGATTGGTCAATATTTGATGACCACTGATTGTGTACTGTTTAAATGGACATATTGTAATGCTATTGGATATAAATAGCATTTGAATTAAGTTATGGTTTCAGTTATAAATATATGCCAAGAGATATTTGTAACATTTAAAAAGCATATTTTATATCTGTGAATTGTGAAGGCATCAATATGTTCAATTATCAAATAGAAATATGTACTACGATTTTTGATCTCGTTACATAGTATAGATAAAACGAGAAAAGTGAAAACAAATATTAGGCTGAATTAAAATGAGGCTGAATTAAAATACCATTTGGTATTGTGATAGAATACGAAGATATTTCTAAAATTAGTCTAGACTTGAAAAGATTTTAAAGTCTAGACTAGTTTTGCTCTTTTAGAAATGTAGGCTTTAATTAATGCTATGAGCAGATTCTTAGCCTTTACCATAATTTACTTGGAGCCCAGGCCCCCGTACTTATGGGGCCCCGGATGACTTGTAAACAACTTCTTCTTCCGTGCCTTTTCCCTTTATTTGGGGGCGGCTCATGACTTGTAAACAAGTATATTATGTAATGTTTGTGAAACAAGTGTGCACTAAATATTATGTGCTAAAGGGCCGTGTCCTAAGCTAAGGACAATATAGCAGTCAAGAATTAATTGAAATGCATTGAAGTTATGATATATATATATATATATATATATATATATATATATATATATATATATATATATATATATATATATATATATATATATATAATATATATATATATATATATATATATATATATATATATATATAATATATATATATATATATATATAAATATATATATATATATATATATATATATAATATATATATATATATATATATAATATATATATATATATATATATATATATATATATATATATATATATATATATATAATATTAATAGTATTTCAGGCAAGATTTGTCGATTATTTATTTCAACAAGTCAAGACGGTGTAATTGTTGTTAATTTGGACATTTCATTTAGATTCTCTCTTTGTTCCACTTCTAGAAAGGTAAGCAGAGAGTATTAACAATGACACTCCGTTCTCCGTTTTCAGCAGAATTCGAGTCACTGCATAAGGAAATCAATTCATTAACTAGCCTTATTTGCGTTACTCATTGCGTTTTGCAGTCAGACGTGTTGCCCCACTGCGTTACGACGGACTCAATTTATTTATATATACATATGTGCACATACATACATTAATAACTGAAACAAACATATACAAATACGTACATATATACATACATACATGGTATTTTCAGTGCTTTTTTTATTAATTTTTATTTATTTATAAGAATGAATCACCATAAATTAGCAATAATATCGGTATTATTGCTTTAGGCAATAACAACTGGTGTGTAATTTTTCTAGAATAAGTTACACGCACCGACGACGATGGACGTGTGTTTCCGCTCATTGGAATTCGGTTATAACGTGCCAGCGTTGCAATTACACTATTTGTGTCGAGATTTAAATGTGATTGTAGATTAGTAAATTTTTTTTTAATTACAAATAAAAAGCGTCACTCTCTTCTCTGTAGTGAAGACGGAGAGAATATAGAGTTAAGATATTCCGTTTTCCATTTTCCGTTTTCCATGTCCAGTGGCAGAACTCAACGATTTGTCTTTTTACCAGAGCGGGGAAAATTGTTTCACGCTTTATCCTGCATATAGCAGTGTGGGCAGTGGAGCCAGGTTCCCACTCACCTTCCCGCCCTGTTCCCGGATGCGGGATGAAATGCTTTTATATTTTAGTCGTTATATATAAATAAGAAAATGTAGAAAAGTTTCTTAGCATTCATTAAGAGAATTCGTTTTGCCGTTAAATTATTTTGTTTGTCTATTGCGCTCATTTGTCGTCCCCTTTCTCTTTTCACATTTTTCCCTTTGTAAAGGATAGTTCACATTCAATATTTATATTAAATTTAATTTAATATATGAGTATAGTAGTATTGTGATATTTGTAAGCCTTTATCTAAAATATGCTAATATACTTTTAGCCGTTAATAACCTGCCCTACGATTTTCTTTTTTTTAAACTGTGTTAATTGATTTCTATAAAAGTATTGTAAGATTTTCGTGATTTTAATACAAAATAGATGAAAGTCACGAAATGAAATTTATACAATGTTTTTTCTTTTTAAATTTCATATAACATATATCATATAAAATAGTTTTAACACTAGTATCACTCAGCCTACTCTGCCTCTACTATATACGGGAAATAGCGTGATTTACTAATTTTATCATTCTTTATGTTCATTATAGTGTATTCAAAGCTTAAATTTAAAAGGCACTATTTTTCACCCCAGTAACCGGCTGTCAGCCTCCAGATGAATTATTTGAAACACAAACGCAGATATTTCGCAATTTCGAACGGAAAATGAACACAGCGAGCATTTTTTGTGGTATTACTGTTTTAATTATTTGTATGAGCAGTTATTCAACAGCTCTAGTAGTTCAGTTGGGGAAAAAATGTTTGGAGGTGAAATGGTACACCCGTTTGAATATTATGAGGGGTAATATTTTTTTTAGCTGTATAGCTGTATGACTCACGTCTGAACCTCCATACTCGCAGGGAATGCAGGGAGAAGCAAGTGGAGACACTCCATTCTCCGCTTCCTGTCTGAATTCGAGTCACTATGTATTAAGTAATAATAGAGCTCAACACAGTTCGCCATGAGGACCGTCGTGGCGCAGAGCCATAGTGTCTGCCTGTGAACGCGACGGTTAGTGAGTTCGATTCCCACTCGGGGAGAATTAATTATTTTAATTTTCTCTATTGTGGTAACAAAGCAAAAGGGCGACGTTGAGTTCCTTCACGCCATTCGTATATGGTGTAAATTCCTTCCATATGGGCGAAACTATGGAACTCATTGCTCGCGTCGTTATTTCCTATAGAAACAATTTAAGTACTTTCTAGTCAAGTGTGCGACACTGAAGACAACTTCAAACTTAGCATTAGGCTGGATGCGGTTAAACGCAAGCCTATTTATAAAAAAAATAAACTAACATTTGCCAAATTTCTTACTACTTCCTTCGTACAAAGATTTTCCTACACATATTAATAAATACAATCATATTAATAATAGTCATAATCATTTATAAATAACTTGAAGCCTGGTAATTTTACATTTTATTTAAAAAAAACTAAACCGCTTCACAGATATCAAAGTGGGAAGCGAGACAACAAAAGGCTACCTCATTACGAAAAGTATTCCCCGCAGTGGACTTTAAGCATCATCTTCACTCGAATAGCTTCATTTTGTTCCACACCTTCACAGAGCTTATTACTTAAAGCGTATTTTATTATACATAATTATGTTCCTTAAATATATTTATTGTTTCTATCGTGGTGTAGTGAGACAGTGTTTAACACTGCGGTTGGTGTGGGTTCGATTATATTGAAATAACACTAACTTCTCACGTCTGCCATTTCGGATGGATTGTAACTTACACTTGTCAATGCCAAATTTACAAATTACTAAGACTGGACGCGTAAAGTTTAATGTCATCCATATACATCAGATGCGATATAATGTTCTGAATGTTGTTCTGGGTAATTTCGGATCCTTTTTCACTATTATTTAATATAACAGATAGAAGATTTAAGGCGAGGCAAAACCAGAGAGGACTGAATGAATCTCCCTGAAGAAAACCTTGTCTTATATGTATTGGTTCTGTTTCTACTGTTTTTATTAAATTAGTAATCTTTTATTGTGTTGTCCAATTTTTCATGTTTATTTTTAAAAATCTATATATATATACGGTATATCTATAATATTAGGGTGTACTTTATGTCTGGTATATATATATCTGTCTTTTTGCGGAGTGCATGTATTGATATGACGGAATCTATAACAAGCTGTTCTTTACATCCTTGACTTAGACGACGGCAGCCTTTTTGCTGTTCTGTAAGGATATTGTTGGCATCTAAATGTTTATAAACATGATCAGTAGTAACAGAGGATATGATTTTGTAAATGGTTTGCAGACATGTTATTGGCCTATATTTAGCGGGGTCTCGTTTATTTGGTAAATCTTTAGGTAGCATATAAATTACACCCTGTGCTACAAATGATGGTAATGTGTTTGGTAATTTTATAAAATTATTTATATGAAAAAGCAAATACTTATGTACACTAGTCAGTTTTTTGTACCAAAAATTATGAATTTTATCGGTTCCTGTAGCTTTCCAGTTGTGAGTTCTTGAAATAACGGATTTTAATAATTCTATAGTAACTGTTTCGAATTGCATTTCAGCTATGTGCTTATCTACATATTGTTTTTGATCTTCAATCCATTCTGATTCTGATCTGGTTATACTCAACCGGAACAGACCATATGGATGACCAGAAACTATGTAGTTCTTTACTTGTAGGTAAATCAACTGTATTAGTCTGTTTATTATTATTGGCTGCTGGAGTCAAATTGTCTGTTTATATCGACGTAAGCGGCTAGCTAATGCACTGAGCTTTTGTTTTAAGGTATCCAAAAATTCGCAGAGTGTAACATTTTCTGTCTTGTGCTGTGTATATATTTTATAATTAAGTTTAATTTTATTAATATTATTTTGTAAAGTTTCCTTATCTCTTTTGTCATTTTTGAATAATTTTTGCTAGAATATTTCTGTTTTGGGTATTTGATATTTTGGATCCATTCAATAATGCTGACATTGCTGCGCAATATATAACTGTGTGAAGTGTTCGAAAATCACATTCAGAAGTAAGATATTTGTGCAATACTACTGAATCAATATACTGAATTGTGGCTGTAAACTTTATGTTACTTCTTTATTTTGGAATATAAGCCCTTTCAGTAGGACTAATATCTGGAAAATCATCATATACGGTAGAAAATGTAGAGCTTATAATAGTTTTATCCTCCTCTGTTACCTGATATTTTATATTAGGCTGTTGTGTCAAGTCGTTTGTTGCGGTATTATTTGTACTAGTTATATTTCTGATATTAAAAGATAAAATTTGTTCATTTGTCATTTCAATAATTGGATCACTAATACATTGGATACTGTTATTAGTATAAGATGCCGATGATGGAATTAATTCAGGTACTTTTTCTGTTTCCGTTAGTAAGCATTCATCATTTATTAATTCGGCTTCTACTTCAGCTTTTAGTTCTGCAAGTCTCTCCGGTTTTATTAATTTATTATGAATTATGATTCTAAGCTAGTCAACTACGCGTTGTATTGATATATCAGCTAAACTTGGAAATTTATCTAAAACATCTTTATGTAGTTGTGTCCTATAACCGGTTACATTTCTTTCTAATTTAGTTATTCTGTAGTAACATCTCACTATCGCTTCGTTAATTACTTCACTCCATCTCCTTCGTTCTGAGATTATTTTAATATGATCTGTTTGCAATAATTTTTCAGGTTTATTAGGGTTTTGTAGTATTATTTGGACTACTTCTTTTATCTCTGTTATTTTATGTGCACTGAGTAAATTTTTTCTCATAATTGCCCTACGTTGGTCTCCAACTCTTTGCTTTGATACCTGCATATTAGGAAATTGTTCAATAAATTTAGCATGTACTGGTGTAAGGTAAGTTCTAAGATTTACTATTTCTAATTTGGTGATGATGAAGTAGGTACGCACAATAGATATATTAATTTCTTTCGACCATTTTTTTCGCGCGCGGGGGCCTACCGCAACACTGTACAGCGTCTTCTATAGATATTTCAAATATAAACGTACCTCGGCCTGGATAAAGGAATGGTGAAAAAAAAAATCAACAAAAATCATATTATAGAATAGTTGTTGCTAGTTAGTTAGTTTTACTTAATTTACGCCTTTTACCTGAGCAGAATATTTTACGCTCTAATTTTGGCTCCGTCGTTATTCGACGGAAATGAGAGGAAAAATCAAACATTTGTACATAATTTAGTTATAAAAACATATAGTGAGTATATATATGGCTAAAAAAATCATAATAAGACATTTGGCATTTACGGTTTTGGGTTTTGACACATTTTAACAAGACGCAATTTAACTTTTTACGAACTCTTCTAGAAGTTTCTACTAGTCGTTAGTTAAGTGTTCGAAACGTCGAGTTTTAAAAATGTATACTAAAAAACATTAAAAAATATATTTTCATAAGGATCTATAATCACATGGAGGAAATATAAGTAATTCTTTCCCACGAGTGGGAATCGAATGGCCGCTGCGCCACCGCCCCATTAATCTTAATAAAGTATTTAAAACAATAATTTATTACAATACTAAAAGTATTACCAGACTAGAAAACTTTTACTAGTTACATATTCTACTAAATGAAGTAAGTATATTTTCTTCGAAACGTTGCTGGAACTTTTAGTAACTTTCAATACTTGTGTATTGAATAAAACATTTCGACGTTGACTATAGCGTTGGTAAATTGTAAACACCTAGTACTTGAGTCGTCTGCACGAGCTTTGTGAGTTCGAATCTCACTAGGGCCATTTTTGTACCCTAGTCAAATGTGTCTCGCATTTAGTAGGGTAGACAGAGAAAATCTAGTGTCAATATACTCCGTTCCTTCATTTATACTTTAAGATCTTGCTTTTTACCAAATTTCAAGTCTACAATTTTTAAGAGTCGACAAACTTAAATTTGCGGTCATATGCACACAATTTGTACGAAGTACGAACTACAGATATAAGCTTTTAATCGTTTTTTTAAGGGTACATTTATAAATTACCAATTTTCAGACTTTTTATTTTGTTTGTATCATATGTTCTATCTTATAGCCACAACTCTAGGTAAACGGGAAGTATCTTGTAGGTTTTGATTACGCTGCATTTTCTTAACTTATAAAAAGTAGTTTAATTGATTGTCATTTAAAAAATAAACCAAGCTTTTAAAAGAATCAGAGCTTTCAGTCACAAGCATAGAATATGATTTTAGTTTTATTTTATCTATCTATATTTTCGTTTAATACAATAAGTATAGAGGCAAAACCAAATAAACTGTTAGTATGGCATATCAAATTAACGTACAACAACTATCCCGAAGTCATTCATTTGGAGAGGTCCAGATGATGATATTGTTCTCTGAAGCAATCGAATGTGAAGTGCGATAGCTTACATTCTTACATACATACATATACCTATGTATAGGTTTCACGTACTTGTTAAGTTAATTTACTAAGAATTATTATATTTTTGTATATATTTCTTTATTTTTGGTAATACGTCGATTACGTGTATTTAAGCTAGTTACAATGGAAAGAAGAGTTGTATTGAACATAATAATACAGCTCAAGTGCGCAGGCACCTATAGCTACAGGCTATAGCTTATAGCCTTCTTTGATGGACTATACAACATAAAAAATTAAACAGTAATAAATGAGATTAATTCAACCAATTAATCTCTATACCAAACTCTATCTCTTTTTTTTAAGTGTCACATTGTATACCTTATATAGCTTGGTAGCCAAAGAGACCTATCAAGCTCCGTATGGCGGAACTCAAGGCGGCCTTTTTTCGAACCATAGCGATAAAATGAAGATAATTTATTTTCTCAAGCTCGATGTTTCCCTGAGACACGAAAGCATCAAATAATAATGAAAAAATACAAGTAATTTTAGAAATTTCTTCATATTAGTTCTTAAAACATAAAAAAACATTTAATTTGCTTTACAATTATATGTAAATTTTCAGAAAAGTAAGCATAAATTTAAATAGCAATGGAGCAATTAAATGTTGAAACGTTCTAAATTCCCGTTTCCAAGTAAAATTACTTACATGTGCCACCCAAGAGATAGTACTTACGTTAAGAGCAAACCAAGCGTATCTAAGCGTATATATCGAGATTAAAACAAACTCCTATACCGCTGGGAAATAAGAAGATATGATGTAAAATTCGGGAGGTATTAAAGTTACTTTGGTTGAATCAATATAATACGCTTACGTAATTCTACACATATATATATATATATATATATATATATATATATATATATATATATATATAATATATATATATATATATATATATATATATATATATATATATATATATATATATATACTATTTATATATAAGTGTATGAGTATATAAGTATACATATAACGCGGCGCGGCGTTAAGTTCCGCCACTAAGCACACAATTCCTGAAGAAACTTGGACGAATTCTTGACACTAGTAGTATTACTTGATACGTTGTCATGTTGAATAAAATATATATAAAATATGACTGTATGACTCAAAAATAACAGAGTGGATATCGTCACAATTTTGGTCACAGTGAATTGTATGTATTGACAATGACAAGAACATATATGTTTTTATTTAACCTGTTTCGTGGAGAAACGCTGTAGATTGTATACTTGAATACAGCGGACCTCATTGTTCAATGCTCTAATTTTATACTTTATTCCGCATTTAATAGGATGAGTAGAGAGAGCCTAGTGTCAAGACAAGCCGTGACGTGAGATGGCGTGACGTCTAATAACAACACTGCGTTATATCATACCAGAGGAGCTAGAAATAAAATAATTTCTTTCCTCAAATGTAGACTAACTAGAACTGACAGGTTTTAGTTATTTTATGGTATATTTTCCGTGAAACTAAATATATATAGCATCAGAGGGAACGGAGCACCAAACCTAACGACCCCTACATAAGGCATTTGCCGTCCACTGTTATTAACTTCATACAGGGATTTGTGAAGTTTTACGTAACCCTCCAATAATATCAATGCTGAGTTTTGGGAGGTGAACTGAGGTTTCCTTCTCCCTCTCCTGCATCATATATCGCTTTTACCCAAGACACCTGTGCACGTTCGTCTTCATTCTTACTGTGACATCTCAGCTAGTACTTGCCATTCGGTTTGGTCATCGAAACTGATTCTGCATACCCAAGAGCCAAGAGCGACTCCCACCGCTATCTTTCAAAAATAAAGATTCCAAATTCAATTTATAATGAAAGCAGAAATATTTTTAAAAACTATATCAAAATTCAGGTTACAGAATAAACATTTTTATTTAGTACCAGTGAAAACTTTGAGAACACTTGTGTCAAGGCGAGAAAGAGGAACGGACAACTTTAATAAACTACGCCCGCCATCTGTTCCAGACTGCTAAGGCTTTCCGCTCACTGGCAAACTAAAAAGAACATGCTGTATTATATTTTACGAGCTGTAGCCCGCAATTACACTTGCTTGGACATTAAAGCGTAAAATTATATATTTTCCCGTCTCCGTTGGAATTTTGAGATATATATATATATATATATATATATATATATATATATATATATATATATATATATATATATATATATATATATATATATATATATATATATATATATCTATATATTATATATATATATATATATATGTACGTAATATAAATATATATATATATATATATATATATATATATATATATACTGTATTCAGAGGGTGTCTGGTATTCAGAGGGTGTCTGGCCAAATATCTGTCCGATATTGGTACTGGGCATACGGGTACGCGACCCCGGATCCTCGAGCCACCACTGTCATACTCCTTCCCATCCATGAAAGTGGTGTCCTTACCCCCCCCCCTTTTCTACTAATCTTTTCCCCTCTCATCCTTGGCTTTTCCCTCAAAAATGGGTTTGGAGGTCAGATGGCAATCGCTCCATTAAAAAGCCGCCACCTGCCACACATATGAAAAGGAAAAAGATGTTGCTGGGTACTGCTAGGGCGTCGCCGCTAAACGACGCGCAGGCACATCGCCCTACACCTGTGTTAAATGGGCAAGGCTACCGTGTCAAGTACGGACACGGCTAAAGAAGAAAGTACCCAGAAGGAAACTCCGCTTTGCAACGTGGAATATTGGCTCTCTAACCGGACGATGCAGGGAACTAACAGATGTACTCATGAGGCGTCGGGTCCAGTGTGCTTTCCTTCAGGAAACCCGCTGGAAGGGCAATAAGTCCCGTATCATCGGACAGGGTTACCAGCTCATATACACTGGGTCTCCTTCCGGTAAAACTGGTGTAGCAGTAGTTTTATCTGAAGAGCTACGGAATGGTCTCCTCGAAGTTGACCGGCGCAGCGACCGCCTGATGCGGGTGAAGGTACTGGTTGAGGGGGCTATCGCCAACTTAATCAGTGCTTACGCTCCCCAGGCTGGTTGTAGCGGGGCCGAAAAAGAGTCATTCTGGGAGCAATATGAAGACGTTCTACTCGCTATACCATCTACCGAGGTGATCATAGTTGGGGGAGACCTTAACGGTCACGTGGGTAAGGCTGCGGATACGTATGAACGTGTCCACGGTGGTTTTGGTCACGGTCGCCGCAATATAGAGGGCGAAAATATCCTAAGAACCTGTATTGCATCTGATCTGGCCATCGTGAATACGTTCTTCCAAAAGAGTCCGCAGCATCTTATTACGTATGCGAGTGGACTCCATTCAACCCAAATAGATTACCTATTGACCAGGCGGTGTCATGTTGGCAAGGTAACTAACTGTAAAGTCATTCCTGGTGAAAGCCTCACTGCCCAACATCGTCTTCTTGTCATGGATTATGTCGTTACCCCGATAAAGAAATTAGCCGAGACGCGTAAGTCTAAGATCAAGTGGTGGTTGCTGAATGGACCGATGCAGACCGACTTTCTGGCAGAGGTGAACAGTCAAAATTTAACAACTAACACCGAAACTGCTCAGGATGCTTGGGATCGAGCTCAGTCAGCAATTATTACGGCTGGTAAACATGTTCTTGGCGTTTCTAAGGGAGGACGTATTATGGACAGGGAGACATGGTGGTGGAATGACAAGGTACAGGGGGTGATTCATGATAAGAAGACTGCATTTAGGGAGTGGCAGCGTTCCAACTCTCCTGAAGACAGACTGGAGTACATAGCAGCGAAACGTGCCAGCAAAAGAGCTGTAGCCAGAGCCCGCAGTGAAAGTTTATTACCTCTATATGATAAACTTGAAACTGTGGAGGGGCAGAAGCTCATCTACAAATTGGCACGTGCTCGGGATAAAGCGACGCAAGATATCACAAAATGTCTTTGCGTCAGAGATTCCCAGGGCAAGCTGCTTTGTAGTCATGCTTCTGTGAAGGAGAGGTGGAGAAGTTACTTCTTGGAGCTGCTGAATACTCAGCACCCGGGTAGTATTCCGTCTGAACCACCTCCTAACCTGGGACTTATTGCTCCAATAACCCTTGATGAAACTCGGAATTGTCTCCGACGCATGAAGAACGGTAAGGCGGTGGGACCTGACGATATTCCGATCGAAGCGTGGAAATCGTTAGGCTCTCGTGGTGTGCTCATGCTTACTGATCTTTTTAACCGCATTTTGAACACTGGGACGATGCCACATCAATGGCGGCACAGTTTTATTACCCCTATTTACAAAGGAAGGGGCAGTGTTCAAGATTGCGGTAGTTATAGGGGCATTAAGATTATGAGTCACACCATGAAGCTCTTCGAGCGCGTGATTGCCCTCAGGCTCCGCCGAGAGTGTACTGTCTCTGAGTGTCAATATGGATTTCAGCCAGGATCAGGCACTACGGACGCCATTTTTGCCCTCAGAATTTTGATGGAGGCACACAGGGAAAAGAGGAGAGCTCTGCATGTGGCATTCTTAGACCTGCAGAAGGCCTTTGACTGTGTGCCACGTCAGTGTTTCTGGTGGGCACTGCGATCCAAAGGGATCCCTGAATCCTATGTTGCTATTATCAGAGACATGTACAACGACTCTGTTTCTACAGTTAGGACCGCTGTTGGCGATACCAAACCCTTCCCAATTACAGTAGGGGTTCACCAAGGCTCAGCTCTTAGTCCACTTTTGTTTAATGTAGTGCTAGATACTGTCACGGCTCATATCCAGGACCAGCCTCCATGGCTGATGATGTATGCCGATGACATAGTACTCATTGACGATAACCGACTGATGCTGGAGCGTAAAGTGAATACCTGGAAGGGTGCGCTTGAGAACGGTGGTCTTAAACTGAATGTGTCAAAGACCGAGTACATGGCTTGCGGGAACCCAGACTCGAGCACCATCCACATCGGGCCTGAGCCAGCCGTTAAGTCGGAGAAGTTCAGGTACCTTGGATCCATTATGCACGAGTCCGGAGGCATCGACCACGATGTCCGCGCCCGGGTTAGCGCTGCTTGGGCCAAATGGCGGGAGGTCACCGGTGTGGTCTGCGATCGCAGAATACCGCCCAAACTCAAGGGGCTGATATACAAGAGCATGATCCGACCAGTTCTTCTATACGGCAGCGAATGTTGGCCAGCATTATCTCGGCACACTCAGGAGCTTCACGTAACGGAGATGAAGATGCTGAGGTGGATGTGTGGCGTTACTCGGGCTGACCGAATACGCAACACATTCATTCGAGGTAGTCTTGGGGTCCGTGACGTAGCGGATAAGCTCCAAGAGCGTCGTCTGAGATGGTATGGCCACGTTTTGCGCCGGCCTAAGAACTACGTCGGAAGAAAATGCCTTGATATGTCTGTCCCTGGAGTAAGACCCCCCGGACGCCCAAGGAAGCGATGGCTGGACGTCGTGACGCACGACATGAGAGCCAATGGACTAACCACTGAGGATGCTCAAGACCGTGCAAAGTGGAGTAGACTAAGTAGGAAAGCAGACCCTGGCAATAGGCCGGGATAATGCTAAGTGGAAGAAGAAGATATATATATATATATATATATATATATATATATATATATATATATATATATATATATATATATATATATATATATATATATATATATATATATATATATATATATATATATATATATATATATATATTTCCTTCTCGAATTATTAATTTTTTCTACACCATAGACTTTAGTCGTATGAGCTTTTTTTATTGATTTTCTTTTTTTTATTCTCATTTTGTGAAAATGGCGCTTTTAACGGTCTCAGTCTGGATTATCATTACCGAATCATTAATAATTGTTAATCCCTGAGATTTATTGATAGTCCGAGTGCTTTTTTTCTCCTTTTCATATACTCTCCTGATATGGTCCGCCTTCTCCTCTTGTATATGGACCAAGTCACCCATGTGTGACATTTTCTTTCTTTTCTTTGTTGGACTAGTAGTGCTCCCATCAATAGCCCTCCCTTCTAAAGGCTATGTCTTGTGTTTGATACTTATGTGGTTCTCCTTACTGTTAATGTTCCCGTGACAAGTCTCTATGGTGCCCTTCAAGTTGAGTGATTTCGAAGATTGGACCACTTGATGTAGAATCAAACTAGACATAGACTAGCTTAATGGTAACAAATAAGGAATTAACTCTTTAACACAAGTTCTTCATTTAATATTTTGTAGTGTGATAAGACAACGACGACTTCTTATGTGTTCTGCAAACAACGTTACACAAACTAAGTTTCAAAAAACAATTTTTTATAGTATTAGGCGATTTGTTTATAATTTTCTTATAGTTTCGTTCAGTCCTTTTTTCCTTCAGTTCGTTTAGTTCTTTAGTTTAATTTGTTTATAGTTTCATTTGTACAATACAAATTGAAAATCGTTTGTTTTTGTGCAAATTCGATATCAAATAACAAAAATGTACAAAATACATTCTTTATACACATGTAAGAACGTAAAAAAAGGTTACACCACACTGTACTTTTTTTTTAAATAAAGTAATATTTTACAACTTGCCACAGTGTGGTAACAGCCTAACGTATAAAGTGTCCGTAAGAGCCATACGTCGAAGTTAGGAACCTCTACAGAGGGAGAGAGCGGTTTATTGGATCTCAAAGGATATGCTTAATGCATATATCACTTAACTAAAAGCTTTCGTTTACCTTAATAATGCATTTGGAAGCGCAATTACCATATTTCAAAATAGTCTAGTTCTGATTTATGTAGGCTAGTAAGGATTCGATTATTATTTTAATGTATTTTTGGGTTCCGTAGTCATATGGCAAAAAACGGAATCCTTATAGATTCGTCATGTCTGTCTGCCTGTCTGTCCGTCCGTATGTCACAGTCACTTTATATATTATATATCTTGAATGGCCTAGAGACCATCTCGCGTTACAAAACTGTAGGCACGACTCAGTAGTGGAAATTGTTTATTTAGTTCGTGGATATGTCGATGAGTGCGGCGTTGAGTTCCGCCACAAAACACGGGCAAAGTGCACTAAATGGAGAGTGAAGAGTCTAGTACCCTCTGCCTACCAAAGACAGTAAGTTCTCTTTGTACCGGAAAAAAATTAATATGAATAGCTCTACTAAAGTAAACGGATAACACGTTACTGAATTTGGAAAAAGGTTTATTAATTACTAGCGACCCGCTCGCGGCTTCGCCTGCTTAAGTTAGCTAGATCGCGTTCGTTCTGAAATTTTATACATACGTCACAATGCAATTCTTCGATTACCTCGTCGTCTTTTTTGAATCACTCTTGTCTATTATTAAAAATCACGATCAATGTACCTATATGTTTCTTGTATCTATATATTAAAACGTCAATGGATATGTAATTAACATTTAGTTTGAGCAGATTATGTTCTAGCTTTTCTATCATATCGTATACGATACATACAATATCCACTTTCCACAATTGAAATTTATAATCCAAATCATGCCAACACTTTATTTTTTGTTTAAAAGAAATTAATTGATTTTTTTTAAGTTCTTTATTCTAGTCCTGACAAATGTAGATACTACTACTGTCTTCTATTATACAATACTATACAAACATCGCCAATGTCTAAAATAAAATATTATACTAAAAAAATGTTATTTGAACTTTAATAATGCTCATATTACAAGGAAATGACGTAATTTATTCGACAAAATCTATTATATATAATTTATCTTCACTACTAGCAAGTCGACGTCATAAATATTTATACACCAAGCGTTATACATCGATTTTTCTACGGAATCCTCAATGAATGCCAGTACGACAACTATTCTATCTGTTGATTTAGGTCAAGGATTTAGGTCAGTATTGTAATTCAATAATTTTATTTTTTTTAGGCAAGTAGCTTTTACGTGATTCGCGAATAAATTCACTGTGTAGTGTTATAGCTTATATTTCAATAACTATAACGATAGCTTAACGCTATATAAATCGACCCATTGATACATTTTTAAAATGTTTTATGAACATTGACTTTTCTAAACTTTAATACTACGTCAATTTCATCTACGGTCTGTAGGTGTATTTAAGATATATCGACATTAATTACAAATTAAAAAAAAAAATTCCGCCAGCGTAATGCAGAAATTTTATTTCAATTAATAACTAAATCTGTTGACAGATATTATAAAATATTACTATTAATTTTTAAACACATAATATTGGTTTTCGAAAATGATTTTAATTTACCTATCAATAGACGGCATTCTATCAAATACTACTAAATTACCTTCTGATCGTTAAATGTCACTACAATAGCTATAAATCAAATTATTTGTAACTGTTACTGTTATATCTAGCTAGACTGTGGAAATCATTTTCAATTGCTTTTATGCTTAAATAAAAAAAAATTGCCATTTTCCACTGTTACTAAGGGAGAATGGAACAAAACTACCTTTACTTGTAAATAATCGACGAAATTTAACAGTCTCTGTTCTTATTTATTCGTTCGACGTTTGCATTACACATCAGGATAAAAAACTATCCTATACATATATATATATACATATATATATATATATATATATATATATATATATATATATATATATATATATATATATATATATATATATATATATATATATATATATATATATATATACATATATATATATATATATATATATTGTGTACTTCTCTTCAGTAATTTCAATTTATTACTTTTTCATTTATTTTCCGGGAACAGCATTTTATGTGAGTCGGTACTATAAGCTATAATTATACAAAAAATCATTCATTTCTGTCCAGTAGCTTTTGACTGAGTGGAGAACAAATAAGCAAACAGAAAGACAGACAAAAGTTCTACTGAGTGGATTTTTAGCTTCTATTATCGTTATATATTAACCGACCCAATGAGTTTTTTTTAAAAATATTTTATGTACAGAATTCACTTTTCTATCCTTTTATTATATATATAGATATAGATTAGTTATTATTATTATTATTATTGCTGCAACGGGGGAAAGTCAAATAAAGAAATACAAACGAGTATTGTATTATTTCAATGCTATAATAAACACGAGTTAAATATAATAAGTTTTCATTGTAGAGACGTGGAATAATAACACTGCAAGCTATTACCATATGCACCTAAAGTCAAAGTTCAGTAAGTTATAAGTTAAATACAGCTTTTAGCTGTTGAGCTTTCAAGTCCAAGTTAGCATTTACGTATAATAATATCATTATAGAATGTGAGAGGACATTTCATATGCATTTACAATAAAATATATATAAGGCCGTCGTAGCGCAGCGGCACAGCGTCTGACTGTATACGCGACAGCTGCGGGTTCAATCTTACACACGTAGAATTTCTTATTTCATTTCCTCGCGCTGGTAACAAGATAAAGCGTGGCGTTATGATCCGCCACTCAACACGCATTATCTCACAATTGGGCGGAAATGGCACGTTGTGTCATAACTCTAGGTTTCCTCTGTTATATGCGGGCAAAAATGTAGTGCTGTTATTTATTTATTTATTTAAATTAAATTATCTCTATTGTTAGAAAGCTACACGAGAGTAATTATAATATGCTTAAACGGACGGTTTCCATGAGGCATGGGTTCAAATCACGCTGCATTAATTTTTTTTATGTTTTAAGCATTTTTCTATCTTTAGTGGGTACTTTAAAATAAATAAAAATAATAATAATATGGTACACATTTTTCAGTCTCCGCTCTCCGCCTGAAAACGGTATGACTGAATTCTTTCTTGCTATGGTATTAGTGAGAGACGATATAATTACAAAAAATAAAACATAATATTTTTTTATATTTTTAATTTTAGTATTTATACATACACGTACTTTGAATTTAAAAGTATATATACAGGAACTTTTTAACTGTTGATCCACCCCATATTTATATTAGTGGTAAGCCCTCAGAAGGCAGAAAGTAATAAAATCCAAATTTTTATATATATATATATATATATATATATATATATATATATATATATATATATATATATATATATATATATATATATATATATATATATATATATATATATATATATATATATATATATATATATATATATATATATAATATATATATATATATATATATATATGACATAGCCCTAATTCTAACAATATATTCGTATTGATGCAAATAAAACAAAATAATTATAAATTCCTTTAATTATTGGATACGAGCTCATTGCTCGTAAATATTAATAATATTATTATTATAATACATACATATTATATTTAACAATTCTTTCAATAAAGCTATGTAGGCATTGTACGTGGTATAATAAATTAACCATTTAAAATGAAAAGGGTTTTTTTTAAATTAGAACCAGTCGTTTCTGGGATAGCGCTTTCAATCAATTAAATTGTTCAGCTTTATAATTTTAAATAAATATATATATTAGAATAAATAAATAAAAAGCTTCACGCTGTACCCCGCACATAGCTGGGTAGGCAGAGGGAACTGTAGGTTGAAGGAACCTAGTGTTAAGACACTCCGTTCCCCTCTTTCTGCCATTCGAGGCATAGCGTGTTGAGTGGCGGAACTCAACACGGGAATCGAACCCACATACCGTCGCGCTTACAAACAGACGTTTTCCGCTCTACGCTACGAGATTCCTCAATATATATTATAAGCACAGATATAATATACTTTCAATATTTCTATACCAACATATGAATTCTTTAAAAGTAAGTTGTTATTTTGCTAACAAAAAACGTGAGCAGAATGTGTCGTGAGCATGTCCTGTGTTAAGAGATTGGTGCCACGTGATGTTACTGTTACAATTGTAGAAATGTAATTCTTACAAACAAACATATGTGGGTATATTGTACTTATATATAGTAGTATATGTATGTAGTAGTCAAAGTATGAGAGATTCGACTTCACTTTCAGTTTTTTAATAAAAAATATGAATATATTTTAAATTACACAAGTGGAGCTAGTTTCATATATAAACTTATAAATTAAAGGAAGTACAAGGCTATGCTAAATAGTACATTTATATACAATTTATATAATTTAAGCATTTATTCTCCTTTTACAAAATTTAATTTTGAATTGTCATATCACTCAAATAGTAGGTATATATAATTATGTACTACAAATAAATAATTAAATATATGAAATAAAATCTTCTTTAATATATATCGTGCATATAGCTGGGCATATATTAAAGAGGCTTATGTCCAGCGGTGGGCAAGGACAGGCTGAGAGGACCTAGTGTCAAGACATTCCGTCCTTCACTTTCCGTCTGAATGTTCGAGAGATTGAGTTCACACTCAACGTCGTATTTGGTCCTGCCATAGAGAGCCTAATCCTTTTTCGCAACGACAGCTTTTATAAATAAATATTTAAAATCTTAATTAATTCTAATTTCCTACAAGATTACTATTTTTAAGTAATATATAGTATAAAATCTAAACATCGGATATTATTATGTAGCAGCTATATATTATTATACTTTTCTTATTTAAATAAACAAATATATATAAGTTATACCAGGGTTTCCCAAACTGCACACCACTGTGACAGTCAGTCAGAGATTCGAATTCATGTAGTGCAGCCTATCTGTTGTTTTGATTAATAATACAGGCGGAGTTTACCCTCAAGGGGTGGTGAGGGTTTGGGTGTAGAGGGGAGTCGTAAAAAAAGGAAAAGTCTCTAGGATGTCATGGTGTAGTAGTTTGGGAAACCCTGAGCTATAATATAAAAATGCTATACTAACTAAATATAAGCAATATGACATAAGCTAATAAGTAATCAATAAACAATAACCGATCAAATATTCTTGTCTTCACAAACACCGGGTTCAGGAGAGATGGTGAGGACATTCGAATTGTATTTGATTTCTTCTGGCTAAAAAAAAAATTAAAAAATATAATAATAACTTTATACTCTATGGCACTGGTACTAACGGTATTTATTGATAGGCTAATAATGACTATGATGCGTCGTGACGCAGCGGCATCGCGCCTGCCGGTAATCATGACGGTCGTGGGTTCGATTCCCGTTTGGGAGAGTGGAATATTTTAATTTTCCTCGCTCTGGTACAAAACTAAGCGCGGCGTTGAGTTCCGCCGTATTGTGAGGCCGAAAGTGTGAAACGGATACGTCAAATAGAGGATGAAGCTAAAAAATATATTAATAATAAAACTCCACGACCCACTTTAAACTTGCTTACTTTATTAATTTTCGTCGTGTCATTAAGGGATTTCGTCATTCGTTGCGCCCGTTTTTGTGCTGAGGCGGCGCGTTGTTGTAAAATCTGTAAAATGAAATATTATTTTACGTTTTTTATCTATATATCGCTGGTACGGGAAGCGAAGTAAACCTAATCAATACCCCCGTGTTAACCGCCGTCTTAGAGTTCAATAAACACTGGTGAAGAATCGAACCCAGACCTATTACGAAGCTGTCGTTTTAATCAAGAAACATAACTATAAAAATCTAAATTGTCTATAATCTATTTAATATGTAATATAGAAACTATTTTCTAAATATATTTACCGACAACCGCCTTTGTTCGGCTTCAGCGAGCTTATCTTTTATATCTGGCAAGCTGATATCCGCGGCTGGTGGCTGTAGCAGTCTCTGTAAATGCGCCGGCGGAGTGGACGGTCTTTTGTTTCCGTCAAATTCTTCTATGGGTATCTCATAGGCTACAGCTGAAATGTTATATATTTTTTATACAAATATAATGTTCTTTACGTTATTTATTATTTTAAGTACTTTTATATAATGTCGGTTAGGATATATAATAGCTTTTTTGTAAATGCGACTATGGTGTAGACAGCTACAGTTTTATAGATTTTTTTTTGCATTTTAAGTTTTTTTATTATTTTTACTTTACAAGGAACTGGTGAAAAATATCCTGTATTGCAAAAATTACGCTTAGTCTTTTTGCCTTATTATGAAATTAAACCCACAGCCGTTGCTTTACAATCGAACACAGTCCTACGGGGCCACAAGCGTGCGCCGTAACTTCACAACGTTAAGTTCCAATTTTAATTTTGTACTTACGCGGCTTAGTCTTAGCAGGTGTTTCCGGTAGCACCACAGTGGGTAAATCATCGTTATGGTGATTTCCGTTACTGTTTACACCATTCACATTCATTTTGCCATCACCATCAGAGTCAGCTGGTACCACGTGACCGGAGGATCCACAGCCCATTTTGATTTCATAAATTCTGTTTTGTTTTTTGCACTTCACTTTTTCTATTCAGTAATTGTTTAAGATTCTTATATTCGTTAGTATTAATATTTTATATTATTAAAAGAATCTATTAGATCAAACCATTCATATGGGACTTATCGCGTATATTTCCGATACTTCGATCTTCACTTCCTACCTAATTTTTGGGATCACCCAAAAATTAGGTAGGAAATGAAGATCGAATCGGCATATTGTGTGGGGGGACTCAACGCCGCGCATTGCCTACCTATGGAACAAAGTCTTACACACTAAGTCCAATATGCATAACCTGCTATGCGGGAAAAAGCGTGAAGCTACCTCCTTATTTCTGACAATTTACAGTAATACCTTTTTCCATATAGATCGAACCCGTTGTAGTCGAGTTTAGTCACACAACCGTCAACTACAATATGGCAATCTAATTAGCATTAGCACTTTTAAAATTAATAACAAGTAAAAGTGTTAAATGAAGAACGACATCGTTACTTGGTACGACCTAGATTTGAAATAGTATAGAACTAGTGACATAGATTTCAAATTTATGTACCTATATGTAAAATTATTTATTTTGCTATACGCAATACACAGTGTGTGCCTGAAAATTACAATGTTTTTGTATGAAATCTTTGTCTTTTTTTTAATTTTCTTTTTGTATTTTTTTGCCTATGGCAAGGGTCGCTTCTTGTTGTCACTTCATTATTCACTTTCATTATATGAATATACCATTAAATGTTTTTGCTGAACAATAACGCTGAGCTTCGATAAATAAATTTTCTATTTTTTAATAATACTAAATTTAAAACTAAAATTGAAAAGGTTCACTATCTAATATCTATTAAAGGACAAATATAAAGGCAAGCTAAGCTTAAATCTGTCATCTGAAACTTCCGATTTGTTTACCATTCGCGTCAAATCAGGAAATATTGGCGGTAATCCTTGTTTCCGCTGTTTACAAGATGGCGTCATTTGACACTTCACCGGTAATTTTTTATCTGTGTTTAAATATATTCTGTAGGGAACTATTATTTATATTTATAATTTATTTATTGTGGTATCGCGGTGTTTCACGCTTTGTTGTCTTGCTAGAGATGCGAAATGAAAATAATTTATTCCTCAGGATAGAGATCGAATCCACAACTGTCGCAATTACAGTCACATGTAGTATCTCGTTCACGAAGGCCTCAATTTTTTTTATTTACTTTAAACTTGATTCTAATAGAACTGTCAGTCACTATATGTTCTATGGATCAGTCTTCACTATAATGAATAGAGACCAAAATTATATATTTTTAAAATTTCTTACGAGTCAAATAAAAAAATATATTATTAAACCATCAAAAGCAAAAAATCGATTTACCACTGTTAATTAAACTTTTCATAAAATTCAATTTATTATTAACATGACGGAAATCGCCGACGATTTAATAAGACAATTTAAGCACAGGGCAATGATCGATGCGTACAAAATTCACTGTACGTTGGATTTTATTAAAATTCTACTTTGCAAAAGCCTTTGTTTTATAACAATATACCGTGAACATGTGCTATTTATTATGAAAACGTGACACGTAGTTACTCGATTAATATGAATAATTAATAATATCGATAATTAATATTATTATATATATTACAATGTTTCATTTTAAAAAGTATATAATATAACGAATAATGTGATAATCGATTCGCTATATTTAATAGAAACTATAAATTTTGAGTAAACAATTGTTACTTTAAGTTTATATGGTTAAACTTATTATATTTAAGATTCATGCTTAAAAGCTTTTTGTAGTTTTTACGAGATTTTGAAATTTTGCAAAATACTGTTCTATTATTTTATAATTACTGTAAGTATAATTTAAAAAGTCCTAGGTAATATGTATACTATATACATTCCAAGCTAGACATTGCTATCCGACGACCATTTTTTTACATAGTAAAAAAAAAAGCTAAGTTGGTATCCGTACTGAACGATGGGTGTAAAATAATAGTCTAAGCTTGGATGCAAATAAACAAAAAAAGAGATGAAGACACGACGATATGCAAGATTTTTGTGAATGGAAAGGTATTAGATAATGGGAAGTATGTTAAGTAGAGATGGAAGATAGGAAATGGATGTGGAAGGGCGTTTTGATACCCCTAACAGAATGAACGGTGCCTTAGCTGTATTATTGAAGAGGCAGAACATCAGTGTAGCTACACAGTTGACCGTACACAATGCAGTTCAGATACTGTCGCTATTATGTTGCAGTAAAATAGGGGTATTGTAGAAGAAGACTGGAAGAAAGATTAATGCTGTGGAGATGCGATCTCTTCGTAGGATATGCGAAGTCAGCTTTACTGACCGGATCCGGAGCATAGCTATAGAGAATTGTAGCGTACCAGTGAGGAAGTCACAGTGAGAATAAAGAACAACGTGCTCAGGTGGTTTACACACGTCTAGAGAATGAGTGATGTAAGAATGGTAAAAAGTATATATAAAGCAAAAGTTTGTGTAAGAGAAGACACCTCGATTGATCTTGTTGAAAACACGGTGTCGAAGATACTGGTAGAATGTCAAATAAATAGTATGAGGACCTCCTGGAGAGGTTACTAGCAGTTGACGACTCGAAAGAGGTATGCAAGAACCACAGCGTTTGGCGCTCCGTTCTCTCTGACTAGCCCGCTTGGGATAAAGCGTGAAGCAATGTATGTATGAATGTGTGTATGATTAAATTAATTAAAATTTATGAATAGGAATCGTACCCACAATCTTACTTTAAAATCTATGCTTTAGGAGTCAGTTCAACCACTTGAACTATATTATTTATTTACATATGCAATTTACTTTACAAAAGTAAATTGCATATGTTTATCATAAAATGTAGCCTATATAGGACGAGCTGTTCCGCCCACTGCTGGACATAGGCCTCCTATAATGTGGCTGTGATGATGTAGCGTATGTTATTCCTGACGTATAAGCTATATTACTGCAAAGTTACATATAAGCCCGTTCAGTAGTTTTTGCGTGAAACCGGAACTAACATCCATATAGAATACGCGTATGTAATTGTAAAAGCAATTAAAATCTATAAAAATATTAATATTAGGGAACTTAATTGTCACAAATACTTAAGATAATTAATGAAAAAGAAATTCAATTATAATAAACTAGATTATAATATTGACTTTTTACATACATATGTATGTAATTAAATATTTGTCACTCAACCAAATCACTGGTAATTTAGTACAAATTGGGAATCGAACGGGCGACCGTGTGTTCACGCCCGCATCGGACGCGCTACTATCCTTTTGATTAGTATAGGTTTTATTTTCCATACATTTTCATGCCTTTATCGCTGTGTAGTTGAATGGAGATGTTTTGATATTTAAACTTTATATTATATGAATAATTTTATATACACAATATTTATAACATTTTTATGTGAATATTTTATATATAGCTTCTTCATATTCTCCGATTTTCGAGTCATTACCCGATAGGCGAACCTCAAACCCGCGTTTTGTCTTGTTACCAGAACGAAGAACGCATTTACTTAATTGGGAATCGAACTCACTACTGTCGTATTTACGATCACACAGCACCAAGACTTATGCAGATAATGTTAATAATTTTTAAATTTATTCATATCTTGTTCTATTTAGTTCTCGAAACAAGGAAAAATTAAAATATTCTCTTACAAATGCAAAGGCTACCTAAATATTGTAATTAGGTAAGTTTTTGACAAATGATTACAATTTATTCTATTTATTTAGTATTTCTAATATTTTACTGAAATAATAAAAAGGTCCTATTAAGATTCAGTACACTACATTCAGGATTAACAATGCTTACACAGAAATTACAGGTCGCTGTAGTCGACACCCGACACCCTCGCTGTGGGACGCGCGAACAGCGAGTGTGTGGAGTCGTGGAAATTTAATGAAATAAATAAACAACTGTCAAATTTTGGTATCTATCTTTTGTATTTTGATCTCCCTATTTTTTGTATTTTTAAACGTTAATAATTTTAATTAAAAATTTTATTCATCTAAAAAAAATATATTTTTAAATTATATACATTACGCTGTATATATATATAAATATATATATATATATATATATATATATATATATATATATATATATATACATTACGCTGTATATATATATAAATATATATATATATATATATATATATATATATATATATATATATATATATATATATATATATATATATATATATATATATATAATATATATATATGTATATATATATATATATATATATATATATATATATATATATATATATATATATATATATATATATATATATATATATATATATATATATATATATATATATATATATATATATATATATGTCTTCTTCTTCTTCCTGGCATTAGTCCCGGCTTTTTGCCAGGGTCTGCCTTCCGACTAAGACCAATCGGTCCTATGAGTGGCGAAGTGGTTTTTTTGTGGAGCGATTGCCATCTGACCTCCAAACCCATTACTGGGAGAAACCAAGAAAGGACAGGGAATAAGAGGCAGAAAGACTTGGAATATAGGGGAGGGACACCACTTACATGGATTGGATCGGGTTATGAAAGTGGTGGCTCGAGGTCCCGGGGTCGCGTACCCGTATGCCGGAAACCAAATATATATATATATATATATATATCTATATATATATATATATATATATATATATATATATATATATATATATATATATATATATATATATATATATCTATATATATATATATATATATATTAATATATATATATATTTAGGTTTCGCTATAGAAGTAAATGTTTATATTTAATATTTAATTTGAACCTTTCGTAGACTTCTTTCGTAGTCTAGCCCAAGCGGGTGATAGTTTAAATCTCACAAGATACACAATGGATTTTATACTAAGTATACTAAGTTTGTGAACAGATTTTTAATACATATTCAAATTTCTATTATATTAGATTAAAGCCAAAACACATAATTTGTTATGATTTATAGTGTGATATCTAGACAACATTTATGTGCGATTATCTGGTGATGAGGGAAGGGAAGTACAGACAAAACACAGTGTTAAATCTTGAAATCGGACAGAATTTCCCGAAATACCAACGAGAATGAAAAAAAAAAAAAAAAAAATTTATATATATATATATATATATATATATATATATATATATATATATATATATATATATATATATATATATATATATATATATATATATATATATATATATATATATATACATTTTTCAAAGTCACTCAAGTCAGTAAACAATTGTATAAAGCTTATTTTCTAGGCAATTGAACGAATAACTTTGCTGTCTCGTGTATCAAAATACTAGTTTTGATACAACAGTAGACAGTAGTAGAACTTACAGCTTCGGAAAATGAATTTTCATAATTTTAAATTTTCTTGAAATTGTACGTATTTCAAGTTATTAAGGAAACTTATAGCGAGCGACTTTTAGAGTGCAGATTTAACTTTATTTTGGATTCCTTGCGCTCTCTGAAAATCCAGATTGAAGTTCTTGCTGAAACTTACACGAAATTGATAACTGCTACTTCCCTTGAAAATGAAATATTTGACGGTAGTTTTAATAGATTAAAACTTTAAACTTATTTTATAACATTTCTATATCTAGTTACAGTTTAGTGTAGATAGATGTCCGTGTGTTCTATTTTTCAAATATATTGAGATACGTATGAAAGTTGACCGTTTAAATATTAGAACCTGCACCTATCGGAAACTACCCAATTGAAATAAAAACGTATAGGACGTTTTTATCGAGGCAAGAAGAAATTGTTATACAAATTATTTTTGCAACAAGCGTTTAAGAATTTCACTTTAATTGGCTAAAGCGCACGAGCGCTTTTCAAGAGCGCTTGAGTTCTGCTACGTTGAAGCTTTATATATTTCTTAATAATTTTCTTTCCTAAGAGTGTAAATAATAGTTTAAAAAATATGAATATTGCCCCGAGATTTGAACCGCCACTAACGCCTTCAACCATATATGCAAGTGTCAGCATCGAAATGGCTTTAAATCAAATCTTTATCACAAATAAATACAATAAAGCATATTCAATATATATAAAAAAGGGCCCCTTTAACCCATACTTGGATGGCAAGGTCCAGGCACTGCTCTGACGGTGAATCCATGAAACGCTAAGTAGTTTCTACTCATTGATGGCTGATCCATGGTTTGTATATTCGCTTGTCTTTCAAATCAAATGATATAGGCAAAAGGAACTAAGTGGTAAATGGTTAATAGTGGAGATTTTTAAGAAGATCTTTAGTCTAGGCATATATAAATTTTTCTATGTTAAGTTCGTTTTTGGTAAATCTCTTTCAATGGAAATTTGATGGCAATTGGTTCAGCACTTTATATGATCGCTCATTTACTCTTAGTATGTTTTTTTTTTCAACAATCAATTGTGCCTATTTTTATTCAAAAGTAACTAGTGTTATTTTTAGTTAGTTATAACTCACTTTAATAAAATTTATTATGATTGTAATTTTTTAATTAAAACAAATGTCATTCCCAAAGTTAGGAAAATGATGATGACTTTCACTAATAATATTTTTAATATATCACCATGTAGGTCCTCCACATATTTCCGTTTACTATATGAACTAGCTACCTGATTGCCGCTACATAATGCATGCCCCCGACCCCACCCCCCGGCCGTACGATGTGAGGACGTTGTATTAGATACGTATCGTTCATTCATCGATTTTGTTTTTTTTGCTTTTTTGTTTATAATTGTTCCTGGCCGCTTTATTTGTGGTGTGACTTTAAAATATAGGTTCTTGTGTATATTTTTTTTTTGTTTTCAACATTTTTTTTTGTTTATTATTTTATTAGAATGCTATATTGTGAAGGAGAGATGGAGAAGATACTTTAAGGAGCTGTTGAACACTCCGCAATCTTGTAGCTTTCCTCCTGAATTACCTCCTACTCCTCCTGAATTACCTACTTCCTCCTGAATACTCCCACTATAGACGACGTTTTTGTCCTCAGAACTTTGATAGAGACTTACAGGTAAAAAAGAGAGCTGTGCATGTGGCCTTTTTGGCCCTGCAGAGACTTCTGGTGGGCACTGCGATCCAAAGGTATCCCTGCAGCCTATATTGAGATTATCAGAGATATGTACAACGACTTCGTTTCGGTGGTTATAAACGCCGTTGGCGACACCAAGCCCTTCCCGATTACGGTAGGGGCTCACCAGGGCTCAGCTCTTAGTCCGTTGTTATTCAATGTAGTGCTAAATCCTGTCTCGTCACACATCCAAGGTCAGCCTCCGTGGCTGATGACGTATGCCGATGACATAGTACTCATTGACGAGAACTGACTGATGCAGGAGCGTAAAGTGAACGCCTGGAAGGGTGCGCTTGAGAACGGTGGTCTTAAATTGAATGTGTCAAGAACCGAGTACATGGCTTGCGGGAACCCGTACTCGAGCACCATCCACATTGGGCCTGAGCCAGCTGTTAATTCGGAGAAGTGGATCCATTGGATTGGATCGATTATGCATGAGTCTGGAGGCATCGACCACAACATCCATGCCCGTATAAACACTGCCTGGGCCAAATGGCGGGAGGTCACTGGAGTGGTCTGCGATAGCAGAATACCGCCCAAGCTCAAGGGACTGAAATACGAGAGCACTATAGCGGATAAGCTCCAAGAGTGTGAGACGGTATGGCCATGTTATGCCGTGTTACGCCGACCTAAGAACTACGTCGGAAGGAATTGCCTTGACGTGTCTGTCCCTGGAGTTAGATCACTCGGCCGCCCAAGGAAGCGATGGCAAGATTATCCACTGAGGATGTTAAAGACCTAGCAAAGTGGAGTAAGTTTAGTCGGAAAGCAGACCCTGACTAACGAAGCCGGGACTAATGCCAGGCAGAGGAAGGATTAGAACGCTATATTGGTATAATGGAATAATGTAATAAGCCATATTATGTAATAAGCTTCACATTTCAGTTACTTTTATTTCAACTTTCGAGTAAAATAAAGCGCTGGGTTATGTTAATCACCACGCAATGTCTTTAAAATGCAAGGAAAGCGTAGAAACTAGTAACTTATCGCTATATACATATATAAAGTATACCCAAACATTTGTTATTTAGTTTCAGAATACGTTCAGAGCAAAATCTGACAGAAAATCTTACAAATATTAACTTTGTTTAGTAAATAAGCTCTTATCTGATTGTATATATGGAATCAAATCAGATATTAGCAAATTGTATTACCTCTATGTTGTTTCCAGTGTCATAATGGCATAACTCTATTAAGAGTCTTTATAGAATATTTCAACTTTTGCCAAGAATTAGTTAACTATTAACGAAAAGAGATTTACCTCCTATTTATATTGGAAGGTAAAACAATACCGTCTTTAAAATAAATGAAAGAAATATCTAAGCTAATTTGAATTCGAAAGCGCCTAGTATTTTTGGTGAAGCAAAAGCGTTAGTAAGTATTTTAACTTTTAAAAAACATTATGAAATTTTTATTTTCAGTAGTTTTTTATATTACTAAATGTATTTGCTATTCAATTTTTTTATAATTATGTATAGCAAATAATTTTGTACAGTACAGAACTAACTGCGATAACATGTTATATAATGCGAAATATATTTATAGGCGTAACATTGAGCTAGAGCCGTAAAGTGGAGATACTAGTGTTTTGACACTACTTTTCTCTCCTTATCCTGCTAAATACAGGATAAAACATGAAGTAAAATATTAATTAAAAGCAATATGTTATTGAGTGAATGACGCCTACGGTTATTAAATAACAAATTCTATGGAATTGTAAGCAGAAGTTGTTATCAATATTAATTATTGTATTACGTTAGTACTTAGAAATATGAACGATTCATCGAAAGCTCCAGTGAATGATGACCGCATGAGCTTTTTGATTGCATGTTGACCTTCATTTATATATTTACTGGAATTGTTAATATTTTAAGTGTGATTTATGAAATAAAAAGCATATGAACTATGATAGCTAGACTAGACTAGACTATGATATGATCAATTTATGATCAGTATAATATTTTAATATCCTTATTTTGGTTCGACATAATGTAATGTTTTTTATTACACATTAAAAGTTATGTTTTTTATTATTTAATTGATGCATACATATACAATGTTACAATCACACTTGTACTCCTGTATAGTAAAAACTAGCCTTTGCTTATGACTTCGCTCTCATAATCATATAGAAATAATTAATATATGGCACACTATAGGTGTGGTAACAGGTGCTTTTCCCAAGTACAGGGGATACATCGTGATGTTGTATAGCCCATAGGCTACAGGCTATAGGCTATATTACATCACGATGTAGAAACATAAGAGACATAAGGAGAAAAAAATTAGTTCCTCAGCTAGCTTGTTCAATCAAACGCAGCCTTCAGTTTTGTATTAGTACAAATTTTACCCCACAAGCGCCATCTATGTGTATGTTGTAAACTTCTTTTAAAATAATATTTTAATTTCCCGAAAGATGGCGCTGTAAAATCGAATGATTTGTGAGTTTCTTATATATCTCAATAGATGTCTATACTAATATCAAAAAATAAAAGAAACACCGATTATCGATACATACTATAATTTTATTTTATTGACGATCTGTATATTTTTAAGCAAATTTAGATTTTATAATTATACCTTTCGACGCCATCGTGGCGTAGTGGGACAGCATCTGACTGAAATGCGATGGCAGTAGGTTCGGTTACCTACTCGGGGAATTTCTGTTTCTTTGCTCTGGTGAGACATAATGCAGCGTTGAGTTCCGTAACACAACGGAGAACGGAGTGTCTTGACACTAGATTCTTTCTGGCTCCCCACTTGTACGTCAAAATTGTATACTTTATATGTATTATAATTTTGAGTAATAAGCAACAGAATTTCCTCCAAATATATATTTATTAATTATTTCTTTTTATCCATACTTCAGATTTTCTCCAAACAAAACGAGACAGTATCGGTATAGTGTATCATATTATAAATACATACAAATATTTTTAAATGGGTTTTGAATCCATTATCATCGGACACGTACCACCACTACGCACTATGCGTTAATTATATTATAAGCGTTATAGTGTCATAAGTTTTATATGTTTATTTGTAGTAAATATTTTAGAGTAATTTTACAGTATCTATAATTTTTTATTTGTTATTATGGGTAATAAAATTAAGGTGGTATCTATAGTACATGGTATATGGTAATAAAGTAGTATATACTTGAACATACTGTATACAAAAACAAAAACTAATACATATATATATATATATATATATATATATATATATATATATATATATATATATATATATATATATATATATATATATATATATATATATATCTATATATATATATATATATATATATATATATATATATAATATATATATATATATATATATATATATATATATATATATATATATATATATATATATATATATATATATATATATATATATATACTATATATATATATATATATATATATATATACATTTAAATACAAATTGATATACTATATTTATTGACTTCTGTACCATATTAAGTTTGTAAAGCATTGTCCCCAGTCGGTCCTTTTCAAAAAAGTCAATAACACTGCTTCCATTAGGTCCGTTCACACGATACCGTTATTTCCATCTAGTTGTCTAAAGCTAAATAAGGGATGGTAAGATGGCCATTGCCAAATCAACATTTATAGCATCGTTATCGTATTTTAATATGTTCTTAAATTTACATATCTTTATAAACAATCGAATTGGATTATTTTCGTGTTATATAATCCATTTATGGAGGAAAGCCTGATGTTGGAAAATGTAGCCTTTAGGCTATATTTATCAAGCTTCAATCAATAAAATTGAATGAACAAATAAAAGTGTTCCCAGAACGGTATAGATTAAGAGCTTTCGAGAATGTGAAGCACAAATCTTAGTTTTTTAATAGAGATTGGACTGTAAGTTTTCGAATTTCATTTAATTTAAAGACGGCCGAAGCTAACACTATGCTACGCTCAAACTAAACTGTTTTTGGTTGGATTATGTTATTATAAACTGTTTTTGGTTGGATTATGTTATAACTATAGCCAATTTTGTAGCGTACTTAAATTTTGTTTTATAATTGTTCTTTATTTGTTCTTTGAACAAAATCTTTTTCATGATTTTTTTTTATAAATTAAACAAAATTTAAACGTAACGAAACGTCGCCTTGATTAGATTGAGGCTTGAATCAACAAGTATCATGTACAAGCAGCTACACTGTACCTATGTTTCGTACCGATACATTTTATATGTAAATTAACATAAAGGTCTCCCAAAAAGTTCTTATACCAATTTTTAAGCAATTTACACTTAGCATGATTATATTTAATTATTTTGTTTTATCTCTCTTTTTTCTCTCGTTTTCTTTTTTCTCTTCTTGGTAGATAAATCGGTGTAGAGTTCCACTGAAATAGAGTGTCGAACACTAGATACTATGCGGTAAAATGTGCGATGCCGTTGTTCTTTTATTTAGCACTAGAGTCAATGGCTTACTCATTTCATGAATCGATCTCGGTTTTCCAATAAATATAGTATTTTATTGTATCATATCCCTATATACGCATATAAATAACAGTTAAGCGGTCGACGACCTGGTTGCGTTTCCAAATCGATCGCCCTAAAATTTGCCTTTTTAAGAAAAGCGTGGTTGCGTCCTACACAGAAACACTTTATCCTTTGAATTGTGTTTGAAAAATGAATATATAATGGTTTTTATATATATATATATATATATATATATATATATATATATATATATATATATATATATATATATATATATATATATATAAAATATTATATATATATATATATATATATATATATATATATATATATATATATATATATATATATATATAATATATATATATATATATATATATATATATTTATATATATATGTATATATATTCGCAAAGTCTGAATGTCTCAACATTAGGTTATCTCTACCATGCTATAGCAGAATACAGTTTGATGCTAAAAAAAACATATGAATCCTTAAAAAAAACATATGAATCTTTTAAAAGATTCATGGCAGAGATAACGTAATGTTGAGACATTCAGACTTTGCGGAACTCAACGCTGCTAATACTTTGTTCTGCCAGAGCCCATGTTTTATTATAAACTTTATAAAAAAACATATAGTGCGTAGCTTTTGTAAGTTTTGTCTAAATTATTAGCTTTGTTTATTAATTTTCTGTTAATTAGACATTTAGTACTATGACATAATGATATATAATTATATATTATATATAAAGGTAGGTACATAATTTCTATGAGAGGATAAATATTTAAGTTGCCTTGTTTTTTATAACGAATGAAAAATTATGTAAGTCACAATAAATACATATATACTATTTTAAAATATCATTATACGTTTATTACAACATACAGTGGTATTTTTAAGAAGAATTTAGTACCAGATACCCGTTATAGTAGAGTATATGATATTATAGATAATTTTTTTTTTTTTTTTAATATACACTTCACTTTATAAGGCCTTACGCTGTGAAAGTCTCTATTACTTTTTTCCATCTATATGGAAGATAATTTTGTACAAATCTAATGTATTTCTATCCAATATAGAAGAGAAACACAAAAACTATACAGAACCTTGTGCGCGTCAAAATAACTTAGCGTTAGGACATTTAATAGCTACAGTACGTCAGGTACTTACAATATAAAGAAGCTTTAAAACATATTTCTTACGCAACGGAAGCTTTGATAGTTATACGATAAACTTACATGCTTACATACTTTTATATATATATATATATATATATATATATATATATATATATATATATATATATATATATATGTATATATATATATATATATATATATATATATATATATATATATATATATATATATATATATATATCTCAGAGGGTGTCTAAGCCAATTATCTGTCCGATATTTGGTTTCCGGCATACGGGTACGCGACCCCGGGACCTCGAGCCACCACTTTCATAACCCGATCCAATCCATGTAAGTGGTGTCCCTCCCCTATATTCCAAGTCTTTCTGCCTCTTATTCCCTGTCCTTTCTTGGTTTCTCCCAGTAATGGGTTTGGAGGTCAGATGGCAATCGCTCTACAAAAAACCACTTCGCCACTCATATGGACCGATTGGTCTTAGTCGGAAGGCAGACCCTGGCAAAAAGCCGGGACTAATGCCAGGAAGAAGAAGATATATATATATATATATATATATATATATATATATATATATATATATATATATATATATATATATATATATATATATATATATATATATATATATATATATATATATATTTGTCATTGAAATAGTTATGAACAGACGTAGCACAATTAGAACGGTGTCACCAAAAGTGTACACCAAATACAGAATATACGAAGTTTTAAAGTAAACACACCCTCTATATATGGAATTGCGAATTGATAGACAAATGTACCTGGAACGTAGTAAATAACATTTACAAGGACAACTCTAATATTTAATATACTACTTCATTTTTACGACTTTACGTCGAAAAAAAAATTAAATATATATTTTAAGATATTTTTAACAGCAGCTTTGAAAAAGGTTTTTTTGCTTAATATCTGATATATAGTTAAGTATATACATAATACTAGTAATAATTTTATTCAACCATGAGTTAAGCCAGCTTAATCTTAAATACGCAGTAAATCGAATAGAATACTTGACATGCCAATATATATATATATATATATATATATATATATATATATATATATATATATATATATATATATATATATATATATATATATATATATATATATATATATATTTACAAATTTTACCATCATCTCACCATATAGGAATTCTGGCGTAAATTGAAATTAAATCTCATCTAAGTATTACAAAGTAATCAAGACATAGTAATTTAAGTTACATAAACGAGCTCTACTTTCGAACTTGGTACTAGCAAGAACAGCAAATCACTGTTTACTCTAACAAAATTATCTACAAACTTGGAAATTTAAAGCTGAACACACAGTTCGTTACTTAAGTTAATTTAAATAATAAATGTACATATATTATTCAATACAATGTATAGTATAGTAGGAGTCGTATGACACCAACGCGTTTTGCCCAAATTAGAGACACTCGGCGATGAGACGCGGAAGTTAACGCCGCGTTTTGTCTGAGTGGAATAATGATAATAATGAAATCTCCCGTGTATGGATTCCATAGTAATTGGAGTATTGCTGTTCGAGATGCTGTTCCACTGAGCCACAATGGCCTGATTTTGAATTATAGAGAATATATGATTAGCAAATTCTATTAGACATATATTGTTACTTCCTCTTCACTTTCCACTCGAGCTGATAAGTGTTGCAATCGAGTATTTTTATACATTTTTACAGCAACATGACATTTAAAATTTTCTTAGTGAGTTTAAAACAAATAAAATAAAAAAAAAACACGTGTAACGGCTACGAAAGCGAAACTACGCCTTACGAAACTAGAGCCTACATACTACCTTAGTTCTAAACGTCAGTTAATATAAAACGAATGTAAATATTGATATAATAGTTCTTTATCATCAGTATTAATTTGATATATCAATAGTAATAATATTATTAATATTTATGATAAGAAAAAAAAATAAACATAAAGTAAAAAGGTTATATATTTTGTCGTACCACTACTAGTACCTCAAGGAAGAGTTAGTAATCGATACTGTGTATATAGCCTTAACTAAAGTTTGAGCAAAAGCTAATCTCACTCTGGTGTTGCTCTCGCTTTGAAGTCATTTTGGGCTTAATAGCTTCAAATGCTATATTCTACCAGCTGTATAGAAGTTTCTACTTTAGATAAAAGCTTCAATAATGCCGTGCATCTTATTAGCTTATGGTATGGGATTTCTTTTGTTTTACTTGTATAAATTAAAATTTTAAAAGCTATGGATATAAGGCTAACGATTTAATATTTAAAATCTAGAATCCCACTACGCAAGTATCTCATTTCGTTTGTCTAAATGCAAACATCTGGGACTACCGGGCGTTTGGAAACTACCAAATTTTTGCCAAAAAGCACGCAGCATTACAAAATGAGGAAATTCCAATTTTTCTAAAGGCTTTTCCAAGAACTGTTGTCACTTATTCTAATAAAAATATTATAGTCTTAAGTTTCAACAAGGTTTCGTGGCAACAAACATCGACCTTTTATGATAAAGGCTGCCTTGGCAAATTCCCACATTAAAGTGGCAAAATAATGAAGATTTTTTAAGATAAGATCTAATTTAGCGCAATAATAACTAATTAACTAAAATCTCTCTAGACCTGATTGACAATTATTCCGTAAACCTCTTTCAAATATCATATTTTAAAAGTATAATATATACCATTAGTCATATTATATATACATTTAAACAACCAGTCAGTTCACAAGCTAGATTCTCTACATATAGAGATCTGAGCTCACTTTCATTCACCGAGAGGAAACCCTCGGCCGCAGACACCACGTGCATCTCCTTACAGGCATTATAGGTCCATAATTTTGGAGGCTATCCATACAATTACAATGACATATTTAGAGTCTACGTAAACCTTAACTGGAATATGCTAAAGATACTTTTTAAAGGCCTGATATATTCTTTTTTGGTTGCAGCCCCTTAAGGCAGTCCCGCTACGTTACATAATACTCGCAAATGGCAAGGCTTCTTTTCCATGTTTTTTTTTTAACGCCAGTATGGTAATGATGTGAGCCATATTTGCTGCTGTTTGATAATACACGTATGTCAATAGTTCTGGTATTTTGATTTGTTTGTCTAGTAGTTAGTGAATGGGGGCTATCGAGTTGGGTGGGTTCGATTTAGAGCTAGGGTAAATATTTTATTGTGAATTTTAGTGTTTATTTGTGTATGTACATTATATATTTAATAAAAGTGTCATTAAAGTATGGTGAATGGTGGAAAGTTGCTCTGGACTGGTGAATATGTAAAAAGTAAGCTTTAAGTTTACTGTTCCTAAAGTTACTGGTATTGTCCTGGTTCTATATTTCTTTTGTAGATTATTTTGATTCGATTTCATTTGTAAACTACTTCCATAAGAAAGCTGCTGGGTAATATGGTTATAGTACATTTGTTGTTTCAAACGATTTATAAATTTCACATGGTTGCAGCAACTAATGGCAATTGTCTAGGCACAAGGAGCTAGTGTTAGAGCACTCTGTCCCTTCTAATTTTCATGCTTTTACTTATATAGAGGAGGAGACCACTCGGTATATACTTTACACCGATTGCTACTGATTGCTATTTTTAAATAAGATTTCCTTGACTGCACACAAACGTGTATTCAAAAGCCACTTATAAGATATTGATTTTTAAATAAATTTATTTAAATTAGCTGCACGCTATATTCCGCAGATGGCAGGGTAGGCAGAAGCAACCGTAGGAATCTAGTGTTAAGATACTCCGTTCTCCGCTTTCCGGCTATCGAGGCATTGCGTGTTGAGTGGCGGAACTCAATGCAGCGCTTTTCCTTATTACCAGAGCGAAGAAAATGATATTGATTTTTAATAAGTATATTTAAAATATTTTTTTTCTCCAGGTTGTTTTGAAAATGTTATTTTTTATATAAGCCTATTCTCATCTATTAATAGAGGAAAATGAAGTGCAGGACATATTATATATACAGGCAATCAGAGCAGGCAGGGTAGGCAGAGGTAACCTGGTGCTACGACTCCGTTCTCCACTTTTTGCCCCATTGCTTGGTGAGTGGCGGAAGCCAACACCGTGCTTTATTTCCAGAGAACCTTAGATAAGAAACAAAAACCACATCTTCCTCCGTGGGAACCAAACCCACAATCGTCACGTTTACAGTCAGACGGTGTACTCCAGCCACTAGCTACTCCACTCTTGGTAGCCTCTATTCAGAAATCGTTCCGTTGATGAGTAAGAACAGTCATAAAACTCACAATTACTTAACAGATCAGTGTTAATTTAATATTTAATTCAATATACACCAGTGTTATATCTAGACCAATCTTGGTATTCCCACTGGAGTCACGTACATAAGCAACTTTATTAATATATTTCAATGTCAATCACACAACATATTCTGACCCCGTGTGTCGGTTACGTGGTCAGATTTAATTTTTAACCTGCCATTTATTTATTTTCATATCCGGTGTCGGTGGCACAGGAAGGACGTGTACAGTTACTTTCACGCCAATTGCATAACAAACGACGTGTTGGCGGAAGTGCGAAACGTCGAAATTCATATTTGAACGCATCACGACCTCTATTAGTGTTATGAGATTTATTATTCCTCCTTGTATTTAAGTTAAAAGCTCTAAAAGCTAGTTAAGAAAACTGTGTTTAAACTTTGTTCATTATTATTGTTTATCATTAATACAGTGGATTCACTGTGGCTGGAACAGCTGATTGATTTTTTATGTACTTTAAAAAATCTATAATATATGTATTGCTAATGATTTTTCCTTCTAGCCAGTTTTATTAACGGTCTAGCCATATCTGTATATAGATAGTGATAAACGATTTATCGTGCATTTTTATGACATTTTTGGTTTATAGATCCAAGAACTGTCAAAACATGAGATAAAGGCAGCATAACTATGAAAAACACAACTTCCCACTCAATCCATAAGTCAGATGAGATATTTCAAATGAAAACATTAAGTTATAGAAAAATGTCGCCATAGAGCAATGCAGAGAGAAGTCAAGACACTCCCTCTGTTCCCCACGCTCTGTTTTTTAAGACATTCCTTTTTGGGTGGCGGAGCTAAACGCCGCGCCATTCCTTGTTACCGGGACGAAAAAATGAAAAAAAAATCATTAACCCGAATAGAAATCGAATACTGCCATATATAACATTTAGTATCAATATAAAATACACTATTCACGTCTAGGCCATAAGGCTATTTTTATTGACACTCTTATTATAACAAATTGCAATGATTTTCTCTAACATTTGTGCAAGGAATGGCGACAGGTGGTGACTACCACAGGTGTAGCTGCACTATGATTGATGTATAATTATATTTTCCATATAGAGCAAGATATATATCTCAATCGCGATTGTTTCGTACGGACGGACAGTCAACGCCGTGAGGACGTGCTCTCTGACAGGGTGCTAGTTTAAAGTATCTGAAATGTACTACGGAATGATATATGTATGTTGTTGTAAAATATTATTTCATATATTAATATATACATATACATATACAATATTTATTTATGAAAAGCTTCTATTAAGAAGCTTTTCATAAATAAATATTGTATATATAGTATAGTGAAAAGACACTGAATCTTTTTATTAATTGGGAGACAATGCGCTCTGAGTGGCAAAGCTCAAAGCTGATCTTTTTATAAGTAACCAATAAAATAAATAAAAAAAGCTTTTATTATTTCTTGCATATTAAGTACTACTACATACTACCCCACTACTAGTAATATATAAATGTAAGCACGTTAAAAAGCATTGCATATACATATATAGTAAAAATTAAATACATAATAATAAATATATAAACAAAAAAAAAATTTCTATTAGTTATTATTTACTTTTTCTCTATTCTTTCATGCAAGTGTAGAATTTTTTACGTAATCTTTTAAAATGATATGCTTATATGCGCCAAGACAAATAACACTTCCCAGGAGCTGGCTCCAGCCGACATATATATGGTGTAATGACAGTCATGTGAAGTCAGAATATAAACAGCGTAATTCTAAAAAAAATAGAAATATTATCAAACTCTTTTTGGACAAGTCTTGCCTCCTTGATTTTGTTACTAAAAATCGATTACTAATATGTATATATATATATATATATATATATATATATATATATATATATATATATATATATATATATATATATATATATATATATATATATATATATATATATATATATATATATATATATATATATATATATATATATATATATATATATATATATCTTCTTCTTCTTCTTCTTGGCATTAGTCCCGGCTTTTGCCAGGGTCTGCCTATATATATATATATATATATATATATATATATATATATATATATATATATATATATATATATATATATATATATATAAAAAAATATAAGAGACTGTCTGAAAGCTATAGTGGTTTGGTTTGTAGTACGCGATTCACGCTGACTGGTTGGAGGTTCGATTTCTACTTATAAATAAAATTATGTATTGTGTTCTTACACATAAATACACAATATATCTCAAAAAAGGAGAGCAGTCTTTTATCACTAGTTCACCAAATTCCATTTACTCAATACATTTGTATCTAATTTTATCTATATTGTTAGCACACAAATACTTAACATCACCCAAGTACCTGTCGAATACCCCCTGGGACTGAACCTGCGGCCTATCAATTGTCACACATGGATCATTAACTACTCACTCAAAATTCAAATAAAACACATCAAAACATCATATATATATATATATATATATATATATATATATATATATATATATATATATATATATATATATATAAGGCATCAGAATCCGTTAGTTGTTCCTTCCGTTAGGCCTAAATGTCCGGCGTGCGGCGGATGCGGACAAAAGTAAAGTAAGACGATAGCCACCGTATAGGGTGTGCAAGTTCTAACCCACTGACACTGAAATGATGGCGTTTTAAAGGAAATTCCCATATATTTATCTTTTGTATACATTGAATTTTATTTTGTATATAATAATTATGGTGTACATTTGTTTGTTTACTTCTAAAATGTTGTAATATATATATATATATATATATATATATATATATATATATATATATATATATATATATATATATATATATATATATATATATATATATATATATATATATATATATATATATATATATATATATATATATATATATACCAATAGGTTACCGTATAATAGTTTTAGTAAGAATTTTTTCTATGAATTTACCTAATTTAAATTTTATCAAAATATATAAGCATACATATATATATTCCATATATACATGTGTACAAAATATGCAATATATTGGAAATAAATATACAATATTGTCTTGAAAATCTTGTCGAACACATTTTTGCAATCGATGGGAGCGTTGCGTCATAGTGGTGAGTGAGAGATGCGATGGTTCTAGATACAATTCTCACTCGAGATCTACAGCAGAAAGCCAAGAATAAAAAAATTAATGTGCCAAAAATGTATATAGTATTATAAAAATACTATTTGTTTGTTATGTATAATAATCATAATAGCTTCAAGCTGTATCCCACACATGACAGGGTAGGCAGAGGAAGTCGTAGCAACCTACTGTTAAGACAATTGAGGCATTGCATGTTAAGTAGTGATACTAAACGCCGCACGTTGCGTTATTACCAGAACGATGAAAATGACAATAATTCACTCCCCCGAGTGGGAATCGAACCCACAAACCGCCAACCACAAGACGCTGTGCCTCTGCGGCACAACGGTCCTCAAGTTATATATAATATAAAAAGGTATATAAACGTATTTTGTCTTAAATTTTTTTGACGCTACAAATATAGAAAGCTTATCTCAATTAGCATTAAGTTATTTCTACAAAAAAAAATATTATCACAGAAAAGAAAATTGTATCACACAAAATTGATCTTTCGCTCGCGAGTCATTAGAGTCATTATACTCGTAATGCTATGCCCCCTACGTAGAATAATTCCCTAGTGGTAGGTGGCCTTTGGCAATTATTGAATTGCAGTCAAATTCAACATACATACATACTAAGGGCTAGTTTTTGCAACGTCCTTCCAAGGGAGTCCTTCTGCATCGTGAAGGTATCCACTTCGAATACCCGAGCCATTTATCTGAACGATCAAATTTTTGAAATTTTGCAATTTCAATGTTCGAAAAAAAAAATTGTTGTGATTGTATCGACATTATTCGATTTTAATATATTTTTGTACATATAAATGGGTATGTTTAGGGCTATTGTTGTGTGATTTTAAAATATTTTTGTATTTATATTAAAAAAAAAATAATATATTATGTTATATTTTATAATTATAAAAATGGAAAATTTCACTTACAGTCAAATTTTAAATAATTTATAATACTTGTCATAGAGTATCGCCGCACCGCTTTTCGAAGTGTGAAAACAAAAACACTTTAAAATAAGTGCCTACAGGTACTATAACTTTTTATTTAATAACTTCTGATTACTATTTCTTTATATAAGTACCAGTAGATACTTATTTTATGTATACAGAGTTTAAATCGAATCTGTAACCAACGCCTCTACAATATAGATACGCATGGTACACCTTGTATTATAATTATTATCGCAGGTCCAAACATATACCTTCACGCTCTATCCCGCATATAGCAGGATAGACAGAGGTTCTTTTGGAATTACATGTTAAGTGGTGGAGCTGAACGCCACGCTTTATCTTGATAACAGAACGGATGAAAATAATTAATGTCCCCCGAGTGAGAATCGAACCCTCAACCGTCGCGATTACTTATTTCATTAATTCAAATACTATTTTCAATATAAATTGCATTAAAAAAAGTCAATATCATTATATACATTTTCTGTTAGCTGATTATATATAAATGTAGAAAAAAGTAATACTATAAGAATTCAAAATATACATGTGAACATAGTATCTATATACAAAAAAAACAAATTTGTAATAGTTTTATTTAATATTAGCAATAGTAATTAGACGGCCGGACAAAACGCGGCGTTGATATTCACCTGTCACCAGGCAGAGAGCAGAGAGCAGAGAGCAGTCTAGATTTTCTCTGTTTATCCTTCTACATATAGAAAAGGATAAAAGGGTATCCGTTAACAATGAAAAAGTTACCTTTTCTAAATTACATAGCAATAAATAAACATATTAAAGTATTAAATAACTCATTTTTAATAATAATTTATATTTTAAATTCTTTACGTATATACATTTCAGATGTTTTTTTGTTACATTTCACGATACGAAGGAAAAACCTAATTAATTTTACAACTTGTTTCTTCCATTAACAATAATTGACTTCATTTAAAAATTGTGACATTGGAATTAAAATGCAATTTACTAGTTATACTCGAACAGACATACATACAAACATACACACATACACACATATATACTATATATATATACTATATATATATATATATATATATATATATATATATATATATATATATATATATATATATATATATATATATATATATATATATATATATTATATATATATATATATATATATATATATATATATATATATATATATATATATATATATATATATATATATATATATATATATATATATATATATATATATATATATATATATATATATATATATATATATATATATATATATATATATATATATATATATATATATATATATATATATATATATATATATATATATATATATATATACAAACATCTATAGTAAATGTCTGTTTATAAAACTACTTTTCTATAAGAGGTGTGTACAAACTCCGCCCATTATACAAACGAACTAGACATCAAAATTCGATTCACGCTTCGACACATGTTGTATAGTGGTTTTTTTTTTAAATTGTCCCCAAAGGAATCTGCCGTAAATTCCTACGAATGCATTAAAATTGTATAGAATATTGGTTTTTGTACGTCCACGTATATATAATTGTAATTAACATAAGACTTCTCGTAATAACGGCGGTGCGCGCGCGCAACTAAAATGGTTAAGCCACTTTTTGTGGTGTATGCGTACTCTGAATATCATAAGCTACCTGCGTGGTACTGTGTACACTGTAGCATTTTTCTCTGATGGAAATTTATTATTGCTTTTTGTTTGTTTGTCTTGCATTGTTTAGGCATAAAGAGGATTGAATTAGGTGATGTTCTGTAGAGAAACTTTGCTTGGAATGTGGAGATTTAAACCAAGTATTATTATTTTTAGATATATAAAATAATAATATATTTAAGTTAGAAATTTCTTCACAAAAAATAATATATATTCATATATTTAACCCTTTACCCTTGGATTCCCTCGAGCATGCTCACGTTAGAAATGTATGGCACTGGAGACAGATTCGTATTTCAATTGAATGATAAAATGTAGATTCAAAGATGTATTTACTATTATGGAGGCGGCTATTTTCATTTGTGGTTACAGGAAGTAAAATATATAGTACTGATTTAATGTAAAATTATATATTAAATTATAACCAATAAGTATTTATTCATTTTAAATAAAACGTCATTTTGTTAATTTTTTTAATCGGCAACACAGTGATATGTCACTGGTATCACTATTAAAAAAGAGAAGCGTGTAACTATTGATTTAGAATTTAATTCCTTCGCCTATTCCAATACCGAAAAAAAATCTCTTTATACAAACAGTTTCTTTAAAAAAATCGATTCGGACTGGATCATTCAAGACATTAAATCAAAATACAATAAGATTAAATAAAAAACTCATAATATTAATATAAATACAAAATCGCCTAATGTGTACATACTATTTATCGGGGGAGACTGAGCTACGCCCTGTATGCTGCGACTCGAGACTGTTACCCATCTTACAATTGACGACACGGTTTATTGTAAGCGATACGACACGATTGCTTCAAGATATTTATTAAAACCAAAAGTATTATCTTAATATAAATTACCTTGGTTACCTTACCTTACCTTAATTGTATTATTTTAGTATACTTATTTCTTATTATTTTAGTTTATCCTTTATTATTTTAACGTTAAATTTGCGCTATGAAGACAAAAGGCGTCTTCATAGCGCAATTGAAGTGTGATTTTAGGGCACATTGTAGATTTCCTAGGGGTATTTATCAAAATGAATACACCTAAAGTCACTAAATATTACTTAATAACTGTCTTTAAAATAAAACTTTTTAATATAAAAATTTTTCCTTACTATATATGTCGCATATATGTCGCAGAGTCTAACAGTACACCAATCGATCCTTACAACGTACGCTGGACGTACGGTGGAGTTTTTGTTATAGCGCGTAACACGATCGGCCCATCTCATAATTTTTGCTTTTTTCCTCTCGCCCCTATTAAGGCTTCGATCGCTCCCTGATTACGGGAGAGCCCGCGTGATTGACACACGCTATTGCCATGAAATCCATTGATTTTCGCCTTCATATTGCCTTTTAACAAGTAGTTTTCTAGATACTGTACGGAAGTTCATTTCATTTTTAAAAAAAATATGTTATTATTATTAAATTCGTATTATTAAATTAATAATTATTTATTATAATTAATAATAATAATTATTAATTTCTTTCTTTCTTTGCTGTATGTAATGTTATGCTTGTTTTGATTAATAATTAAATAAGTCAAAATTAATTAATTTTGTTTTTGTTATTGTATTATTATAAAAAAATATTCTATGAAATAAAAAATTTATATAAATCACACATTTTGGTTTCGTCAACTTTCCTCTATCTCCGTACTGAATTCTAAAATACAAATCAACCAAAAATTAAATCAAAAAAATCAATAAAACTTCATAATATATATTATATTAAATGAAACAATCTTTTTATCTTGGTTATACTATAGATGGTACTTGTAATTTTTTTACTATTTTAGTGATATACATACGTAAAATAGGTTTCAGAAATACAAATTTAAATTGAATATTAGTCCTATCTCTCCCTCTACTATTTAAACTTCTACGTATAAATATACTGATTGCTACTCAGAGAAAATAAATAATTTTCATTTTCTTCAGTATGGTAACAAGACTGTCTCTACTATTATGTGCGGGATACAGCGTGAAGCTAAGTAAAAATAAAATAAAAAAAAGATAATTAAATACAAAGCCATTACGAACAATTGACGTATGAGCAAATGAGCATAGAATCGGTTTATTAATGAAAATCGTCCTTCAGGCGGACAATGACTGCCATACGTAGAGCGGACGTGCCGTTTTGGGGGTGCGCGTGCGCAAGCATATCGAATAGATTAGGGTGGACATGTTAATTTGATTTTCGCGTACTTTTTTTAATTTTGATGTGAGCCCAGTAATCTCTTTTTTTCGTTTTGAACCTCACGGGATGATTTAAGCAATATTAGAGTCAAATAATTTGTGCGTATTATTTCAAAATTCTAGAATAGCTAATAATATTAACATTTATAATTTATAGAAATTTATCTACATTAAATAAATTGCTAAATACAGACTAATTTTAAAAGATAACTATATTAAAAAAAAATCCTTACAACAAAATCATCCGGTTATGAATCTCTATTTTTTTTATAATATACATTAAACACAATACAAAATCCATTGGGATGATATACTCGTAGCATTACTTTGATCCGATATGTCGTGTCATTTCCATGATTATTTTTCAAATTTTCCATAACACCATGGTTACCTTACGAAAATTTGACGCGTGAAACCTTTTATGGGGGACGTTATTCAAATAATGTTCCATAGAAAATCGCGCATCACGCATGTTACAGCGACACTGAATATTTAATGTTTGTTTTTTTTATGTGGAAAATATTAGCCTAAATTAATAATATGACTAATAAATAAATAATAACCAAAGGTCACGATGGTTGTGGATGTGCCCACTAGGAGAAATATAAAAAATAATTGACTTTTCAGCTCTCGTAAAGGAAAACATCATAAATTGATCAATTTTTCCTCTAAAACAATGGGCTTGTTTCAAGTTTTTTATATAACTGTAGTAGTTAATTTCATTTGCGTGGACAGTGAAACGGAAAATCGCAATTTTTTCCGTTATCATTGGAATTTATAAAAGTCCTCTTTTAGCCTCCCTCTCAATCCCCAAGGACCCCAAGGACACAAACTCATACCTCTACCAACGGTGCGTCATTTCGGCTGTGCGTTATCTGTCAGTCACTTAGTAAAGGAAAAGTTATATATATATATATATATATATATATATATATATATATATATATATATATATATATATATATATATATATATATATATATATATAGATATATATATATATATATATATATAACTTTTATATATGTATTATCTTATCGTCCATATTACCATTGTTATTCCAATAAACAGAAAGGCTAATATGAAACGGGTTGACAGGAGGATTTTAAGCGCGCTCCGTACTTATGTTTTGTGCTAAACACAAGGTTCCCGTTATAATCTCTCTTAAAAAAAAGGTTTTTAGAAGTTTTTAGTCGAAATATACGATGTTATTAAGATAAATATAAAAGATAAATTACAAATTTGTCTATACATACGTTACTTACTTTAGGTTGACGTTGTATTCCGAACTACGCCACGATTTATTAATTATTTATACACACGTCACAGCGTCTGGCTGTAAAGGCGACGGTGGTGGGTTCGAATTTCTCTTGGGGAAATAAATAATTTTCATCTTCTCGCTCCAATGGCGGAAAATGGTAATATATTGCGTAAAGCTATTAACGCGATAGTTCTACATTATAATAATGTAATTGTATAATAAAGTTGTTTAAGCTAACTTAAATATTTTTTTTTTCAGTAAGCAAATATTTGAATACCATACACTAGTATAAGTATCCAAGGAAACATAATTAAATCATTTGATCTACATATACGAGTATGTTTAAGCGCAATGCTATTTGTAAGAGTAACCTTAATGCATTTACCGTTGTTAGCAATTTACTAATCGTCCTTAATATTATTATACATTATGGAAAATGATATACATACTATATACAATATGTATATAGTGTGATTATGGTATAGTGATTTATGGTAATAATGGTAGAGAGTGAGCGCACTCCGTCATTGAAGCATTCAATGTTGCGGTTTGAATATATCTGCACAAATAAATTAAAAAAAAACATATGTTCTTCATCTTCACTTCAATTATGGCGTTTTGAGCGCGCTAATTCAGATTGCCCATGATAGGTTCTATGTAGAAAACTACTTATCTTTATAAAGATGAAAGATGACGGCTATATATATATATATATATATATATATATATATATATATATATATATATATATATATATATATATATATATATATATATATATATATATATATATATATACATATATAACGAAGCAAAATTTTCTTCATGTCGAAACAAAATATAAATGAATAAATCCGAGAGCAGCAGTTAGTATTTTCATACTAAAGTCTAGTTAGCCTAAGGCATGGCAAGGACGTCTTCTTTACATCTAAGTCTTTAAGGCATACCCACCAACATTCCTATAGACATGCTTAGGTAAATGACTCAAAGTAGCATAAAAATATTTAGTAATTGTGACATGGACTTAGAATATAATATGAAGCAATAGTATCTTATAGCATTACTTTGTAATAAAGAGATTATTTTGTACTTAAAGTTAAATATTGTTTATTCTATATAAATTTCCATTTGGCAGAGCATGTTTTAGAAAATCTATCAAAATATGCTAAGCGGGACTCGAACCCGCTCCTATTATGAATTTTACTTACTTGTTACTTTTTCTTATACGATTATAATAACTTACTTGTATTTTTGTTTTAACAATCTCTATACGATAATAGAATTTTCACAAATTCAAAGACTTATTGCTAAGAATGTCATAAGTAATTTCAACATATTAATATCAAATTATTATTATATACCTCTTACCTTATACTTACCTTATATTACCTTACACTTTAAAAAGTCCTAGAGAATAACGTCTAAATATGGTAAATACTAATGTTAAACAGCTGTAAGCATTAAGTTTATTATTTGAGCTATCTAGCTTCGGCATCGTTTTAATTAAATTGCACTGGCAAAAAATAAAATATGCACGTTTTAAAGAAACGGCGTTATATTGTCATCGGTACTACTGTTCTAAGGGTATTAAGGAGAATTCGGTATGCTTCTAAAGTATTTTGCATTTTTTGGCTAGGCTTTGGAATTAATCATTATTAATAATGAAGTCTCGTATATGGATATGGTTTAAATTGAAATCGTTCTTCGACAATAGGCTTATAGCTAGAGAAGTGCACCTTTAAATTAAAACTCTATAAAAACTACAGTGTAGCTAACGAAGTGAACATGATAGTTTTACACTATGTTCCTAAGTCTATCCTGCATATGTGAGATTAAAAAGTTAATATTAGAGAGATGACTAATAAAAAAACGGTAAAAAAGGTATATGAAACAAGAGTTTGTGTTAAAGGAAGGGAGGGCAACCTCGGTTGAGCTTCAAGAATTAGTTAGATATCCTATTATTTACGTTTTACGTAACAAATGGCCGTCATTTGTTTCGGGGACTCCTTACTCCTTACAGTAACTGTATCTTGGACGATCTTAATTTATTATCAGGGAAACTTTAGGGTGATATTATATTAAATTCGGAGATAAGCTTACATTTAAAGCTTATTTTTCAGTTTGGCATTCAATTTTAGTTTAATTTGAAAAGTTCATATTTAAATGAATTAGTTTGCCTGCTCTTTCTCTAAAATCCATAAACCTATGTAGATAGAAACAATCAAAAGTTGCGATAAGTATGACAGGATCGCATGATGGAATATTGTTAATTACCTCAGTTAGTACATTTTACTTTAGAAACTTAGTACTGAGCTAATATATAACATATTTTTTCTGCTTATGTCATAGTTTAGTATATATATATATATATATATATATATATATATATATATATATATATATATATATATATATATATATTATATTTGTTTCAATTGCAAGTCTCAATAACGTAATTTCTTCCTTTCTTTTTAACCAGTAATTGGCCATTTCAAATAATCATAAGAGAAAGTAAATACAATTAATTATAATCAACGGTATTAATAATAAGCTTGATTCATTGTAACATGTCTATAATAAAACATAAGAAAGAAGTTTTTTTCTTTGTGTATCTAGAAAAAACATTTTCATATATAATTGAAGTTAATTATTTTGTAGTGCATTGCCTCGCTTAATAACAACACGTAGATATGTTCAGGAGTCGTCAAAGTGAGGACCGTTCAAATTTATTTGTTCAAAAATACCATATTTTTTTCATTTAACGGTAGTAACATTTATATGACTGCTAAGGCATGACAAACGTAAACAAACTCCAGCGTGTAAGGCGTTTGGCTTAGCTTGCAAGAGCTTGCAGCAGCTTGTGGCCAGTGCCAAATTATAAATCATTAGCTTTTTCGCTCATGTGTTCGAGCTCAATATAGCTAAGCATAATATCTTACATTCATCTTTCTTTAGTTTTTATATAATTTAAATAAAAATATTTCATATCTAATACAAGAATTAAAACGTCTGTCCCGTCACATGTGAATGGCGTCAAAGTCTTGAGGCTGGTGATGACTTGTGGAACTTTGTCCACATAGAAAAGCACGATTACCCTATTTAATTTTTTATAAATAACGTAATTTATAATTTAAATTCAACATAAATATATATTAATTTCGATTTATCGCAAACGTATTTAAATTTACATATCTTCATAATAAGGTATACGGTACTTATGGAATACTTCTATACTTACAAATCTTTTTACTATCAAAATCAAGTTATATCATGTCTATCTTAATCTAATGTAGTGGAGCATGAAGTACCCTGCGTATGAGACGTCAATTGAGAGGCATCAGTGTCAAGACACTCCAATCTCTTCTTTCAACCCGAATTCCAAACATTGAGTACTAAGTGGCGGAACTCAACGCCGTGTTTTGTCATACTAGAGCGGGGAAATAAAACCATTACCAGGATTGAGGACCGACGCCAAAACCATCAGACGCAGTTTAACGATAAAGTTCAATCTCGATGAAAAACCTTGTTTACTCATCCATTTAAAGCAATACTAGCTTAGGCCTACTATAAATAAGTAAGGCTTTAAAATAACCTTGTCAATATTTTTTTTGATTTCTGATGTGGATAATTTGTACTGTGGTTTTTCTTTGTGCTATTTCATATTGTAGTTTTTAGATTTAAGTATTAAAGTAAAACCTTTTTGAATATTTATAGACTAGTTTCATTTTAATAATGAATTAATTAATTTTAATTATATATTTTCTCACTATAAACAATTTGATAGTTGTATATATTACATAGCACTTCTCGGTGTAAGTTTTTGTTAAAGACAAGATTAAGTATACGTAAAATAAGCTTCATTTAAATTCTTCAAACTTCTTGAACTTGTTTCATTATAACTTACATATATTAATATTCAAGATGTTTTCTATACATCGCTCATTGCAGAAAAAAAAGTATTATATATTTCAGCGGTCGGAGCGTTACACTGTACCATAACCAGCCAAACCGTAAAAAGAAAAAAAAAAAGAAATTTAGAGTTTAATTTTTGATGGAAATCGAACCCGCAACCATCGCGTGTTCCATCGGACACTGTTCCATCAGCCTCAAAAATAAGAAAAAAATTGCAACTTGACATTTTCTCCCGCATGTAGCAAAGTAGAGGGAGCCCAATTTACGTTCGCTTTATCTTGTTACTAGAGAGCAACAAAAATTATTCAATCCTCCAACCGGGTATCGACCCACAACCGTTAAGTTTCCAGACAAACGTAAAAAAAAAATTACAATAAATTTATATATAAACACCAGCATATAAACAACATAGTAATAAAAACTGCATAATTACCTCGTATTTCATTAATGACGATAAAAAATTAAATTAAAATATGTAATTTATTTGAAATATACGACTCCATACTTGTCTAGTTATAGCCTGTCAATCAATCTTTAGCGATTGGTCAAGAATCGACCAATAGCAGACCTTAATATATAAAATGTACACCAAATATCGCTAATAAATGGAATAGCATTCAAAGAAATTACTTGTTCAATAAGGCTATAAGTTTCTAGCCCGTCTTTGGTAAGGATATCGTGTAAAGCTGTTGAGATACTAAGATTTAATTGTGATGCAATTATACAATCTTTTTTTGTAATTTCGTGAAGTATCGAAAGTTCTTGCATAGCTATATATATATGTATATATATATATATATATATATATATATATATATATATATATATATATATATATATATATATATATATTATATATATATATATATAAAACGAACATGTAGGTAGTTTTTCTAAGCTCCGACAAATGGTGGGTCCATTTACCGAAGAACCCGCTGTAACTGCGGGGCATATTTATCTTAGCAACTCAACAAGCCAAAATATTATATTAAAAGTTAGCATAAAATTAAAATAACATAAAATAGTTAAAATTTAATTTTTAAATTTTTTTTATCCCAAAAAAAACTACTTTAATTACTATGTAGCTGTACTCTATAACAATTCGACGATATACTTAAGCTAGTCGATTAAAACTCGATACTTTTTGCCGCTTTCTCATGAATCGGTATCGATTGTGAGTGTTTTTTTTTTATGAGAACAGGTTATTTTTTTTTCTAGAATTGAATAGTTATGGCGTCTCGTTGTTGTATGTTTATTTTTAGCATTGAATTCATTGAAACGTATTCAATTGTTTTTTTTTATTGTATTTGTGATACTCATACTCGTTGATACTCAATTATGTAGGCTACGCCTTAGGAGAGATAGAAACGTCGTGAATTTTCTTCATAAAGTATTTGTATATAATTTTGAGTGTTGAGTGGCGGAACTCAACGCCGCGCTAGAGAAATGAGAATTCATTCCCCCATATAGGAGTCGAACCCAGAACCGACGAGTTTACATATGCCTATTTAAGGCATTTATTATAGGCATTTATTGTAATGAATATAATTTAAATGAAATAACAAATGAATTATAGTATTTTATTAATCAGTAGGAAACCAAAAGGAACATGTATTAAATTACTTAAAAACAAACGTCCAACTGATGAGTACCGTCAGTCGTATTAAGATAACGAACGAACGTTGAGAAAAGTCAAAATTTTCTAGTTATATATTTAAATACGCTTTAAAATCATATTTTAACCTAAATGAAATAGATTCTTGCGATATATATATATATATATATATATATATATATATATATATATATATATATATATATATATATATATATAATATATATATATATATATATATATATATAAGAACTGACCATAGACTTCTGTAAATGAAGCCAGAAATTATCGATGTTTTTCAAATAGACCACTTTTATTCTAAGTTTTAATTCAGTCAGTTTTAAATATGATTTTAATTTGAAACTTTTCTGAACGTCCGTCTTACACAGTTAAGCACACGGCGGTGCGGCGGCCAAGTTCTTATAAAACACGAAGCCGCTTGCTAAATCAGAATAGTAAATGCTTAAAAATAAAAAAAATGTGTATCCTCAAATTCATTAAAAATAACAACACATCCATTATGGTACAAGTATATACCATACTAAGTTACATAATGGGTAACAAATTTATGTTTTAAAAGAAACGTTAAAAAAAATTGGCTCTATTCGTTTAAAATAGATCGATTTTACATGGTAGCTTTCATACATTGTGATTCAAATATATAAATATTTTAACTTAAGCTTTTCTTTACAAAAACACGATTGTTTTCACAAGCTCCTTACTTTAGCTCTACTCAGTCGGTAACTAGAGTTCTGAAATTATTTTTTTACACATACTTGAAACGAAATGGTACAAAAATAGTATAAGCACAATTTATATTAACATTTTCTTTTTAAAAACCTGCGTTTTGGTACAAAAATACACATTTTAGATACAAACTTCTTAATTGTCTAGCACTTTAAGTTTACGTTAACGTATTATACAATGTTACAATCAACAAGTGACTACTTGATAAGGCTAAAATACTATGCAATTGATTGACCTAAAAATTTAAACATCCACCGCATTTAATGTTACGCTAAAACACTAATATTGACATAGAAAATGTATTCCAAATAAAAAAATATCTTATACAAAATCACTGTATAACCGTCATTAAGTCTATCGCATCGAGAGGATAAAGCTCAATGTCGAACAAGGTCATTTAACAGAATGTTTTATGTGTTTTTTTTAATAGTTCAAAGAACCAAGTCCTTAATACTTCATTCATTTATATATACATATTTTAACAATTTATTTCACAAGAAAATAAATATACAGACTTAAATTATAAGAAGTATTTATAATTTCTTTTTCAGCTCTACATTTTATCCCGCGCCTAGCAGAGTTGGCAGAGAGTCTAGACCCTCCTCTCCTCTCGAGTGTTGGATCTCAACGCCACACTTCGTCTCTATAGTACAAATGAAATTAAAACATTGAAAGTCTTACTTTGTGAAATACATAATCTATGCCCATACAATACATTGTTCTTTGTAGTCCATAAATTAAACTAAATTAAATATAGTATTTTTAACAAGAGATCGGATCATTTTATAAACAATAAAAAACATATTGACCGTTTGACTATAAACGCGATGGTTCCATGATATTGCAGGCAAAATTAGTTTAGTGATTTTTTTTTATACTTTGTTATTTCTAAAGATAACTTCTTTTATGAATTCAAAATGATCAAGCATCAAGAATTTAAATTGATAATTTTATGTATTGCTACAAATTTTGAGTAAATTTGGTAACTAAACAATAATATTGGCATTCCCTCCTCCTCTCCTCGCTGTTCCTCTCAGAACTGCCTTTTGAGCTGGTGAGAGTTTCCCATGCTCTGACACTACTGATATTTTTATATAACTTTACCAGATGACCTTGAACTTGAACAGAAGTGCTTGTAATGACGTAATTAAACACCGTATAATTAAATTTTGAAATAACAAGATATATAAATTTCCATATGTTACAGAAATATAAATAATCCGATCTCCTTACAAGGTAGCTTAAAAAGGAATAAGGATGCTAGATACAATAAGACTAAAGTATTAATTGAACTTAGATATCGACCAATAGCTTTGGCAAACAAGTGATAAATAAAGAGTATAGTGATGTTATAGTGTTGCGATTCTACAGTCTTCGATGTTTTCTGAAAAAAAGACACGCTTTTTAAAATTTAATAAGCGACTGACTATGTTAACAATAAATATTGAAATTTCTCCAAATGTGACTTAAACTCATTTACAGGCGATATTTTTTTGGGTTTCGTATCTCAAAAGAAACAGACAGAACCCTTAAAGGATCACTTTGTTGTCAGTCTATACGTCTGTCCGTCTATCAGATTTTTCCATTGTTCTCTAGAATAGATCTAGATCTGCAGTCCCTGGGGACTCGAAATTCATTTTCTAATTCAAGTAACAAAACTGTTAATATACCGATTAAGCATCACTTCCTGCCACCAGTGCTTAAGTCCTGAAGCTCGCTGCTGTCATCACTGGAGGCACTGCATCCGTTTTGAGTGCCAGCCGCCGCCATCGCCATGGATAACGGTATTGTTATGAACTGGGGCTGGCTTGATGAGGATGATGCTGGAAGATAAAATAATGTTAGCCTTGTACGTGGAAAGATGAAAGAGAAGATTTAACCCTGGAACAGCGTATATGTCAGGAAGCATGATAGTCTTGGGTTCGATTTCCATTCGGAGGAATTAATTACTTTTCATTTCTGCTTTGGTGGGATACTGAACGATGTTGAACTTCGCCAACACTTCAACATACGATGTCTGTCTCAAAGTTCAGGCGGAAAGTGGAGATGGAAGTTTCTTGGCGCTAGCACGTTAACCTTATAAGAACGTATTTCATTCACATTTCGATAACACACCCTTTTTGCTATTATATTTTATTTCATTTTATTTAGTGATTCATAAAACGTCTTTGCCCAAGACAGGGATTTTTTTTTGTGTTTATACATTCCACTTCCTACTTTCCATTCAATTTTCCAGATATTGCATGTTGAGCGGCGAAACTCAACGCCGCGATTTCTCTTATTCGCAAAGTTCGCGAATTATACAATAATATTTAAGCTATAAATCAATCGCACTATATTCTATACTGGCTAGTAGCACTCTGATATGATATATCGATCACATTGTGTAAAGACAAACGACGCCTCCACGTTAGTTATTATCATATTCATGGTACCTATACAGTATAAGCAGATCTAGAATTATTGGTTCAGTACAGATTTGTGGGGTACCTAAGAATTTATTGGGAATCCATTTGTAACGTTCATAGCGTAGCTTTGATCTCGGCGACCGCAATCAATATGTTGGACGACCTAGCTTGATACTCATTTTGGATGTTAATATAATTCAATGATTTTAGCATAATTTAAAGTGTGATTTTAATAAAGAATAGAAAATATCTACAGAATATGTGAAAAATTAATGTAGCTGGATTCGAACCCGCGCCTCTTGGATACCGTCCAACTGCTTTAGCCTAATTGGCCTAATTAGCCATTCTTATCTCTACTACCCAAAGGTTATTGCTAAGGAAAAACCGAGAAATGAGAAGTTTTCATACATTTCTAAATACAATTCAATAATACCGAAAATTTATTTCTATTTATATATAGTAAATAATTTTAAAAGTACTAGAGGACCCGTTGACGTGTTAAATACGCGTTGCCATAGCAACGTTACTCTATACAAATACTACCATACTACCATATGGTAGTGTGTGTAATGTTTTATTTAATTATTATCGAAAAATATTACATACTAAAAGGGGTAAAAGGGGGTCCACTTTATGCTTCACATATATATATATATATATATATATATATATATATATATATATATATATATATATATATATATATATATATATATATATATATATATATTATATATATATATATATATATTATATATATATATATATATATATATATATATATATATATATATATATATATATATATATATATATATATATATATATATATATATATATATATATATATATATATATATGGATTAATAAATTTGATGACGTGAATAGATTAATTAGTAAAATTAGAATTTTATCAATTTTAAATTTACACTACTTCAAATGTTATATAAACAATGAGTTTGAATTAATGAATCAAGAGATATTGTGTGCTGACACTTATATAGCACTTGACATCATTTTTTTATATTTTATAATTAATTTTATTTTTTATTTATATATAAATAATAATTTTATTTTTTATAATTTATTCTTCAATAAATCTATTTCAACTAGGTAGGACTATTGTGAGGTGTTCTAAATTATGGCTTTAAAATGCACTTGAACAACAAACATGTTATATGAGATATATTTTTTTTCGGCGTTACGCTGTATCATGCACGAGCAGGGTATGCAAAGAAGAATATATACGTATATATGCATGTATGTATGTTTGGTATATATCTAATGTAAAGAAATTCTCTTTTTCTATCCAAATTACGAAGAAAATCACGAATTCATAATTTTCTATGAGTGACGGAACTCAACGCTGCTTAATTTGCTAGCGCTGTCTTACTAGAGCAGAGAAATTAATAATCTGTGAGGCCCAGGCTCGATGTCTGCAACCATTGCGACTGTTATCACAATAGCACTGTGCTATCATGATCTCAATGAGATATAGATATTAAATATTTTCATATGTATAATAAATGAAATAAATAGCAGAAATAACATATTTACCTCCTTCTTGGCCTTGATTAGCCAATCCTAATATAAAGCTATGAGGATAACTCATAGCTAAATTACCCAGTCCCAAATTACTGCCAAGACCATCTAACCCAGTAAGAACACTTGAGTGGTACAACATCGCACCTCCTGGGAGGTCAATTTTTGGTAAAATCTTGGGTAGAGAAGGTTGACTTGACTTGCTGCTTTCCGGTTCTTGGTTAGATGTAGATGTAGATGGAAGATTGTCGTTAGCACCTAAGTCTCTGTAACAATATAAATGTATATATGTAATTTGTTTTCGTTCTGTTTGGCAATGGTCCCATGGACACGTTCCATAAATTTAGAAATATTCAGCACTCAATATTACATTGAGTTTGAAGTAAAACACACTCGTTTTGTCTGATCAGGCCGAAGGAGTAAAAATATATAGAAATCCATTGCGTAAAGTCAAATATGTTTCAATTGCATCTCGAAGTAGTCAATTTTTATAAGTGACCCATGCAGATTTTTCTCTTACGCATATAGCAGAATAGGCAGAGGCAATGTATCAAACACTAGTGTTAAACGTTATAGCCTTGTTACCACTAAAATTGGAAAATTACATGTTGAGTGGTGGCACTTGCCTGGACTGTAAAGTGAAAATTTCTTCGAGTAGCGTACAAATCCACAACCATCGTGTTTGCAGTCACACATACTATCACTTAGTCATAATTTTATTATACATCTCTTAATTTAAAATAATCATATCAGAAAAAACATGTTCCGTAACTGTGCCAAAATTATGGGCAAATACAGTTTTGTGTATGGACGACTTCATATATTCGTAGAACTAGAAGGATGTTACAAATTTTAGCATATAAAAATTAAAGTGTACCTTTTAACATCTCGATCATCATTACACATCCAATCCTGTTTATGGTTCTGCATGAGCTTCTCGCTAGGCGATTCTGGTTCGCTGCCACTTTCATCTCCACTGTCTCCAGATGTGGCCGGTTCCTCCTGTTAAAGAGAATATAATAATTACATAGGATTGTTTTAATATGGAGAATTTATCTCCAGAACATTAGGTTCGGAAGTCCACTTGAAACAATATTTGGAAAGAAATAAATATTTTAACTAGTCAAAACACTGTTCTCTGCGTTTTCCTCAAAAAGTCAAGAATCCGCATACGAAAATTTGTCTAGCAGAATTACAATAATTCAACCTTCCAAGTGGCAGTCAGACAATATAAAATAAAAATACATATTGTATTTATATGCGTTTTTTTTTTGTTTTACTTTTCATGGATTTTCTGCTCTATTTTAATGGGAATGGCTGAATGAAATGGGATGGAATTTAGATATAATTATTTCCCCGAGTGGAGATCGAATCCTTTTTGGATATATAATATAATATTTCACAAATTTTAAACATCAATGTTCAAACAAAATTCAACATTATGTAAATCATTTTTACTCATCTAAAATGGTTTCATAAAGTGCTACGTATTCAGTTAACACCTGCGTTTCTACCGCGTTTCGAGGTCACGGAAGTTAAAAGGGAAGAATATCACAGAAAAGGGGTAAATTGCAGCTAGATAAGCTTATATAAGAAGAAAAAATAAGTAAGAAAAGGTGTATTTTTAGTTCTATTTTATAGAAAATATTATTTTGTGATCTAGTAAAGTTCGATTTTAATACGCGTTTAATGGCGGAACTGAACGCTGCACTTGTGAACACCTTGCCAGAGTGAAAAAATAAAAATAATTTATCCTGACAAGTGGGTTGAAGTTTCAAATCAGAGCTATATTTTATGTTAAATAGTGTAATATTATTAAACTAGTATTACTTCTACAAATCGAAGCTGCCAGTTTATTTCATGAAACAACAAATGTAATTTACTGCGAACTTTTATTATTATTTCTGAGAAAAGAGAGTTAAAAGAGAGTTTAAAGAGAATGTTAAAAATACTATGTTATATAATATATGTGTTATATATTATATAACATAGTCTAACATAGGTTTAAAAATTAACTTAAAATCTTAAAATCTTTACAATACATTATTTATTTCACAATCGTAATAATCGATTGCCATTTCCAGGTGTGAGATATCATTCTGTTTTTACAAAAACTTTAACTAATATATAATATAATAAAATTACTGTGTATCATTATATGAATAATAAATAGCCTCAAAGATGATTTTAAGCGTACAAGAGGCTGTATGCGCAGATGTGATCACGAGATTTACACAAAGAATAGAGTGGATATGACTATAATATTTTTTTTATTTTTTTATTTCGTATTTTTTTTATATTGATTATTAATAAACTATTGACACCTATATTTTATTGATACAATCTAATTTAGATTTTTTTTTTAATTTTCAATCAAATAAATCGAAAATACATAATACTATCGTTTACTACAATTCAACCTACCCCGGCCCCCACTCTCCCTTTTTTTATCGATACAAATAAGTTTAGTATATACAGAATTTCGATCAATAAGTAGAAATATTTTTTATTCAAATTAGATGTATATTAATAATTTTAATTTATTATTTTCATTTTCTTCGCTCTGGTAGCACCACAAAGCGCGACGTTTAGTTCCGCCACTCAACACAAAACGTCTCGAAAATTGGGCGTGAAGTGCGGAACGGAGTGTTTAACACTAGGTTTTCTCTGCCTATCCTGCTTTTTGCGGGAAACAGCGTGAAGCTATACATATATTCAATTATTTTATATTAACCAAGTCCGTAATACACGAACGATACAGTTTACGTTGCGTAGGCGCAGCCTTTGTGCGCCGGCGCACTAAATAATAATAATTGCGGCTAACTAACTACCGCTTAACGCATTCGGCGGTCCGTCCATCTGATAACAATGTACTGATTGTGGAACAATGTTTTGTAATAAATTTTTATTTCTTCCTTTTTTATTTATTTTGTGTTTGTATATTTTGTTTCGGGCTGTATTTTTAGCTTATTCAAAAATATTATTTAAAGTAAATTAGTTCAGGAATAAAAGTATTTAGTAAAAGTATTAATATTTGCTAAATGGGATTTGGTTTTACTTAGAAGTAGCTATATACTTAACTTAAAACTTAATTAACCAAAAATCATTTAGTAATATGAAAAAAATATATATTTTTATTATTATTAAAAAAAACGTATTTATATAGTTATTAATAAATATAAAAAAAAATCAATTATATTTATATCTAAAATAATAATTATGTATATAAAATTTATTTGTCAACAGTACACAATGAGTATAATAACAAAACAGAACCATTTTTGGCGTCTAACAGTTGTTTTATTCGCTTTCCAGTGCTGACGTCACAATCACCGCCTCATTATCCTTTAAGATACCTCTATTGTTTAAAGTCTTAAATATTTGTAGATAAGTGTTGATAATGTTAGTTTATTACGAAATAATTTTTAATCTAAAGATTATTTTATTTAAATATGCTTTATTCTATAAAGTATGGTGGCAGAGTGAGTCTAGTGTCCGTTCTTCACTAAAGCGCGAATTCTCCAATATTGTGCTTTGAAAGCTATCATCACTTATTGATTTAATATGTATAAAAAAACTGCCTCACCCTCGTGACAGCTGTGGGTTCGATTCCAACTCGGGAAAATTACATTATTTTAATTTTCCTCGCTCTGGTAACAAAACAAAGCGCGGCGTTGCCACGTCAAACCAGAGCGGGAGAAATAGAAATAACTTACTACTCCGACTAGAAATCGAACCCTGAATCCTCGCGTTTACAGTCACATGCTATCCTCTGCCTCCGCCTCTGTCAGTTTTTTTTATTTCAAAACAAGTTGCTACGTTACTACTTTAAATAGTCACAGTATATTATAAGTTGACATGAATATTATTATAAAAAATTATTAATATTATAAATCTTAGGCCGATCTTTGATTTCCAAATATCGAAGGAAACTTCTTAGCACACGATTTAAACTTAAAGTACCGTAAACAGTGAACTCATTGCGGCACAAAATAAGTGATAAATCACTATAAGACAAGGCGGCGTGGGTCGAAAATAGCGTCATTACCGCGAAATTCAATGTGTTGCGCAGGCGCATCGATACAAACACAATATTGTATTGGCTTCGTTATATTTAAACGGTGTTTTTTACATCAAATTAAAAAAAAACTTTATATCAGTAAAATTTTAATTGGCGGAAAACTTTTAAAGCTTATATTGCGCTTACATCAAATAAAACAACTAAAAATTATGAAATTATTAAATAATTCTTTAATTTTACTATTTATTTTATTTAGAAATACGGTATATTTCAGATAGAACAAATCGACAATCAATCAATTTTGTTCCATAACAAGGAGTAGGGTTAACTTTTAAGAAAAAAGCATCGGTGATACTGGAGGGAAGGTCAGGTAAAAAGTCCCCCATAGGGTATATATGAGTATATATAAGTATATGTGACAATATTTATAACCAGTATGCATACAAAAAATATCACTTATACCAAACAATGACCGATTATCAATATTTAGTGCTCACCACAAAATGCTGTAGGTAATTAGCCTGCTCGTTAATATTTCCTAAACCAGACAGAAACTACTGCATTGTTTTAATATTACTTTGTATGATAAAAATTAAAATATAATAATATGATGTTATAAAATAATATTGACCAAGATTCATAAATTTTTTACTTTTACTTTATATACATATATAACATAATAAATTATTGGCGATGAACTGTCTTGAGATGTCTTTTGAATTTCGCGCCGCTTTTTAATGCGGTGTTTACTAAAAGACAGAGTGATTAAATATAAAAGGTTTTATATATATGTTTACATATAATACTTGTACATAGTAAAAGTCATTATAATTTAAACCAGTAGGTGAAACAGCAAACAGAGCTCTAGGATTAAATTAAAATTAAAAAAGGAACTATTTCTTACTAGAAAAATAATTATAAAGTCATGACTTAGTAATAAATGACGTCATAAGCCACCAATGTCATATTAGTAGAATTTTTTTTCATAATAATTTTTTTTTGGTTTTGAAATATTTATCTTAGATATAAATAATAGAATAGATCTACATACATATCGCCTTATTATATATACAAATATTTTTAAGCCGAAATAAAAAATAAGCGCACTAAAATTGCACGAAGCAAAAACATTCCAGTCAACACAATCGTGTGATAGCATCGGCAGATCGTGTCCGATACTGGGGACACGCGTTACGATATCGCATCGATAATGAGACCGAATTTGTTCGTATAATGGCCCTATATATGTATGTATGTATGTACGATGTATGTATATTTATAGCTAATAGCTTCTAAAGTATTTGTATTTAGTATAAAAAAAAGTGACCAATGGTTCTACATTACGTTAGTATGTGGAGAGAATATATATATCATAGAAATATATATATCAATTCATTATGAAAAGCTCTCCTCTCATTATAGTAATTCAATTTAATAATATTTTATATATATCCTTATTTCATATTCTGCAATTCACCAGTATTTTCACAAAATATACTACATTTAATAAACCTCCTTGGTATTTAATAAAACATATCTGTGACATAGAAGTACTATGATCCATGAAAAGACCTGAAGATATAACCAACTATGTTGGTACAAAATTTTATTATAATAAATAGCACTTGTTAAAATCCATTTAGCCAACTCGCCGGACTCGTTCACCATTTTGCTCCAAATCAGCTAACCATATTGTGTTTTAAAATTACAACCGGCAATATTTTCTAACCTAAAGCGAATGTTGTATTTACATGAGTGTGTAATTGGACATTGAACGGCTCCGTGGGATACGTGAATGCATCGAGCTTTGTATGGGTCTTATAAAATATAAGTTGTTATCATGTTGCCTTAAGGATTTCTATTAATACTAATTTTGTAACACGTTTGAATTTTGTTATATATATACTATAATATATTGTACATCATATAGAAAAACATACAAAGTGTTCTTTGGAGTTTTTGAATGTTGAAATTGATCCAGTTTGAAGTTTTAAATCCAACTATCTAGATATTTGGCTTCGATCAGCTACAAATTTGGATATTTTGTCTAATATATATTTAAAAAAAATTCAAATTTATACCTTTTCCTATAATTAATTAAATCTTTCAATTGCACTGCACATTACTTAAGCAGTGAAAAAAATATATTTTCCACAAAAAAACTATAGAAGCTATTTAATATTAAAAAAAAATATAATAAAAAAAGCAAATTTAAACCAAAAATAAATCCGAAATCATGAAAGAAAAATTTCAGACATTCACTGTTGTATACTTAAAACTATGTTTATTTGCCGATTGTAAATCATTATTCGATCCATACAAATGTCCCGCGAGCAAACATGTGTTGCAGTATAGGTATTATACCGCGGAATGTGAACGCTTGATTTTGAATGGCTGCTTATTATGCACCCATTTACACCCGAAGCTTGGCCACGTCGATGTATTTGGATCCTGGAAGGAACATCTACTTATATACTTAATTTTACTAAAGCAGTTAAGCAAAACATGGATCTAGTATTAATATATCGTGTTATAATTCGTCCGTACGTATATATACGTCCTAATCATATCAGAGAGTTAAGTTATAAAGCTAAACATTACCCTGATTAGGAATCTATATAGGTTGAATTTAAGAAGGCGTTTGTAAATTGCTCAATTGGTTAAATCAATCTACATGCGCAAGCACACAATTGGTGAAAATTGGAAAACATCCTAAGGTACCACTAGATTTATCTACCTTCCAATAATTTGGCAGATGGATGTAAGTAGTGACAGTAGGATATTATTTAAAAAAAAATACATAAGAAATAGTTACACCTCCTTAAACCTAGCATTTAGTCCAGTACCTGTACCTGAGAGCTCTAAGCTTGAGTCTCTAAGTTCCCTCCCTCCATGCAATACTAAGTAGTTTCTTCTCATTACATAAAATTTCACTTCTAGATAATCTATATACGTTACCAAAGAAAGGTAAACAGTAGCCCAAAGATACGATACGCATCTTGTATCGGTAACAAGGGCCTTGTTCCTGTCAGTCTTTCTAATGTTCTGTACGTTTGACCACACTGTGCTTTCAATTTAAATATTTATTAACTTGCCACCAAAAACTGAGGATAATTTGCATCAATTTACGAAAGTCGTTATTTTTTTAAAGTTACTGATAGTTTCTTTTACGTCGTGATATTTTTATTTATTTTTGAGTAATATAATAAGCGTATACATATATGTATATAAAAACATTAATATACATGCATCTTTATAAGTTACACATATAAGATGACACCTTTAAGGGCTTTAGCTAATAGGTTAATAATAAGAGGATTAACAGATATATATAACAACGTCTAAACGTATATATATATATATATATATATATATATATATATATATATATATATATATATATATATATATATATATATATATATATATATATATATATATATATATATATATTTTTTTTTTTTTAATTTATTTTTTCATTTTCCGAAACCTGGTAAACAGGATCAAGGTGTCTTAACAAGGTTATTTCCACTTACCTGTGACAGCGTGCTTTTTTTTAACAAGATATGCGTAAAATTTTAGCTAAATACAAAATGTAAAAAAACAACTTGTATTTCTGCAGATTTGGTAGGACGAACTATTTACTATACGACTTCATTCTTTATTTTAGACACTGTGTTGTATCCAACGAATTTTAGTAGAAGGATATAAATCATCCCGCATATAGCACTTTGCCACCAGAGCAAGGAAGTTCAAGGGAAGTGGAAAATAATTAATTTCCCCAAATAGGGAACCAAACCCACAACCTTAGCATTTACATTATATTAAAAAAAACATATTTAATTATATATTCAATGTGTATCATATGAAACATACACGGAGAATGAACAGAGGCAAAACGATACGTATCGCGGCCGCGGTAACAAGCGCTTGTTCCTGTCAATCGACCTAATGTTACCTGTTGGATGTATGTATATAATATAATGGCTAATTCAAGTTTACACAAGCGTGGGCGGCTGGGAGTAGATTGGCTTCTCGTCTTACTTATAGCTGATAGTACCCTACATATATACATATATATAGTCTATTTGGTACATTTGTTATCTTTTTTAGCTTCGCACTGAGAAGGCACTGCGTTTTCTGTTATCTTTCTTTCCAGTTATTATATGTTAAGTGGCGGTCCTCAACGCCGCGCTTTTTATTGGTGTCAAAATAATTCTATTCCCCGAGTTGGAATCGAACTCCACAAACGTCACTGTGCCATTGTAAATTTGTTATTTTTAATTTTAATTCTAGTAATATAACAAAAAATTACGAGAAAACGGTATGCAGTGGGAAAGCGTTTGATTGTAAATATAATGGTCGCATGTTCGAATCCTATTTAGAGCATTTAATCAATTTTATTTACCCGCTCCGACAAGAGCGCAGCGTTGAGTTCCGCCACTCAACAATCAAGTATACGTTCTCTTTGCAATTTACAATTTTCTACTTTACAATATTCGCGATAGAATTGACTTATGTAGTAAAAATGTTTATATACATAAAAAAAATATATAAATACATAGAAATTAGTAAATAAATTTATTTTCATATGAATTCTTTACAAATTTGTCCCCAAAATTTATCCAGAGATTAATAAGATAGATAATTTCAATATTTATATTCTATTTGTAAAGATCAAGTACCTATCACTTAAGAAGGGTTGATCTGGACGAATTGACGTACGTCCATTGTAAGTCGCAGTTTGATTCCCGGTCGGAACGGCATGACAGTTGAATCTTCACGTAAGTGGTGGAGGTGCCAATTACTCGTGACATGCTACTTTTTAGGTTATACAGAGTGTTTGCCAAGGTTTTTAGTGGAGAATTTATTTTTTCAGAGTATGTGAAAAATCTATAACTACGATTTACACTCGTAGAATGAGGTATGAAATTAGAATAGATTTATTTTTTTATAAGGATAAAGTGAAATGATAATAAGTGGCATAAGATGTACGGCACAAAATTTCGACATGATATGATTTACCTAGATAAAGTTAAAATAAATTAATACAATTGACTTCTTTAATCAGACTGTAGCGCGTGGCGGGCGGCAGCTTTCTTCGTGTGATCTTGACGAGAATCTATCATTACATTTAATTCTAAAATTTTGCCACATATAGAGAAATATTTTAAATAATTATTACAATATTATATTTTTTTTTTGTAAGCATTATAGCTTATATAAGGATAGAAACATCTTTTTTTAAAAAGGTATAAGCATTTATTTTTAAAGCGCGGCGTTGAGTTCCGCCACTCATTACACAATGCCTCGAAAGGCGGAAAGCGGAAAATGGAGTGTCTTAACTAGGTTCCTCGAAGCTACGGTTCCCTTTGCCTATCCTACTACCTAGGTGCAAGCTCCAGCGTGAAGCTAAAAATTAAAAAGCTAGATATGAAGAACCGCGGGTTCTAATTCGCCTGCTACTTTTTTTTATAAATATATATTTTTTACAACATTTAATACTGATTTATGTCATCAGGGTTGACCAGTATATAATTAAAGTCGATGGTTGCTGATGAAATGACGACAAATTTGTGACTAATTTATGTATGTTTGTTCTTTTGTATATTATTTCTATATTTTTTATTTAAATCTGATACACTCGTAATACTACATTTGGTACAACGCTTCCGTTGATATATTTTTTTACATATACTATATATGTAGGTTCAAATATTTTAGCTAGATGTCTATTTGTATACATTTTTTTTTGTAAATATTTAAATATTTTGAAATATGTGGAAAGTGCAGCTCTCGCAGTCTACTCTGATATATGAGGCAGATCTGTGAAGATGAAAGCAATGTACTCGTATATGTATGTACGTACTCGTATTATATATATGAACAAGTACAACGCTCTGAATTTTATTAACCCAAATGTTATACATCCTTAAATTATTATTAGTCACAAAAAAAATCAATTTCAGTATTACAAAATAATCGCTACCGCCACTATTTCCATAGATTCCGATCGCAATTGGTTATAAAGCCTTTGTTAGTAAAATTGATTGGCGCTTTCCAAATAGTCGACGAACAGATATCAAACCGATTAGAGGACAATAACGCGTTGCAATTCTAATTTTATTAACATTATAACAACTTATCCCCGTTTTTGGGTTCTGGTAATTAGAGCAATATGGACAGTGGAAAGTAAACAGTGGTAAGTCTTTTTATTGTTATTTTGAAACCACGGATATATATATATATATATATATATATATATATATATATATATATATATATATATATATATATATATATATATATATATATATATATATATATATATACATATATATATATACATATATATATATATATATATATATATATATATATATATATATATATATATATATATATATATATAGCATTTTGAGTGGCAAATAGCACCATATTTTATCACGCTAAATATAGAATAATGAGTCAAAATAATTAATCGCAGGACTACTATTGAATTTCGTACATTGTATATTATATCAGACATTTCTTAAGTGGGTAGGATGGTCGACTACCACCATTAGAATGAATTGATATACTATTGATATACAATTCACAATACAACCGTCCAAGTGCTCTGACCACTAAATCATATATCCCGATCCCTACTTTTACATATTTTCTTCAAGTATCTTTCTTTTCATAGTGTAGATTAACACTATATATTAAATAATATATATTTATATTTTCTACAATCTCCATATTATGCGGGTTTTCTGGGGAAATAAAAAACAGACGATGTATATATATAATAATAATTTTAATTATTGTAAACATAAGAAAAACCACAGAAACACAATAAAAAAATATATGTTATAAAGGCCTTATTGCTATAGCAATGTTTGCCTGAAGCCAGGGGAAATAGTAAATTGAGATAACTATAGACTTTCGACACCAACATTTTTTGAAGGGGTATTATTAAATAACAATAGTTTCCTATTAATAAAAAAAGATTCTCTTCTCTCTCTCGATCTCTCTCTCCCTCTCTTCTATTCCAAACCGCGCCGTAACAAAATATACAAACAAAAACATTTCCAATTTAAAGAAAACCCTTGAAAAATATATAATAATTTATATTCCTTGAAAACAATAGATTTTTGCAAAAACCTCTCTTACACCACGCTTGCTACGGACGGACATACGGAAGCGAGCACAATAGCCGGCAAGATGAAAGTCTCATTTATATGCGTTACGTAACGCACAGTAATGCTAATAGTGGGTGAGCATTGTTAAGGGATTTATTTATTGGAAATACCCCCTAGAGGTGTCGTATTAGGTATTATAATACTATATACTAATATATATTGATGATTGGTGATTTGGTTACGTTAGTTTAGTAATTTAAAATTGAGTTAAAAATTTTAAATTTTAAATATATATTTTATATATATAATAGCAATATGTTTTTTTGTATATAGTTCGTTTAAATATATATATGTACACAAACTAGTTGTAGAACACGACTTTGTTTGCTTGGACTTGAGAACGTGAAATCGTTGTATCGTAGGAGTTACGTGAAATGTTTACTTAAAGGTCCTTTACTAGGTATATATCAAAGTAATAGTATATATATATATATATATATATATATATATATATATATATATATATATATATATATATATATATATATATATATATATATATATATATATATATATATATATATATATATATATATATATATATATATATATATATATATATATATATATATATATATATATATATATATATATATATATATATATATATATATGTATATAAGCACGTTAAGTGTAGTAGCCCCTTTTTGTTTTTTGTTTTTGGAATGATTTTTCAGTGATACGCTAATTTCCCCATATAACAGGATCGACAGCGAACTTAGTGTTAAGACACTCCGTTTCCCACTTTCTGCCCAATTTAAAGATATTCCGTATTGAGATCTTGTTACCTTTTCTTATTAAGGAATTCGTTCCCCCCGAGTGGGAATCGAACACACGACCGTCGCGTTTACAAGCAGACGCTGTGTCACCACGACGGTATCAAATTAAATAATAATTAAGTTACTTCTATGAAGGCGTTGTCGACGTCGCTAAGCAGTATGACGTACATATAACGTACGCCCGTAAATACGACAGTTGTCGGTTCGATTCTTACACAGGGGACTATATTATTTTCATCTCTCCCTTCTGGTGAATAAAGCTCGGCGTTGACAGAACTCAACGCAATCAACGTGCATGATGTATGGAAAATAGGGCGGAAAGCGGAGAACGGAGTGTTTTAACACTAGGTTCCCTCTGCCTACCCTGATATACAGAGGGAAGCTGAAGCGTCAAATTTATAAAAATATTATCTTCATAAAATTGTCAGTTCCAGTTTTTGTTTGTGCTAAAACGTTATCTACAGCCACTAGCGATATTTGCGGTGCAATGAACCCAAACAAAACACGGCGACCCGTGTTTTGTGTACCGCATAAATGGAAAATGATGATATTTTTGCCAAAAAAAATATAAAAAATAAACTTTTTAAGAATAAAAGTAAAAAGTAAAGTTTTAGTATAAAAAGGAAAATTTCAAAGAAAACTCCTGTGAAATGAAACTTACGTTTTATCAGAACAAAATAGCGAAAAAAGAAATCATCTAAGTGAAGTGGGAAAGTATTTAACTGTGAACGCGATGGTCGTGGGTTCGATATCCGCTCAAGATTTTTTTTTTAATTTCCAGTTCTCCCTAGAGCGGTCTGGTAATAACTGCACTGGTCTCGAGATCTCGATAACTCTTAAACATTATAATCACATCTTGTGTGAATCTGATCTGTACATTGGAAGGTTAATTGGAATTCCTATGTCACTATATATAGTATAAATTTGTTTGTAATAAAACGCAACTGTTGTCGTGGTGAATACTACGGTCTATATATTAAAGATATCTTAGCAATACCGGATTTAATTTCCTTATTCTAATAACTTAAATTATTGTACAGAATTGTAGTTCCAATAATTAAAAGTATGTAAATAATTGTTTGAAAGAATGTATGTATGTATATATCATTATATAATATATATAATAAAAGGATAGAACGCTCAATACTGTACATGAATCATATAAGAAAAATTTTGGTTGGTTGATATATCGGTAACAGAAATGACGTTTATGTGTCTATGGGTTTGTCAGTTAGTTTGTGCATCAATCACGCCATAACTACTAAAAAGTGTGAGTTTCGGTACATATCTATGATTTAAGAGCATATCTGGAGCTATATACATATAGGATACTCTTATGCTGATTGATTCAATGTGGTACCGTTAGGAAAATAAAAAAAAGCCAACAAGTAACAAGATTATTTTAATTACTAATTACAACTGGATGAAATAAACGACTTTTGGCGCTGCCAGTATAAGGTTACGTTGATTCGAACCTAGGACTAAACTATTTTCTACCACTGGACTTAAAAAACAAGAAGGCAAAAGTATACTTTGTAACAGCAAGTATGGCACATCAATCAACTATATTATTTCAAATGGGACACGCCTCAACAGAAATTAAATATCGTGCAGTCTGAGGCAGTACTGAGGGGACGGTGTAGAGTATAATACGCTCGATTAAATAAACATGGTATGGCTGGTCTCTGAGATCGACAATATACTTTATGATTCTAATTTAATCGTAGAAAGTATGGATATTTGTTTGTCTATATTTAAAACAATTTCTTATAGATACGCCCGCCCTATATATTTTCTTGTTTTGCTTTGTTTGACGCGTCTCATTCACTCATTTCAAAGACAGTGTATGTCGGAGACTGATTGTATTGAGGTCATCATGACTGGACTGTACTGTAGGACTGTAGGACTGTAAGCGCAATGACTGTGGTTTCAATGAATTTATTCCACTCGGGGGAATGATTATATAGACAAAGCGCGGTGTTGAGTTACGCCACTAAACACGCAATGTGTCGAAAATACGGCGAAAAGTCCGGAATGGAGCGATTTAACACTAGTTTCCTTCAGCTTACGCTGCTATATGCGGGATACACCTTGATATTTTTTTCCTTTATTTTCATATTAATTTCCACATTCTAATTGGATAAAGCTGGGTGTTTATTCCTACTACTTAACGCACTGTCTCTTAAATTGGCAAAAAATAGAGAACGGAGTGTCTTTACAACAGGGCCTAGCTTCAAATATTAAAAAAAAAACACAGAAACTAGACTATTTTACAAAACATACTCGTAAGTCCTCAATCATAACATATACCGACTATCAAAGTATATATTTAGTTTTAGCTACGGTTCATAAAAACATGAGAAGATATACATTCTAATACGAAGCTGGTCGCCGCGGGCTTTTGTTCTATCACGAGGCTCGCTATCTACCTGACGTGGTATACAAAATATTCGCCATTTGTCATTATTTGATATCTCATAGCGAATTAGACGCCATTGTTCTGTAGAACAGTATCCGGCTGAAGGGGTTGTTAAGGGTTTGATTCCCATATGGAATTCTCGTCTAACGTGTTATTTCTTAACTTCAAGCTGTAGAAAGAAGGAACTTAGTGCTAAGACACTCCGCTTTATATTGTTAGGCAGAGAGGACCTAGTTCAGACGTGTTTTCCACTGTCCATTCGAATTCGAAAGATTCTAGGTCGTCTAATTAAATAAAAAAAATGACAATAAGATATAAAAGCCTTACATATACGTGTATATTATAATATATTCATACATTGTTATAGTAATATAATATTATAGTATAACGATTGGCATATATTTATATTTGTTTTATGTGATTTGCTTAGTTCGTTTTTCTGTAACCAATATAAATGAAATTAAAACAATAAAATAGGTTAACTATTTTTTGTACAATATTAGACTTTAAATCAAATATGATAGCTTATATATAAGCTATAGGCTCTCACACGCATCTACTAGTAGTCTACTCATAGTTTTAATGTCCATTAAAGGACTTTAAAACTATGAGCGAACTATTTGTGCCACTTTTAATGTCAGTTAAACTTTAATCGACGTCTCTGAGTATATCTGTCTGTTTGTGTTCCGTACTACAATGAATTGTACAGTAAGTTGTTATAAAACGTGAGAACAAATGTATGAAGATGGTGTAATGGCGAATTTCAAGATTTCCTTGTGGTGGCGTATGGTAAGTAAGGGGCAAGTTGAAATTTAATATATATATATATATATATATATATATATATATATATATATATATATATATATATATATATATATATATATATATATATATATATATATATATATATATATATATATATATATATATATATATATATATATATATATATAAATATATATTATATATTTGTTTATATTAGTTTTGAGTAGAGAGTTTTGTGTTTTATTCACTCAATATTAATCTATTCACGCCTGGTACGTACCAATATAGGTCACGGAAATTATATTTATATACTTAGAGAAAACCTATAAAAATTTGAACGCAGCGGTCATTAATTATATTAATCAAATAATAAATAAAATTAATCATCAATTAATAAATAAATATTATTCAAAAATTATATTAACTTTTTTAAGTCACCATTAAATGATATTTAATTAAATGACATATATTTTAAATTAGAAATTCTTTAAAAATATCTTTAAAGATATATATGAAAGTTATTTCTATAAATGAAAGCTTCCTATTACATACCTCCAGACAACCAAAGTGTGAACTGTTTCTAGTTGGGATCATGATCCACTATAACCACACGTTTTCGTTAATACACTTTATATCTTCTATACAGTATCCATTGCTGAGATTTCTCAGTAATAATATATTTAATAAATATATTCTTTATTAATATTTTACTAAATAAGGCACGTCTGACTGAAAACGTTACGGTTGCAGGTTCGATTCCCATTAAGGGAAAATTAATTATTTTTCATTAGGCTCGCTCTGATAACAATACAAAGCGCGGCGTTGAGCTTCGCCACACATCACACAATGATTATTGCCTTAACACTAGGTTCCCTAGTAATACAGTGTGAAGCTACTTAAAAAAGTAGACTAAGTGGCAAAGTGAGAGAAATAGAAAAGTGGAGAACGACATTTTTTGACACTAGATTGTCCCGGTCCACACATATCGCTTTTTTTACGCTTCGTGCTTATACAGGATAAGCACGAAGCGTAAAAAAAGCGGTATGTCCAACAATTTTGTTTACTTCTGTAATATATTATATGGTCAGTACATCTTGATGGCGCAGTTGTTACGCATCTGACTGTACACGCTAGGGTTATGAATTTGATACCCACCCATATTCCAAAAAAAAAAAAAACCTCGTCGTTAACTATCTTCTTTTTTGTGGTTTTTTTTGTATAGTTGATCAGATCAGAGATATGTCAATTCCAGATTAAAATCACTGAGCCCCCTTTAATGAGACATGTTCTTATATACATATTAATCAAGCTAAATGTAACACATAATACATTATTAGTATACAGGGAGGGATAGTGTAACACAATTTAGCTATAAATTACATATTCAGCAACTAATCTCTAATAATGTAATTTTCATATATTGAATTAATAATTAACATAATCACGTTAATGATGAAATTAAATAATTATTAAGTTGATTAAATCTAAATGTACTTACACGCAGTTGTATAATTAATAATTGTTTTTATGAATAAATTTGGATAGTCAGTCAGTCAGTTAGTTTTTAAGTAACTGCTGACTGACTTTTTTAACCTTGCGTAAAGTTTACGATATTCTTAACAGCTTTCTAAAAAACCATTCCTAAGATGTATTAAGAAAAAGAGCTAAATAATTAATTTGAACACTCTACTCATATAGATTTCATACAAATATACACACACGACCACTCTCTCCCAACTCGGTTAAGACCAATGTATACGATACAACTAAGGCCGGAGGGGCGCACGACGCGATCCACCGATCCTGTCATTTCTGAAAACCGATGTTTGCGCTTCTATCGATTTGCCGTCACGTTCGATACTAGAATTGGGGGCGGTACGTGAACGGGGAACGGAGGATAGGATACCACCTATCCTATATATTTAATAGGATAGGATAGGATAATGAACGGGTAAAGAGTTCACAGGTTTGTAGGTTTGTTGTAACTGTATAAGTTGTGGATGTTTTTATGTAGACTTGGCACACTGATCTTCTGGAACAACAAACCCACAATTTTATTAAATTCTGTTATTTTGAACATAGCAGGGTATACCGCAGCAGAGAGAACTGGTGTGCTATTCTTCTGCTACTTTTCAATTTACTCTCCAAGTTGTGTTTTGTCTTCGTACCAGAGGGACGAAATGACATTGACTTTTTGAAATTTGAATATTCCTTTTTTTGAAACTTTTTTCTGTCAGTCATGGCAAGTTACGTGGCTTTACTAATTTAATGCGTGGAAATATAAAAAGCTACTTATAATAAGCATTGGGCGGAACAAAATATTACGCACATGTTCATAACATATAATTATTTATTAATCTTATGCAAACAATTCGACACAAAATTACGAAATCTTTACAAGGACTTCATTAAAAACCGTTAAAATTCGTTCACATAGATGATATTTTAAGTATTACTAGTGAATTCGCTTCTAGTAAAATCGTAAATGAGAATTTCTCACTTATCTAAAACATTTGTAGAGCATTAAACGCAATCAGAACAGCGAGGCAACCATTTTAATTAATACACTACGTGTACCGGTAGTCTTGGATACTACAGAAGAAAAACTAATAACTAAGTGAGCGACAAAAACTGTTTTATGGCACACGAGATTCCCACGTGCTACCGAGAATCGAACCCGGAACCAGCCTGGGAACGGACATCGGAACGTCTGGTTCTTCGACAAGCTATAATTGGTTAGGACAATAAATATACCTGAATATAGCACGTGACTTTACTCGTGCCTCGCCGTGACTATATATGGGTGTATAGATTTTTCTTTGAATGTTTTCATTTATTGATTTCGTTGTGGATGATCTGGTGGCAGCTTGTCTGGCTGGTATTGTTAGTTAGGAGGCAACAAAATCATTTTCAATATTCTAATTTTAAACACATTAGACAGAGGGAAGCTATGTCATTTGTCCTCTAAATGACCTCTAAGTATTGCCTTAGTGAATCCAAGTATATAGTTGCACAAAGAGAAGCTACATATATGTCAGTGTTAACTTATAAGCTTGAACTCATTACTCAAAATCAACCCCTAAAAGAGAATCGTATGGCAAATCTGAGATAGACGTTAAAATTCGTCAACCGGTCCGCATCGGCACGCACCGGTCGATCGCCTTTTATTTAACCGATAAATAAATAATCGTTTTATTGTACGGACACGTTCCTCGACGGAATCCCGCCTAAGGGCGTCACCTTATATGGAGAAGGAAGCGCGAGCGCATTTTATATTCGCTGCTTGTCGTCGAACAAAAAATTACGATTCGCGTACGTAGCGTAAGACTGAGATCGTTTCCAGAGCTGACCTGTTGGTATCTGAGTAATGCTTGCGTTATCATATAATGATAACACTGTAAGGACATGTGTGATAAGTGCTGGAGTACGAGATGATTTTTCCTAGTGCTAAAAAACAGAAAGATGTGTTTTATCAAAAGGTTCCTTATAATACAGCCCATCTATATATCTTATCTTTACTTATTAACTACTTATCTATAGGGATAGGTAAAAAAATATCAATATTTCAACATGGTTTTTAATTTTTTTGCCATATTTTGAATGTTTTGTATTTGAACCCACAATAAAAAACAAATTAATTTTGAAAGAATACTGTTTTCTATATTTAATAGCACAATACACAGAGCTAGCTGGTGACCTCCTCATTTTCCAATCTATCAAAATATATTATTAATTTAAATCCTTTTATATAGGTTTCTTCTTCTTCTCTAGCAAAATATGTGAGCATTTGTGCAAAAATTTTAAAAGGAGTTTCCAGTACTTTATCAGATTACTTATATCGATAAAATAGATACTGAAAATTTTCAGACTGCACTTTTCTGATGAGGTATATCGCTTACATACGACACAGTTACATACGATTACAGCTTTTCGTCAAAGCTTTTGTACACCCAAGTATACAGCTTCATTTTATAATTATCTCCCCGCTCGTCTACTCGTCCCCACTTTGTGTGTACAGTCGCGTAACCCAACGCCGCATCTTCTTAAATAATTATATAAGGGAACATCCTACATCACTACACCCACATATGACAAACAACTCTTTATACCCTTTTAAAACGGTCAAACCATAAATTAACCTTTAAACAATACATTTAAAAATACATGAAAAAGTTAAAATTGTAAATATTGAAGTAAGCGTAACAAACAAAAAGCTACGTTTCGCGTACTCCAGCGTACGGCGTATGGCTGGCATCCCGACGTGGCGTTTTACTTGCGTGCGTGCGCTACAAAATCACTATATGCTTTTTAATTGTCATTATAATTGATTGTTATTTTTTTTGTTTGTTAAGGCGTAGTATTCAATTTTAACAAATGCTTTTTTGTTTATATATATATATATATATATATATATATATATATATATATATATATATATATATATATATATATATATATATATATATATATATATATATATATACATATATATGGCAGCGAATGTTGGACAGCATTATCTCGGCACACTCGGGAGCCTCACGTCACGGAGAAGAAGATACTGATGTGGATGTGTGGCGTTACGCGGTCCGACCGCATTGACATGTCTATCCCTGGAGTTAGACCACCCGGACGCCCAAGGAAGCGATGGCAAGATTGTACACTGAGGATATTAAAGACCTAGCGAAGTGGAGTAAGTTTAGCCGGAAGGCAGACCCTGACAAACGAAGCCGGGACTAATGCCAGGCAGAAGAAGATATATTTTAAATTATTGTTAGTGGCCATTTTGGCGGACATTTTGTGTTCGATTTTGACTTTGAGGATAATAAATCCTCTCTCTGGTGTCTCATCACGCAATGACTCGCTTGAAATTATTACGGAATCTAGGAACGGAGCGCTAGCAAACAACACTAACAAAAATAACTTAAGAAAAAAATTGAAATTATATGCACATCAAATTGTTTAGGACAGGACTAGGACAGGACAGGATTATTAACAACTCTTTGGGAATGTTCAAGTACCAGAAACACTTGAGATAATAGACAACGAAGAAGAAGAGAAATTTCACTCCACTCTCCATTTTAAACAAAAAAAGAGTAGCCTGGAACCGTAATTAAATATACCATATATTTATTATAAGCTTTTTTACTAAAAATTCCTTATAACTATTCCATGTAATTAGTTAGTATTGGAAATTTTGTATTACTTTATAAACAATGTTCTATTGTTCAAATCTGTTTAAATAATCCAGTACAAAATATTTAAATACTTTCAGCCTTTTCAGCTCTAGATTCACGCTTTATAGTACTTTACTATTAGACGGAGAATCTAGTGTCAAGATATTCCGTTTTTTTACTGTCCATGTTAATTCGAGATCTTGTATATTGAGTTTATTATGGCATAAATATATTTTATTACAATTAATTTAACTACAAATAATACAATATCTAAAAGCTACATGTCTCAATATTACTTAATTAATTTTTTTATAAGAATTTGATGGTATAAATTTAAGTTAATACCAATACATTATGAGTACGGAGCAATTATCGAAATTCTACGATAAACAGACGATAATGCTCGATAGCATCGATTCTGAAAATCGATTGTAAATTCAAAGCAAAAAGTCAGACAAATTGTTCAAGGCATGTCTCGAATAAGTCGCTGAGTATTTCGAAACTAGCTTATGACTTACGTTTTGGTTATATATTTATTTTGAATTTTAATATTTATTATAATATCGTATTTGCTACTAATTATTAATAAAAATATTTCTTTTCTTTTCTTAAATCTTATTCCATATTAAAAAAATATTTTAAAAATGTATAAAATTTGTAACATATCTTCTCGTCTCGTCTATTATCGTTTTAAGCAAATCAATCAATAGGCGCGAGTTCGAATCCCGCAAATTTCCAATTTTGGTAAGAGGAAATGCTATCTAATATTTTTTTCAATATGTTATACAATACTTAGTAAAAAAAACATATTTTAAAAAACGTTTTTTATAGTGTTATTATTTTTTTGGTTTGGCTATATAAAATTTCAGCACTGGGTTCCATATGAACACGCAATGTATCTAAAATAGACTGAAAACAAGATAGAAAACTGAATTACTATGAGAACATAAGGTAAAGTACAAAATTTATTACGGCATAAAAAAAAAAGTATTTGATATCGACAAAAATGGACTGAAATAAACAGAAACAAGCCAAAACCAAGAAAAAAAACGATCACAAATAAAAAGCAAGCTTACTGTAAACTATAAAGTAAATAGCATACTACCAAAGACAGTGTAATAAAGACGAAGCCACATGTTGCCCTTTTTCGATGTAAAATGTGAAGTTTTTATTCAACATACAAACAAACACGCATAGTATTACATTTACAATTCAATTAATCAATTACATACAGCCTTGGAAGCTCCCTGCCGAGTCTATGGAAAAAGATCCTACTATTTATTATGTTAGATCTTGTGAAGAGTTTATTTTAGGGTAGCTTGGATAAAACATTCTCAATTTCTAATAGTATCTTCTTAATAACGAGCCAATTTAGTCATATAGATGGAAATATGTGTTTGAAAATATATTTGCAGTAGAATCTGATGATCTAAATATTATTGTATATAACATTTATCCCCATATTTGTCAAACAAATTAATTTAAAATCGCCATGTTTTTAATGTGACTTTGTGTACCTAAACGTCAAACATTGAGTGAAAAAATCTATGCCTCACATTTTTTTTACCAGAACAGAGAAATTAAATACTTTAATTCTCCATAGTGGAGATCGAAGCTACAATCGTCGCGATAACAGTCAGGCTCATAACAACAGAGAATACCATGGTTTTATATATAGTATTATCTTAGAAAGCAAAGTGAAATAACCTTAAATTACTATGAAAATGTGTGTGCTTCTTTTTTCAGTAACATTTAATTATTCAAATCAATTTAAAATTTACTGACATTGTTTTTATTTAAAAAAATTATATAATCAATAATTTTAATTAGAAACATTAATTGTACCAAAATATGCAAAAATACAACTTAAATACGTAAAATAACTAATAGTACACGACTAAATCGAAAAAATAGTATTTTATTTTTTAAATTTCCATACAGACAAATGCTTCGCGAAGGTAGCGACAAATGTATCGAGAGACGCCGACGGTCCTAAACAAACCCATTAAAAACTGTTTATTCATCGTCAATCCATTCCAATTCGAGACATCTCTATCAGATCATTTAATACTTTAAATATTCCCACCTAATTAACATCACTGTTTCCAGAATGTTCGAACACCCACAGACCAATAGCGTTAAAAAGTAGGAATCTAAACAATGCTGGCTCACATCCATATTCATGCGTAACCAGAAATCTTAAGCGGTGGCCTAACAGGGTGGGATTCTTGTAGTGGCACAATAAGTTTTTCGTGTGTAATTAACCTTTTGTAATGCCTCGGAGACGTTGCCACGCGTCCGACGCGCGACTACCCTAAATGGAGACTGCACCTCGCGGATCACCGCCTTGAATCTACATTTATTAAATCGGTACAAAGCCAGAATGGTGTAAGCGATACAGCTGTATTTTGAACCCTACCGAAATAAACGTTCGACAGAATTGAGATATTTTGGATTTGGGACGGCCAAAGCTGTATTGGTATATCGTTGAGCTGTTCACTGAATATTGAATTTAAAGTGACAAACCGAACTGATCTAAAATCGTTCGATTGATGGAAAAACATATAGATTTTCGACCGAAATTATTAAAAGAAGACAGAAGGCCACGCGACGAACTCTATACGTCTCTGGTACACGATTTAGTTCAAAATAGAGCATCATTAAGATAGGTGAGGTGTCGTGACTTGAAAAAAAATTAAGGTATCGGAGTCGTGGGTAGGTCAGATGAATTGAATATAATGAGTGGTAATGTTCGCGATAGGATGGTATAGTGATGGTAGGTCCAGACGGTGGGGCTGTCAGGCGTGATGGTACGTCACGATCGCATTGATTGCTGATGTGACATCGATAAATGAATCTGAAGCATTAAGCCAAGTGTCACTGGTCATTTGACAAATGGTTTGTGTGATTTTTATTTGTATGTTGGTAACAGTGACGTTGGTATTGAACCTACAAGTTTGAAATTGATTTTAAAAAATACTGCAATACTCCAGAGGCAGAGGCTGGAATAATACAAAAAAGGTTTTAATTTGCTTTATATTTTTTTTTGTTTAGTTTTGTTAGGTTTACGCAACAAGTATGTAACAAATATTGCGACTTAATGGTTATTAAAACAGGTTTCCTGGAAATGTCATAGATAAAACCTCTTTTTAATTAGGTGTACATGATGTTGTTGTTTACCTCTGCATACATTTTTTTTAATATATGTAAAAAAAAATTTATTTTTTGATAAATAAGTACTTTTTAGTATTATAGTTTAGGCACACAATAAGCATTGTCAAATGAGCTATGTTGAATTATTATCATTTAATTATTATCATTGTATACAATACTAAGTTCCAATGTAACCAAAATAGATTAAAATAATAAAAAACTTAAACAGAAGAAATAAAATGACCATCCATAGTCATGGAGTGCCTCAATAGGCACTAAGCCAATTAACACTTTAAATAGAAACATAAATAAACCGTAAACTAAAAGCCAAAAGAATTTACAACTTGTGATTTGACAAAAAAATTACCTTACAATCGCAATTCGTAAGAACGAGTACATCTACATGACAATGCCTATATGTGGTCCTCTCATACTTATTGTAAATACGTTATTGTATCCAATGTCCGTCTGTCTGTCGACTTGATTTGTTCCCATCTCCCGTATAATGAAGGTGCAAGCCTCTGACAGGGCACTCGCGATGCCCGATGATCGATTTCCCGATTGAAAATGATTGCAGGTAGCTTAATCTATTATACTCGAATTGTCAGCTTAATTACGGCTGACGTTAATACATCGTAACTCAGTTGCTGCGGAAGTTGATTTATTTAAATTTGGAACAGAGAGAATTGTATTGAAAAGCTAGAATTGAGTCATTGAAATTAATAATTTACAGTTTTGTTGCAGAGATGGGAGAGATAGCATGCATGGGTAAGACACTCCGTTCTCCACTTTCTGGTTTTGCCCAGTTTCGAGTATTTGTAATTATTCAAAAGAGTTCTTAAAAGACTCTAAAGAGTTCTTCTATGGCAGAGCTAAAAGCTGCGGTAGTAGGCATATTTGTGTGTGCACAATGCGTTTTTCTATATATTTTCACATGTCATGTACTGCAAGGCCCAATGCTTCGCTATTCAACAATATCTCTTTATATATGAAGTTGAGCACAATTCACTTCGCCAATGTCACGTTGAATGGAGAATTCAATAATATCTCGAATTCCGGTGGACCGTGGAGAGCAATTGTTTTGGTACTAGACTTTCTGCTTACCGTGTTACATGCTGGATAAAGAGCGTGAAGGGCAAAACGCGGGAAAAATAAAGAAGAGTATGACGTGTGAAGCTCGCATTTATACTCAAAATCGAAGATCTTTACTTTACCATTAAGGATTTTTAAAATGCAAACGTTAATAAATAGTACAATACATTAAATTATTAATAATATTATTTATATATAAGAGAAAAATGCAATATTGACACATAGGCATATCCGAAAGAAGCTTAGACAGCACACGATAATTATAAAGCCCGTAATTTATAGTAATAAATAAAATTGGAGTGACTGTGTGTAAAATTAAAATAACCGCTTTTTACTATATGTATATGAATATATATACAGTATATATAGCAAAATAACATTTTTACAATTTTTGTCTGTCTGTCTGTTTGTTCCGGCTGATCTCTGAAACGGCTGGACCGATTTTGATGAAATTTCTACTAACAGATGCTGATGCTGATGAGCTGATGTAATAAGACATAACTTGGACTGTTATTTTAGTAAAAAATATATATTCTAAGTAAATACGAGTATACTGAACATGTACAGTGTGATATAACATATCGAAGCGAACGCAAATGTGAGACATATTGATATCTTTACACTAAACTAAATCTATCTACCTAACAAGCTAAAGAGAATTTATATTTTTGATACATATTTAACACAAATTAAATTTATATATATTGTATAATATATATTTACACGTATTTCGGCACTGTTGTAAAGTAAAGAGGTCCTCCTCAGGCGCATCGTATTAATCAATCTTGTTAAACTCAGATACGGAGATAGGGTCGAGAAATAACGCCTTCTAAATGAATTATGCACTTTGGACTTTACAAATTAACTGTTTGGCTTATGGCTATTAAGGAAGATGTCTATCTGTGATAATATACAGTAAGTGATAGGCGGTTTTAAAGTTGTGGTCCTTTTGTGGTTTCCTTTCAATTTTAACAACCCACCCGGTTGTTAAAATTGAAAGGAAAAGGTATTAAATATTCTAATTGTTTGTGTGATATGGAGAGAAGCTTATAGCGTGGGTGTTCTAGGGTGTGAAGCTATAGTGCATTGTGATCGAAAACTAAGCTTTAATAGCTTTTATATTTGCGTATTTTGGTATATCTTGCCAGGTTCAATAGATAGTCTATCGATATAATTCTCTATTCTCTACTTTTACTATTTTCTATGGTCTAAGTGTCATTTTATAAGCTCCAACGCTGCGTCTGGGTTTTATTGGACACATACAGTGTTTTTTTTTGCACACAGTGTGCAGAGTGCAACAAATGCTGAGAAACTTTTAAAAAAACGATGTTTAAGTGGATTTCGAAACATTTCAATTACGACACGAGGACGTGAAAATTAAACATATATATATATATATATATATATATATATATATATATATATATATAATATATATATATATATATATATATATTATATATATATATATATATATATATATATGTGTAATTTTCAAATTACGTTAGATATTCAATTTGCTTACCTGTAACAAAATAAAAAGTAAATTTATTATTTTTTTTTGAAGTTACATTATATTATTAATAAGTTCTATTTAAGCTTTTTTATTTTAAACACATAATAAGTTTAAAATTCGTTAACCATTTCTTTTTGTATATAAAACATAATATATTTTTATCTTGTTATTTTCTCAAATGTTAAATTTTAGTATGAACAGTAAATCATAATTTGTCATTGATAGCTTCAAGATACAATATTTAGCTCCAGACAAGCTTAAGGAATTAGGTTTCATCGCTCAAAACGCTACTTTCTCAATAGCCGAAATTTATCCTCTTGGCTTCCACGAAATTATATGCTATATTTTGACAACAGCAACAATCACTTTACAATGTATTTCAAAAGGTATTTTAATATTGCAATAACAAATCCCATAAAAAATACCATCGTGGCCCAGTAGAACAGTGTAAACTTGATAATTGCTGGTTCAATCCTCACTCCAGGTATTTTCACACTAGCAATAAAAAGGATCCGTTGATTCCCATTCGACTTTTTTATATGAGTGGAAAGTGGAGAATATCTTGGCACTAGGTTATCTGAGCCTATAACACATATAGCGGAAAAAAAAACAAATAAATACAACAATAAAAACGTATTTATTTCTATTTGAAATTATAACGGAAACTCAAAATCTATTATCAAATGAAAAAAGTATTATAACCGCACATTAATTGATCAGTGTCAATAATGACATGTTTATGGTGTTTATTAGAGAGGAACACAAAAAGCGAATTATCAATTTGATATTAGACTCGCCGTCATACCGACCGGCGCCTGCGGCCGTGTAACGTCGAAAAACTTATATGATGAAATTTTAAATGCAGCAGACGGATTTTATTATAGATTAGCTGAAACATTTGGATGGAGCTGCTAATTTTTTTTTCAGCAACACTACTAACTAATGAATGGTCTCAAGACATTTTGGTCTCAGCTTTCGATCCGAATTTGGGACATTGTGTGTTGAATTACGGAATTAAACGCCGCAACTGCTTGGTGGTTTATAATACTTAAACTTATCCTACTGTGAATAGGTGATTGGTAAAGTTCGTTTAAAATCTTGAACGCTTATGACTAAAAGGAAATTAATAAAATCTAGTACGTACAATTCATAATGAAAATCTAAAAAGCTATATATATATATATATATATATATATATATATATATATATATATATATATATATATATATATATTATAATATTTATTTCTTATGTTATATACCATCACATATGATTTTCTTTTTCTAAATCAACTAACACGTACAGAAAAAATATTAACGCTACTAGCTTAAACACATGATACAAAATATATATATAAAATAAATAGTTACACATTTCATATATTATATGTTTAAGCTGTAGGCGTTTTGCGGAAATAGTTGTACCTTGAAGGTTTTATATACTAAAACGCTTAAAAGTCTTTAAGAACTTAAAAATGATCTTCCTCATAACAAAATAAAGCACAGGCTGTTTGGAGTCAGGTGTATATATATATATATATATATATATATATCTATATATATATATATATATATATATATATATATTATATATATATATATATATATATATATATATATATATATATATATATATATATATATATATATATATATATATATATATATATATATATATATATATATATATATATATATATATATATATATATATATATCTATATATATATATATATATATATATATATATATATATAGATATATATATATATATATATATATATATATATATATATATATATATATATATATATATATATATAACTTATATGTTCCCAATAAAGTACAAGTTATTGAGTCAGCAATAAGTTGTACTTTATTGGTAACATATAAGTTGTTTATATATCTGTCATTAAGATATACCAACAAAGTATATAAAAATATATTTTATTTATATGTACTTATTTTTAAATGATTACTCAATTAAATGTATCTATTAGCTTTAAATTACTTTTTAAATAGGTTTCATCTAAACATTTTGTATAGTATATAGAACGTTTTGGCAAAAGGAATAACAAAGTTTGGCGTTTTAGCAAAAAGTCGAATATGATACAAACAGACACATAGCTGACTTTGTATGCTTAACATTTGATGCATGCGATGGAACTCATATACTGTATCTACTAATAATTTGGAATTTCAGTTTGTCTATACACTTGGTTACAATATACCTTTTTTGTCGTAAATATGGCAGTTTTTAAGTTTCCGTTTAACAAACTTTGCTTCTTGGTAGAAAATGAGTGATTTAGCTATCCAGATGGACGGAGCGAAATTATTGTCAATATGCAATTGCGTATTCGTTCCAAAATCCAAAATCTAATGCTAACCCTATTCAACAAAAAGAAAACTAAATCAAAATCAAAATATTCTTTATTCAAATTACAAGCACTTTCGAATCGACAAGTAACATAAGTGTCGGTATTGTCAGTCCTACTAGAAGCTACCACCAGCTCGGAGGACAGTTCTGCTGAGAAGAGCTGGCGAGAAACTCAACAGATGCTCTTTTTAATGTAAATTTACAATATATTTACAACTGTGGTTAGCCTCACGAAGGAGCATCAATACTACTTAACTCCACACACTAACATCCAAGTGTAAAACAAATAAAAAAAATTCCCCGTCCATCACATTCATAATTCCCTCCAGAGCCTATATTAAATTCTTTAAATAAATCACTAACTTGCTATAAGCAGAGCAGGGTTAAATCGTTTGGCTTAACAAAATATCGCGGCGAGTGTTTTGCGTCGGCGGCCACTGTCGGGATATTTTTCCGTTTATTATGCTCTTAATGTGACAGACTGAATGCATTGTGGTTTATTTATGCCCTTTCTATTGGTGGCACAGAACAAGGTTATAGCAGAAGTGTTTTAAGCTACTTACTTTTATTGTTATCAATTTTTATATTTTAATCTAGACAGGTATTAACTACTTAAACTAGAATTTAAGCTAAATTTGAAACATCAGGTGGAAAATATAAATGATGAAGACTATAGGTAAAATATTATTCTTAGCTTTATATAATACAGAAAAAGTAAATTACTATGGAAGTGTAAAAATAAAAGCTTTCCTGCAAAATGAAGCCTGAATTTTAATAAAGCTTAATATAAAAATATTATGTTTCAATTTATTATAATCAGTTGAAGCGATCCTTTGTTCTCAATAAATTGTATGGATACCCAAAAAATTTAACTTTCTGATTTACGTTCATACTAGCTTATACATATAGCTTTGTCTCCTTGGCAAATAGAGATTACTAGTATATGTAGTATATACACTGGGATTTGGTTGCAGTGACATATTATACACAATTATGTACGTATGTAAATATTTATTTCATTTGAACAAGTAGTTTCTAAGATTTGAGCGTTGCAACAAACAAATTTATATAAAAATAATAGTATAGATGTATCAGTATAAGTAACATAATTTAAAATTGTAATTCCTTACTAAAAGTTACCGTAGTTGTTACGCAGCGGCACAGCGCCTGCTTGTAAATGTGACGGTTTGTGGGTTCGATTCCCGCTCGGGTAGAATGAACTATTTTAATTTTCTTCGCTCTGGCAACAAGGTAAAGCGCGGTGTTGAGCTTCGCCAGTCAACAAGCATTGCCTCAAAATGCGGAAAGCGGGGAACGGAGTGTCTTAACACTAGGTTACTTGAGCAATCCGTCCCCCTAGCCTACCCTGCTATGTGCAAGATACAGAGTACACATAAAACAAGAAAAAAAGTTACTTTAAGATTGTTTTAACTATAAATATTTTATATATAGCTTTGATAACAGCTTCAGAAATATGAATATTATAATCACGCATTACCCTTCTCGGTCCTGTATAATATATTGCTTAAATTTTCATAAGGACTGACATACTGTTGAAATTATATATGTTACAAAGTGAATATATTTCATTCTATATTGAATTTTCTACAACAGTCCCCATTGAATATCGCACATATCTGCGTTTTCTTTTAATTTATACAAAAATGTATTATTTTATGTATTTTATGTATAAATTTGTTTTATTATACATAGCCTGTTTCAAATTTGAATGCACAAATTGTTAGTAGTACTGCTTTGAGTCACTCAGTTCATTGTTATTAACAAATGTATAAATATATACTTATAGTGTACAAGTGTAGCAGCGAGAAAGTGATGTTTATAGATTAATAACTCATAGCTCTCTACTTTTATGATAAGAGAAATGAGTGATATTTTTTTAAAGTGTTATTTTTTAACTTATTTAATAGCACCTATTTTATTATTTAACAATTGCTCGAATCTAAGCGTCACGAATAATAATTACATCACCGGTACATCACGGGTAGTCTACCTAGTAAAGAATTTCCTTTAAAATGCTAAAAAATTGAGAAAATGTCGAAAAAATGCTGAAGTTAATGAAAATGTTTTAACATTTGATCTCAACAGCGATCTTGGGTCCCATCAATCTAGAGAATTGTATGGAAAATGAAAACGCAGTGTCTTAACATTAGCTATACACTGTCTATACCCTGCTATGCGAGATGAAACTAATAATATGACTACAGTATAACGTTCAAAATATGTACCATACAAGAAATCAAAATTTAATCATGATCTGATCTTGAACAAAACTATGTAATTTCATATATATATATATATATATATATATATATATATATATATATATATATATATATATATATATATATATCTATATATATATATATATATATATATATATATATATATATATATATATATATATATATATATAATCATATCTCGAAAATGTTATTATAAGAAGATATAATTTAAACTATTTATATGTCCTCAGGCTGGAGCTTTAGAGCTTTTTATTAGAACAAAAGCATCTACGCCCGTTGATTTTATGATAAGTTAATACAAATATGAAAGATAAACGATACGATACGATACGAGATATCACAAAATTTCTTCCCTTTGTCTATACCGAGAAATTCAACGTAAAAATAATACAGAGGCATGTGATGTACAATAAAATAACTGTTGCATCATCAAAAAACCCATTCGCGTATAATAAATATGCTTTTGAAATCGTCAATCATAATCGACATTTTGTTCCCAATGCTTCACCGGGAATCGAATTTTGGTCCTTTTTGCCGGTAACAATTAGCTTTTGTTTATTGTACAGCATTTGTTTATTAGTCGGGCGTACCGTAAAAACGCAATTTTATTGGTATCAAGTTTCGATTTATTTTAGTGTTTTAGTTAATGCCCTGGATAATGAATGGTTTTCTTTGACATACCGATATTAACTTTACTTCAAGTAAATGCAACGTTTTAGTTTTGATCCAATCGATTATATTTAAAGGCATCGTTATTTAAAAGAACGCTTTTTAATGCTTGTCATATTGTGGTGGTAAATTTGAATTTTAATAAGAAAAATGTTAATATTTCAATATTTTTGTACCCTATGTTGAATTAGAAAGTGACAAGTTGCAAAGCGAATTCGACGCTACAACACTATCCTTAATTAAAGATGGATCATGATGATCAAATTAAAATTTAAAAAAATGCAATATTTTTATACAAATTGTGTTAATATTAACGTACAGTGTGTGTAAGTGTAAGTAAGTGTGTGTGTGTGTGTGTGTGTGTGTGTGTGTGTGTGTGTGTGTGTGTGTGTGTGTGTGTGTGTGTGTGTGTGTGTGTGTGTGTGTGTGTGTGTGTATGTGTACGTACCCAACAGAAATAATGAATACCGCCAAAACAAACCTTAATATATCGGCATGTTGAATAAGTTTATATAAATAAAAAAAAACAGAGTAAGGGACTGCACGCTGTTCGTCTTACAATGGTCGCTCCGACCTTTGCCACGGAACGATATCGTATCGCATCATCTTGGCTACCGATCCGACCTATTGACCCTTAGGGTGTCTCAATTATGAAAAATATGCGGATTTCTTATATAACTGCTTATTATTTAACTTAGCTTCATTAATCGATATGTTAGCAGATAGGTAGGTTTTTACCGTACGAACGTAACCTCGGGTTAATGCCTTGGGTTTCGGAACTCAACAACCATCACGCTGTATCATCATTAGAGATAGAAGAAGTCAACACCCATGGGAGAATGGTGAGTACTTTAATAATCAGTTATCTTTGCCTGCCCCCATTATTCATGGTAAACTTACGGAAATCAAATATTTAAGTCAATATTTCAGTCACTCAAAAGACCTCTCCTAAAACATAATTTCATCAATGAAATGAGTGATTTGTCACTTATTTACTTTTTGTCCGACATTTTTAATGTCTCATGGACTCTGTACAAACAGCTCCTGTTATTTGGATGTAAAAGCATTGTGTCCTGTGAACAAGTATTCCCATATTCATAAATAACTGATTCCGTCACCTCGTATATCATGGTCGTTGTATATAAAGCGCTTACTCATTTTTACATTTTTATACCTTTAGGTTTAGTAGTTAATCTAATTTTTCTAATCCCTTTATCATGATAAAAGAAAAAAATTATGTTGGATAGCCCATTAATCTAGAAAGACTGTAAGCTAGACTAGGACTAGACTGTAGGCTATATTACGTCACGTTAATAGTTTCAAAGTAACCCAATTGTGCACGGTCAGTCTTACCTGAGGTAGTTAGAAGATGTCATGTGACATACAGATGTCTGAGTTATTACCATTTGACCACAGAGGCGAGGGACAGTTAAAAGCTACTTATTCTATTAGTATGTAATAATAAATTCAAATCAAATCAAATTAAGCGTCATTTATCGCTTATTTGTTAGTTTAACTGATTTTTATTTAAAGCTTTTAAAGATTTATGGCGAAATTGCACTGCATACAATGATTTTTTTTCAGCTTCACGTTGTATTCTGCATATTTGAAGAAGTTGATTGAGCCACGCTGGTCTGAATGACTTACAATAGTCGTGTAATACTTAAGACAAAAATTTGTTCACAAAATATGTTTGTTTTTTTGAAAAAAAAAAAAACGATATTTTACTAGTATCTTTAGCTCAAACTCAAACATATCAAAAATACAGGTAAATATTCATTAACGGTTGACATTCCTTCAGTCTCAGCAACATTGTATTGGCTTGAAATACAACATCTCAATGAGACACTGTATTGTTACAAGTGGGCAAAAATATAATGGTAACGTGTCCTGAAAAAGTGTCGATCGTCGATATCAATCATGCGTTGACGGCTCTTATGATGCATTGGCCAGGCTGGCGCTTTAATAGCGAGCCAATTCACCTGTCGCATAATTTTTAATTGGTTTTTCTAAGCTTTGAAAATACATACATACATACATACATACATACATACATACATACATACATATATATCAACATATAGTAATCATCTATTATAAATTCATATTTTCAATTGACATTGTATGTCTGTCACAAAATATCTTGTATCACCTTTAAGCTAGGATTATAACAAAAAGTATATTCTAAATAGCTCTCTCTCTTATCCGAATGATCCAAGGCTTTCTCAATTTTCTATTTCGCGGATATACCTAATATAAAACAAGTAAAATTTCCCATAAAATGTGGATATAATTTCTATATTATGTTATAATAATCATTATAACCAAAAAAAAACTTACTCAACAGGTACCAAAAACCTAAAATGTATTCATATAGATGATTAAGTAACAAAATATCATATTTATGTTATAAATTCGCGTCATCTTTAACGTCCAAACGTTCTCATTTCATTCAGGTGACGGTGTTTTTGCACACAAACAAACACACAAATCATGATTATCGGCCGATGTGACAAATGATTGATCACTGGCGACTACCATTATATTGAACAAAGGCAAATAACTAATGTGCTATGGAAATAGCGCTCTTAAAGCAACGGTAGCAGTTCGAAATTCATAAAAAAATCATATAAACAAAAACTTTTGAAATATGAATAAGTTCTTGAAGAATGAAATAGCGGACGAAAAACTGTACCGATTTTGATGGTAATAACTCTAAATGAATAGCCGATGTGGCGATAACACTTGATTCATACGTTACATACATATATATGTAGGGTATAAAAAATTTTGTTAGTTTTTTTGCGGGAAAAAAAAATATACGGCACGGCGCCTGAATGTCGTCGGACGTCTATTGATCAGCTGAATTATTTTAATTTTACTCGCTCTGGTAACACGACAAACCGCAGCATTGAGCTCCGCCACACAACGTGAAATATTTGGAAAGGCGGAAAGTGGGGAAAAGTTCTAAATACAAAGTCGTCTGTGCCTACCCTGCTTAATGCAGGATAAAGTGTAAAGTTTAAAAAACATATCAAATTCTGTAAATTGTGTGAGGCCATCGTAGCAAATTGGAAGTAAATGGGTAAATGTTGTTTCACTTTCTATACCGCATTCAAGATATACATAGAGATGCAGTGACACTAGTGACACAGCTCTCCGCTTTGCCACTGAATTCAAGACACTAATAATATGTTCATATTATTAGTTATAAAGAGTATATTTTCTTTTAGTTTCATGCTATATTCCGCCATTTG